>CM028133.1:1017927500-1018257500 GCA_016271365.2 Neoceratodus forsteri | reverse complement strand
GTCTATGTCCTTTAGGAGATGCAGCTTCCAGAACTGGACACAGCACTCCAAGTGAGGTCTCACCAATGTCCTGTATAGTGGCATTATGACCTCTTTTCTTCTGCTGGTGATACCTCTCCTTATACACCCTAGCACTCCACTGACCCTCCCCACTGCCTTGGCACATTGGTTGGGCAACTTTTGGTCACCAGATATGATCACCCCTAGATCTAACATATTAACATACTAAAATGGCAGCAGAATTGGCCTAACGGTATTTCATATCTGCTCGTTTGGTCACCCCCCACCCTGGGAGCTGACCTTGCTGCCCCCCTCGCCCTCTCTGGCTTCTCCATTCCCAGTCCCGGATATTCTCGCTGCACTGGACTTTGCTTCCAGAACCCTTCCCCTGTACCTGTCCCACCCCCTCTTGAACCCCTCCACCATCTCTGCCTCCACCAGCCCCCTGGGCAGTGCATTCCATGGCCCCACCACCCTTTCAGTGAAGTAACACCTCCTCCTTTCTCCCCTGAATCTCCCCCCCTCCAGCTTCCACTCATGCCCTCTAGTTGTCCCTCCTCCTTCCTACGGAGCACCCTGACTGTTCCTCCCCTATTTACCCCATTCATGTACCTGAAGACCTTCTTCATGTCCCCCCGGTCCCATCTCTTCCAATGTATACATATTTAGCTCTTCAAGCCTCTCCCCATAGGTCCTGTCCCCCAAGCCCCAGATAATTTTGGTTGCCCTCCTCTGGACCCTCTTCAGGGGTTCGATGTTCCTCTCTAAGTGTGGCCTCCAAAACTGCACACAGTACTCTAGGTGCGGCCTCACCAAGCAGTTATACAGAGGAAGATCACTTCCCTTCTTCTGGAGGTGATCCCCCTAGCGATGCATCCCAGCATCCTGTTGGCCTTGGCTGCTGCCCTCCTACAAGTCTCCAAGTTGTTCATCCTGACGTCCACCACCACCCCCAGGTCCCTCTCAGCCATTGAGACATAGCAATCCCCCCCCCCCAAGGGTGTGCACTTGGCCCGGGTTTCTGGCTCCCAGGTGCAGTACCTTGCATTTCCCTGCATTGAACCTCAGCTTCCATTTTCTAGACTACCTTTCCAGAGCCTCCAGGTCCCCTGTAGGCCACCTCCCTCCTCCCCATCCACCACCGCCCTAGTTTTGAGTCATCTGCAAAGAGACTCATCTCACTCCTGATACCCTTCCTTATGTCAGAGACGTAGGTGTTGAACAGGAGGGGCCCAAGGACCGACCCTTGAGGGACCCCACTAATGACCGTCCTTGGGGATGAGACTAACCCGCCAGCCAGGACCTTCTGGGTCTGGTCCTGGAGCCAATTGCCTATCCATCTGATCATCTGATTCCCCACCCCCATTTCTCCCAGCTTATCCAACAGGCCCCCATGAGGAACAGAGTCACACGCCTTGCTGAAGTCAAGAAAGAGGACATCCACCGGTCTACCCAGGTCCTAGGCACTCATCACCCAGTCATAGAACTCCACAAGGTTTGCCTGACACGATTTCCCCGGGATGAATCCATGTTGTCTATCGTCCAGGCACCCCGACTTTTCCAGGTCCCTCCCAGCCTTTTCTTGACAATGCCCTCCATCACCTTGCCCACCACCTCTGTCAGGCTGATGGGCCTGTAGTTTCCTGCCACCTCCCTTGATCCCCCCTTGTGGATAGGCACTATATGCACCACCTTCCAGTCCTGGGGCACCCACCTTGTCCTCAGAGAGACACTGAAAAGCTCCGCCAGTGGTTTCGCCAGGACATCCGCCAGTTCCTTCAGCACTCTGGGACGTAATGTATCTGGCCCTGGTGCTTTCTCTGCCTTACGGGACCTGAGGGCTTCCCTCACTCTCTCTGCCATGATTTCCACCTCCACTACCTCGTCCCTCTGCTTTGCCTTCCCCCTTCCTGCCAGTGATGGCCGCCCATTCTCCACAGACCCGCCAATCGGTAAAGGTCCCCCCTCCTCAGTTTCACTGTCTCCTCCCATGTATGATGCAGCCCCCCCCCATTTTCCTTGGTGAAAACTGAGGCGAAGTACTCATTTAGTACCTCAGCCTGCTCCCCTGGGTCTTGTACCCATCCCTCCCCTGTTTTAATCCCCAATGTATCTAAAGAACCCCTTGTTCTCTCTCCTAATTTCCCTGGCCAGGTTCTGCCCCTTCCTCGCCTTAGCCGCTCTCACCACCCTAGTGCCCCTTCTGGCCATCAGCTCGTACTCCCCTCGATCCCTTTCACTCCTTGAGCACTTGAAATGCCTATAGGCCACCTTCTTTCCCCTGACCACCTCCTGAACCTCCCTGGTCCACCTGCAGGGTTTCCAGGCCCTACCACATTTTCGTCTTACTCTTGCACATGTGCTGGTAGCATCCTGCAACCCCCCCCCCAAAGATTTCCCACCTATTGTCAGCATCCATGTCTGGCCCAATCCCATCCAAATGCTCCTTAAGGATCCTTCCCATTTCCTTGAAATCCGCCCCCCTGAAGTCAGTTATCTCTGTCTTTGTGCAGCCTTCTACCCCTCCTAGATCCAGGCAGAACCACACCGTGGCATGGTCGCTCCCTGCCAATGGGTCCCTTACCTAAATAATTATAAATAAAAATAAATAAATAAATAAATTATTATTATTATTAACTCCAGGCTCCCAATCTGGTCACTGTCTGCCAGGACCACATCCAGTATCCGCGTCTCCCTGGTCGGTTCCCCTACCTGCTGAGTTAGGAATGCGTCCTGAAAGACATCCAACAACCTCTGTTCCCTGGCTACCGAGGATGTCATAGTCTCCCAGTCCATTCCTGGCATGTTTAAGTTCTTCAACACCACCACCTTTCCCCTGCCCAATCTGCAGTGTCTTCCAACATCTGCCACCAGACTCTCCTCCAGCTCCTCCGCCAGCACAGGGGGTCTATACACCACTCCTATTTTTACTCTCTTGCCCTCCCTTTGTTATCAAGGTGACCCAAATTGCCTCCACAGTTCCCTCCACCTCCTCCACTCCTCCTATGCCAATGCAGTTTTTTACTATTATTGCTACCCCTCCTCCCCTTCTCTCCCCTGTCCTTTCTGAACATGGTGTAACCCTACAGGTTCAGGTCCCAGTCGTGTCCTGCGGTGGCCCAGGTCTCAGTAACCACTGCCACATCCACTTCTCCCTCAGTTAGCATCACCTGGAGCTCAGGCATTTTATTGCCCAAGCTCCTGGCATTTAGCAGGTCTACCTTCCACCCTTTCTCTATACTTCCATTTCCCCTGCTCGCGTTCCCTTGGGGATTCTGTCTTCCTGCAGTCTGCACCATACCAGTCGGCCTTTTCCTGCATTCCTCCAGCTCCCCAGGGGGGTGGAGACAGAGTCCCTCCTTTATCGAACCCTCCTCTACAATCTTTTCTCCCATCCCTCCCCCTTCACAAGTTTAAACCCCACCTTTCACCAACAAACCCCTCTATTTTCAACTTAAGGATTTCCCTCCCCTCCAAATTCAGATGGAGCCTGTTTCTAGCATACAGCTCCTTATCTTCTCCAATCCCCCATCAACCCATACCCTCTGGCCCCACACCACTTCCTGAGCCACTTGTATATCTCCCTAATCTTCCTGTTGTGTTCCCCACTAGTCCTTGGCACCGGCAGGATTTCCGAGAAGGAAATTGCGCATCCAGTGTCATGACAGACCCTGGCAAGCTCCCTGAACCTTGCCTGTGTCTGTAGCTCACTATTTCCCTCAATGTCATTGGTCATCTCTTTCCTGTTTTGTGGCCTCTGATACCACTCCCCCATTATGTACTCCTCCCCTTGATTCCTGTGCCCCAAGAGCATGCATTTGCACATTTTCACATTGAATCCTAGCTGCCACACTCTGGACCATTTCTCCAGCTTAGCTAGGTCTCTCCTCATTGATTCCACCCCTCCCGGACTGTCCACACTATTGCAGATGTTGGTGCCATCAGCAAAGAGGCATATCTTCCCCTTCAGCCACTCTGCAATGTCACTGATGTAAGTATTAAAGGAGATAGGAAATTATAGTTACCTGCCCTTCCATCTTCCTTCCCATGCTGTCATGTATTCAGATATGCTTTGATGATTTTTCGATAAATAAATAATCTAGCTTTGGGGTGCCTTCAGATCTACATTGAGGACCACACTCCTCACCAGCTACTGCTCTTGATTTTCATATTTCTGAGACATTCTATGACATCAGAAACTCCCATTCCATGCTGTTCATCTGCATGGCCTGGAATGGAGTGTTTCTGATGTCATAGAATGTTCAGGCAGTATGAAAATAGACAGCAGCAACTGCTGAGCAGAGGGATTCAAGGTAGTAACAAAGGCAACAAAATTGAAATATTACTTTAACAAAAAAGGTCAAGAACACATCAGAATAATGGCTGGCCCATTGGTGCAAGGGCAAGGTGCTGACCAGCTGCGCCGGTGACCCGGGTTTGGGAACGGACCCGGATTGCCGGATTGCTGGCTGGGAGAGAAGGATCAAGCATCCCGTGACTGCTCTTCTTCTCCAGGGGGGAGGGCGGGTAGTGCATTCGGTGCACTATGGACACCTGGCGGAGGCTGGTTGCACCACAGCACCAACGCCAGCACACTGGGGAGCGAGGCGGATGCTGGTCATCATTGCATGTCCATGCCCTCGTATACTGAGAAAAATCTTGAAGGCTGGCTGCCTCCTTGAAGCCAGCTTCAGCTTCAATGAGTCTTCTGGCCAGCTCTCCCAGTTAGTTACTGGTATCGTGGCACTATGCAGGGCTGATGCCATGACCCCACCCCCTGGGGGTTAAGCCAGGGGTTTCAGGGAAGAGTGCAGGCATTAACGGAGGTGGGATTGCAGAGGCCCGTGACTGGGTGGACGATCGTCGGCCAGCTGCATTAGAAAACAAAAACCAAAAAACATATCAGAATAGTGGATAGCCAATAAAAAAACAACTGGAAGGCATCTAGAGGTCTAAAAACTATTTCCCATCACCTTTAAACAGCACTGGTCCTAAAACCGATCCCTATGGCACCCCTCTGGTTACCCTCCCTACTTTGGATTTAGTCCTGTTAACCACCACGCTCTGCATTCTATTCCTTAGCCAGTTTCCTACCCAGTTTACCACCTTGTGACCCAATCTCAGGCTGTGCAGCTTGTTCACAAGTCTCCAGTGCAGAACAGTGTTGAATGCCTTGCTGAAGTCAAGGTAGGTCACATCCACTGTCCCCCCATTCCACCTCCCTGGTGACCCAGTCAAAAACAAATGTCAGATGAGTCTGGCATGACTTTCCTGATGTGAATTCATGTTGCCTTGGATTTTATTTATTTATTTGATAACTGGGTAAGAAAGCTGATCCAAAAGACAAATTTCAGTCACGACCCGGGCCACAAAGTGGCACAAAATGACAGCAGCAGTTTTTACATGGAACATAACCAAGCAGTAATACAAGAACATGTAAAACAACTTCCAGTTGATTCAAGGTGATCCACTATCCTTTCCTTTAGCAGAGATTCCATAATTTTACCCACTACTAAGGTCAGGCTGACAGGTCTGTAGTTGTCAGCCTCCTCCCTGCTCCCACGTTTGTGGAGAGGGACTACACTAGCCCTTCTCTAGTCCTCTGGAACCACTCCTGTTTCCAGTGACTCACTGAACAGGGCTACCAGTGGTGCTGCTGATACCTCCCTTAGCTCCTTTAATATTCTAGAGTGTATCTCATCTGGTCCCATTGCCTTATCCACCTTCAGTTTTGAAAGTTCTTTTAGGACTCCCTCCTCCTCTAATGACCTGTTCTCCATCTCTCTTCCCATTCTGATTCTTAGCTTGGTCCCTCCCCTATCCCTTCCTCTGTGAAAACCAAACAGAAATATTTGTTCAGGATTGATACTTTATCCTGGTACCCCCGCCACTCTCACTCCTACCTCCTCTTTCAGCCTTACTATTTTCCCCCATCTTTCTCTTTTTGCTAATGCATCTATAGAAAGTCTTGTCACCTTTCTTAACTCCTTTTGTTATGTTGGCTCATGCATGCGCACCAGCCAACATATTGCATTAGTAGCAGATTTGGAGGTGCAGTCACTGTGGTTGAATGCAGGGAAAGCATCAGTAGGTGCATCCCTCATTCTCCAATAAGGCAGCATATAGGCGTTGACACCAGCTATACGTAAAGTGGCCACCAGATCTAAGGAAAGTGCCACTGCAATGAGAGGCAAGCTCGTCATGCAGTGGCACAATAACACGCCCTCCTGACATGCCTTTCCTGGTGAAGCAGTTCAATAAACATGGCAGCACTGACTGCCGCCGCGCAGAGTGCCCCAACCCACTTCATTTGCCGACAGGGGAGCCAACTGTCGTTGGCATAATGCCCCTCCATTTAAAGTGTATGCCGAGGGGCTGCCCAATCTCGGCATCATCGCTCCCAACAGTCTTTCTTTGTAATGGGGCCCAATCTCATCGGCTTCAGTCCCACTTCCCCATTTAGTTTGCCAATGGAGAGCCCACTCCCCATCTGCATAATGTCCCCCCGCTTTTGTTGCGTGCAGTGCCCAATCCTCTTGGCTCTTGTCCCCCATTGGTATGTGCCAGCGGGGTGCCCAATCCCTGATGACTACAACACCCTCTAAAACACTCAGGTGGCATGCTGGGAGCCCACCCAGCATGCCAAATGCCACTGTAAAACAAAAAATGTCCCGCAATGTTTTTTTTTAAATCTGCAAACCAGAAAATGGTCCCTCGTCAAGTCCGTTGGCCCTCCCTCAACACGCGCCCACCCTCTGTGCACCCTGCCTCCCCACACCCCCCACACCCCATACTTACCTCTGGAGCATGGCGCGATGATCTTCGGTGGACTGGGAACACGTCTGCACTCTTCAAAGCCGACTGCGAACTGAAGAAATGCTGGTAAGCTGTATAATGGCATAAATAGGGTTTTTTCAACTTTGGTGCATATCTCGGGCATACAGTATTTGGGAATTTTGGCACCAAATTTTCAACATGGGGTTATTGGGACCCCTCCTCATGAATTCATTCACTGTCATGGCATTATTCGGTCCCAAAAGGTGATTTTGCGGTCACTGCGCGGAATCACCTTTCAGGATCGATTAACGAAATGACAGTGCCACTGTTCATGAGGGGGGCTCTCAAAAAGCATTTGTTGCAAATTTGGTGGAAAAATCCCAAAAGTGGCTGTTTTACGAGCGTGCGTTGCGCAGTTTCCACGCATACTCGTAACTTCATGAATTTGCAATATTTTAACTCCAGATTTTCAAAATTGGCATTTTTCCACACCTCCTTATGAACAGTACAGTTGTCATTTTACATATCCTGGCCGAAATGTGTTTTCGCACGTCTGGTGCAGAATAGCATGGTTGCTGTGCAAAATCAGTTTTCTGGACAGTTTGAGAAAATGACAGTGATACTGTTCATGAGCAGAGGTCCTAAAATGCCTATGTTGTAAATTTGGTGATGAAAGTCCATAAAATGACTGTGTTACAAGCGTGTGTTGCCCAGTTTGCACACACCCTTGTAACTTCACAAATTTGCAATATTTTTATGCCAGATTTTCAATGCTGGCATTTTTTCACACCTCCTTATGAACAGTACAGCTGTCATTTTTCACATCCTACCCAAAATGTGTTTTTGCACCTATGGCGCACAGTGGCGTGGTCGCTGTAGGAAATCAACTTTTGGGACAAATTAACAAAATGGCAGTGCCACTGTTCATGAGGGGAAGTCCCAAAATGCCTATGTTGAACATATGGTTAAAAAAATTCCCAAAATATTTGGGTTACGGATGTGTGTTGCGCAGTTTCTATGCATTCTCATGACTTCACCAGTTTTTCATATTTTCACTCCAGATTTTCAACGTTGCCATTTTTACACCTCCTCATGAGCAATACAATTGTCATTTTTCACATCCTGCCCAAAATGTGTTTTCGGTCCTGTGTCACCAAATGGCATAGCTGCTGTGCAAAACCACCTTTCAGCTAACAAACTGATAGTGCCGCTTTTCATGAGTGGGGTCCCAAAAAGCCCATGTTGAAAATCTGGAGTGAAAATACCAACAAACGTCTATGGCGTTAGGGTTTCCAACTGTAACACCCCACCCTGTAGAGACTGACACGCATCAGGGGTGTGACTTGGGATCATTGGCTGTAATGCTCACACCATTCCACCCCCACTCCACCCCCACCCTGCAGCCAGTGACAGGCATCGTGGTCTGCCTTGGAGTGTTCGGCCTGAAAGTTCACCCCATTCTCCTATACTGCACCTGTCTTAGTGTATTTCCTTAATGGAATGGGGTAAGTATAAGGCCCAAAGACTCCAAAGCACGCCACGACACTTGTTAGTGTCTACAGGATAGGGTGAGGTAAAATGGCATGTGCATTATAGCTGACGACCCAAAGGCACACCCCAATGCCTGTCAGTCTCTGCAAGGTGGGGGTGGGGTTGGCATCAGTTCAATGCTTCACTTCCATTCCTATTATGCATCTCTAACTCCTGCACTACCACTGCCAATGCCAGCGAGACAACATTCAGCATTGACAAATGCTTGTTATATTCTCCTCTGCCTTTGCCACCCTGACTGCCCTCCCTGCCTCCCTTTGCATTTCTAAATATTCTGCCCTGTTCCCCTCCTTTCATGCCCCCTTATTTGTGTCCCCTTATATTTCCTGAAGGCCGACATTTCTGCTCTTCCCTTCCCGGCCACTTCCTGTGTGAACCATAGTGGTTTTCTTTTCCTTTTACCCTAATCTATCTGCCTAATACACACGTTTGTTGCCTCCACTATGGCTCCTTTTAAATGGGCCCATTTTGCCTCAACTCCATCCCCTTTTCAGCCACTGCCAGGGCCTCCCTGAGACATACCCTCATCTTATTGAAGTCCACCCTCTTGAAGTCCAGAATCCTTGCTTTTGTGTGGAATGCCCCTGTTGTTGTTTCCACACTGAACCATACTGTGCGATGGTCATTGGACCCCAGGTGTTCTTCCACCCCAACATCTGTAACTCTGTCCCCATAGAACATAACCAGGTCCAAAATAGCTCCTTCTTGGGTAGGCTCAAGCACCAGCTGCTTAAGGCCTGCTCCTTTCAGGGATTTCAGGTTTTCTCTGCCCCTTGCTGTTCTAGCCACTGGGGGCTTCCATTAGATCCATGTCCGTTTCCTTGTTTTGTGCTGGTGGACTATACAGTATATTACACTTGCGTGAATGGTTATGCCCTTGCCTGCTTCTATTGTGACCCATAGTGCCTCTGCCTTCCCTTGCATTCCTTGCACTTCTGTCACCTTTATACCCTCTCTCACATACAGAGACACCCTCCTCCCTCTTTCCACACTCTGTCTCTCCCGAATAATATATACCCTGGTATAGTTATGTCCCGGTCATGGTTTGCATTGTACCAAGTCTCTGTGATAGCTGTAATATCCAAGTGCTCCCCAACTATCATGGACGCCAGATCAGGGATTTTGTTCCCTAGGCTGTGGGCATTAATGCACATGGCTTTCCATTTACAGTATACACTCTTCTTGACCTCCCCCTTTTATCTTTGCTTATCCTACCTTCTCCTCTTCTGCCAACTGCTGTGTTTTCTGTTGATTTGGTATCCTTACTGTCCTCCATGTTAGCTAAATTATCCTGTGGGGATGGGCAGTCAGCTTTCCCCTGCTTCTTTCCTCCACCCACTTGACTAGTTTAAACGCTCACCGATGAAGCATTTAAATCATTCATTGAGGGCCTTGTTCCCCTTCCTGGAAGGGTGTAGGCCATCAGCCCCATACAATCCTGCATCCTCCCAGGTGGGCCCCTAGTCCTCAATGACGCTGAAACCCTGCTCTTCGCACCATCTCTCCAACCAAGTGCTGAAGTCCCTGTTGCAGAGATCTCTAGCCTCCCCCTTGCCGTGGATAGGCAGCACCCCCAAGAAGGTCACAGATTTTGCTACCTGCTGTAGGCTCCTCCCCAGTTCCCTGAACTCCTCCTGCAATCTTCCTACATCTGCCTTGGCTCCAGCTGGGTCATTTGCCCTCATATGGATAATGACATCCAGCTCCCCCCTCCTTGCTATTGCACTAGCAATCCCCTGGATTCGCTTTCCATCTCTGCGAGCTGTGCCCCCTGGTAGGCACTTTACCTCCCTCTCCTTCTCTCTACCTGTTTCCAGCTTCATGCCCTGGATGATGGAGTCTCCCACCAGGAGTAGCTTCCTCATCCTTTGGGGTCCACCACCACCTTCCTCCCTTGGGGCTCTGTTTAAGGAGGTTCTGCTCATCCTCCCTGTGGGGTCTTCCTGTTCCTCCAACAAAGTGTAGTTCCTTAGCTGCACTGGCTGGGGCAAGTGTCTCTGCTCAGCCTCCCTTACCATGCCTGAGCCCACCATAGTCCAGCCACTCCTGCTGCTGGGCAATTGTTGAGGTAGCAAGTGCAGATATGGTGGTCCCTGCATGGGGAGGAGGCCTTCTGAAACCTGGCCAACTCAGCCCAGAGACTGGCAACCTCTGCTTTTAATCCAGAGAGGTGCCTGCAGATAGGGCAGCACTGCAGCATCCAGAAGGTACTTCTGAACACTGCTGCTCCACAGCCATTGCACTGCATCACTCCCAGCATTGTTCCCCTTCTTTACTGCCTGATTACTAATCTAAACTACTGCTTCTAAGGGTTCCCCTCTGTACACTACTGTGCCCAATACCTTGGTATCACCCGAAGGATTTATTTCCTAACACCTGCTGAAAATCTTAGCCTAGACCCCAATCCCATATGAATTTTGTTTTCTCTTTCTCACCCCCGCTCTCCTTTTGTCTATGTGGTATATGTGGTATGTTGTGTTGTTCTCTGCCTCTCCCCCTTATAAAGAACGTTGAGCCCAGGGTGGGTGGGATGGGGAAGGTAGGCAGGTCCTTCCTGTGGATCCTCCTGCAAACAAAGAGATATAAATAATCAGTCCAGTTTTCCCCTCACCAGGTAATCTGATTTCTGTACCTCCACCTGTATGAGGGAAACAAAGAAAGACAGGAAAATCTATCAGCTCAGGTAATCAGTTTGTGGTTGCTCCATTCACCGCTCACTGCACCACCTCCTGACCAGAGCTGCTGATCAGATTCCCTTCCCTTTAACCAAGCAGAAGCTGAAATAAACCTGGCTCATCAGAGGTCTACCTCACCTTGTGACCCTCTGAACGTATGTTAGGTTTGCCACTTTTTGTCAACTGCTAACATTTCATGGCCACCACTTCCTTAGGACTTTAAATATAGGTAACTGTATTAAAAAACAAACATACAGTGGTTCATTTAGTTCAAGGCCAGCTACGGCATACAGAATAAAATACTTACACCACATTAATCACCACAGTAGTGAAAGTCTTGTATTTTCAAGAGATTACATTTACATGCTAACCAAAATTCATTTTTGGTGAGTATGCCTACCAGTTAGCATGTTATTTTATAAGAGATTTGTGATGGGGACCTGTATTATTTATCTAAGCAAGAGCAGTTTGACCTCTGGTAACCTCACGAGTGGCATAGAACTTGATGGCATGTCTATTATGTTTATGGGTCCCCCCTCAGGACCTCCCCATAAATGAGTTATCTCAATGATGTAATCCTGGTAAAATAAACTTTGAATTGAAAAAAAAACTGAATTATCACATTGAAGCCATCAATAAACCATTAATCACATGGATTATGAGTCCATACCTGTTGCATAAATATGGATATGGGACTGATCACAGTATAGTGTCTCCAAAAGTGTGACACATTTTCTGCCCAAAATAACATACATATCCCAACTAATTAACAAAATCATTTTGCAGAAACAATGAGAATGTTAATTAAAGGGACACACTTGTACCCAGTGGTCATCATAGTTTGAAGGCACATGGAGAGCTCTTTTAAATGAGATATTGAGCTCATCTATAGGTGGAAGCACTCCAGAGATATAGATGACCGAGTCTCTTCAAGATTAATATTACATTGCAGCTAATTTTATGTTCGCCATGTACGCACATGCAGTGAATATTTTGTTAGTAGAGTGACTTTTGAAGGGTGTGACACTATCAGAGTGGTCTGCACGGGACTCATCAGTGTCACACCAATCATCAGTCAGGCTGATCATGGCAGTATTCCAGCTTGCTGGGTGGAAACTTCATGTATTTTAAAGGAAAGAGATGACCCAATCATAGGTCGTCTCTTTCCTTTGATCTGCACCACCCAGCAAGCACGGCTGTTCTGTCATGATCAGCCTGCTGAGGAATTACACCCTGTAACAAAGAAAAACATTCATCGATGTCTGTTGCTGCTCTATCCTTTCTGTCCCCCCACCTGAATCTCACATTCAACACCCACTCCCACCCCACAAACATAACACTGACACTGGAGGTGGCAGTTCCCCAGTGTCACCACCTTTCCTCACTCTGTGTGCTATCCCACCCCCACCCTCCATTCTCTGTCCAGGTACGTAGAAGAAAACCCTCCTGCTCCCTCACTCTGTGTGCTGTCCCTACCCCACCCTCCATTCCCTGTCCTAGGAAAAAATTGGGGAGGACTTATGCAGCACTGGGGGAACATAATACTGACACTGAGGGTGCCCAATCTCCCAATGTCACCCCCTAAAATAAAGAAAACTATCTATAGTAGTTTTTTTAACTGTACCCTGCAGAAAAGAAAAACATCCATCAATGTCTGTTTCTGCCAGCGCTGTTATTCCTGCCACCTCATCCTACCACTCAGCACCCACCAACCCACCCCCCTGACAAACATAACACTGACACTGGGGTGCCCAATCCCTAAGAGTCACAACCTGAAATAAAAAAAAAATCCCTCGTAGGGTTTTGTTTTGTTAAATAATGCCGTTAAAAAAAAAGTCCATCAATGCCTGTTGCGCCATTACTGTCCTCTCACCTGACCCTCCCACTCTACACCAACCACCCGACACCCTCCAAGCCCTTACTTATCCACCAAGGGTCCAACACCATAATCCTATCTGGACCGCAGGCATGTCTTCACTCCTCTACATCAGACTGAG
This sequence comes from Neoceratodus forsteri, assembly GCA_016271365.2. Taxonomy (NCBI): domain Eukaryota; kingdom Metazoa; phylum Chordata; order Ceratodontiformes; family Ceratodontidae; genus Neoceratodus; species Neoceratodus forsteri. Next base: position 1,018,244,500 of record CM028133.1, on the reverse strand, counting down.
GAAATCAGGTATGCGGTTCAATGTATTTCAATGGAGTTTTGAACTTGGTGGCATAACATGGTCATTTTTTAATATTTTTGCCACAGATTTTCAAAGTGCCTTTTTTGGGACCCCACCTCATGAACGATGGCAGTGAAATTAGGCAAATCTGTCCTGAAAAGTGATTTCATGGTCACTGCCTGAAATCACCTTTTGGGCAGGAGTTGAAAATGTTCTTTATCCTTGTTCAAGAGGTGGGGTCATAATAAGGCTACGTTAAAAATGTGGGGTAAAAATATTAAAAAAACAACAAAGTTATGAGTCTATGTTGAAATTTAGGAATGCAGGCTCATACCTTTGGTAATTTTCAATATTTTTACTCCAAAATTTCAGCATAGCCGTTTCTTCACAGCACCTCGTGAATGTAACAGCAGTCATTTTTCAAATCTTGTCCAAAATGTGTTTTCACATGTGTGGGACAAAATCACCTTTTGGGCAGGATTTGAAAGTGTTCTCCACCCTTGTTTGTAAGGTGGGCTCGTGAGAAGACTATGTGGGGTCATAAGAAGGCTATGTTGAAAATGTGAGGTAAAAACATAAGAAAATAACAAAGTTCTGAGTCTACATAGCAATTTTTCAATGCACGCTGGTAACTGTGGTAATTTTCAATATTTTGACCCCAACTGTTCAACCTAGCCATTTTTTCACACCACCTCATGAATGTGACAGCTGTCATTTCTTAAATCCAACCCAAAATGTGTTTCAACACTTGTGGCTCAAAACAGCATTTCAGCCATTGCTTTATAAATTACACCAGTCATGTTCAGAAGACATGGTAATACAAATATTATGTTGAAAATGTGGGGTAAAAATGTGAAAAAACAAGCAAGTTATGAGGAAACAAATTGTTCCAACACTTACTCATAACTTTATTTTTTGCAGATTTTGGCCCCTAATCTTCAACATATTCTGTGTGTTACCCCACCTTCTGAACATGGCAGGTGTCATTTTTCAAATCCCCTCTGAAACATGTGTCCACAGTCACACAGTGAAATCACCTTTTGGATGGGATTTAAAAAATTCCACCTGTCTTTGACGTCAGGTCATAAAAAGACTTTTGGATATTTAGGGTCAAAATGTGGGAGCCTACTTAAAAGTAGATGTTGCCTCTCGGCTACCCTATTCTGAATAATTACAATCTAACAATGTTGTCAAAGCAGGACACCACTGAACATGAGATATTACATCTCTTCTGCTCTGTCTTGGGTAAATATATAGTAAAATGTGTACACGCAAGAACCCGTACAACAGCAATACCAGCAGTGAACATTTGGCATTGTCAAATGCTTGATGGAACATTGTGATGTCATTGAGGAACAAGCTGTACCTAACTATAATGAGTCAAGCACAGCTTGTTCCTCGGTGTTGACATCACAACGTTCTACAAATGTCTGCAATACAGTATTACTATTGAACTGATATGAGTTCAGAGAATTGTAGAATGAATAAAGAAAACTGCAGCTTCATAGAATAAACAACTTTTCTGCAATTTATCAAAACCATTTGTGTTTTATACTGTTTTCTGTTGTGACAACAGGATTGAACTTACAGAGAACCTACTTTTTGGTAAATTACGCAAGGCGTGATTTTTTTTTAGAATGTAGTTTCTTTGTTTATTTTTTCTGATTATGAATAAGTTTGTTTGCTAAGCATTCTTTATCTTAGTGAAAATTAAATGTAATTAATTAGCAGTGGTTCAGGCATTATTTTCGGCAGAAATGTTGTCATACTTTTGAGGTCACTATAACATGCTCAAGCACATATATCATACTGTATATATCTCAAACAGTAAAATAAAAATATTCTTAAAATAATTGATGCCCAGTGACAACCCATGATTATTTGCCCAATCATGTCTTGACATTTAATGGTGAATTGATCCATCTGAATCTGTGCTTACTGCATGTCACATGTTTTATTGTTTCCACATACACTAGCATACATATTTAGACTCAGGGATTCATTTTCTTTGAAAACGTACAAAGAAGCTTTTCTAATTAATTTTCTCTGCTACAAAAACATAGAAATGTTGCAATATGCTAAAAACCCAGCTTTTCATTTTCACGTTTTTCCTACAACATTGCTTGCACTTAATTATTAGGTATAGAAGGATGCTACCTTTAAAAGAGTTACAGTTTGCTATAGTTCTCTCAGGACTGTCATGCCTTAGTGTCTGTGTAATTCATTGACTGCAATAATAGGTTTTTATAAAGTGAAATTCCTCCTATAGTAGAGGACATTTTTGCTTACTTCTATTATATGTTATATGTATATGTTATATGTACTCCAGAGTCTATTGTTAAGGAACTGAAATCAAAAACAAAACCACAATGACAGGAAGAGGACCTGTGTATCCCTAATGGGTGGCCAAACATGCAAAAGAAACAAAGTGCTGGGGCTTGGGTGACTGTTAGCAGTGTTGGGTTGTAGTAGTACTTAATATATGCAAGTGTTTTATATGCAAGTGTGTCTGAAGGGTCAGTAAATCTGGTTGGGCAGGGTATATGTGCACTTTATGCAGGACAAAAATGGCCAACAAGATTTTCTATGTTAAATCGTGGGTGATGATGAGTTTCGAGCTGGCTGGACATAATGTAGAGCTGTGCCCCCCTGTGCCACCATACTCCCCCACCTTTGTCTACAGCAGTGCAATTAATTTTTCAAGGACAAAGCCCGCCAAACCCCTCACCACTCAGAACCCCCATTCCCTACCACTAATGTACCACTGCTACTACTAATCCAATAGCACTAATGGATGTAGTGATGAAACTGTGACTTCAGTAGATGAGATTTTGTAATGGCATCAAAATCATGACTGCTGACGGTGACATCTCATTGACCATTTTTGTCTGGCATAAACTGCACCCGAGCCATCTGGGCTTTGCACCGATCCCTTTGTTTACCTGTGCCATCATGTTTGAAACTTTTCCTCAGCTGCATGAGTGTGTTGCTTTGCTTTCTGTTGGCTATTATTAAAGAGCTTGGCTCTCATATTCAAAGGTGGTCATTTGTACTGTGCAAATAATAGCGATGCATGTGAAATTCTTGTGTGGCCATCATGGTGCCATACTCATACAGACAGCCCCCTGCTGGCAGCAAAATTCCAGGACAAAGGGGGGTCACACATCCCAAGCAGGATAGCACCTTTGCTCCTGTGAGACATTTTCAATGGCTGGCATGCTACTGATCAGATATGGCATGCAAGGTGATAAGGGGCCATTTGGATGCCATTATGTGGCCATTCTCAGCTCTGCACAATGCAACTGTGCAGAAATTAGCAGAGGCAGTATGCCGAGCCTCAGCCATTAACCCCCCCCACCTGATCCTAGCTAGCCAGTTCCTGGCAGTCTAATTACCCCCATCCTCAAGATACTGTCAGTCAATCCCTGATAGTCTAATGGTCCGCTCATCCAATCCCAGATTGAATTGATCACATCTCTGTGAGTCCAGTGGTTTAAGAACACGGGGGCAGGGGGAGTAAAGAATGAGATGTACACTTAAACATGCAGTACTACTAGCTGACATATATCTAGAATAAATTATGGGTAAGGGTGGTATACAAGGATGTATACTAATTAGGGCTAAAGGGCCATGAGCTCATAGGGCATGTGACTTTATTGCCCTCGTTAGCCCCCTCAGTGGGTATACTTTGGAGTGTTCCACCCTAACCCATTGTTCATTGAATATAATACATTAGGATGGTTATTGTTATGGAAATCACATTTGGAATCATGTTATGGCACCTGAAGGCCTCTTGCAGCAAGGAGGGAATGGTGTGTAATGAGTGCAGGCAGGAGTCTGGGGTTTTGGAAGGGTTTTGTGTGTCTCTTTTCCAGGTTGTTTTACAGCTTGTTAATTGTTTTGGCTAGCTTCCTAATGATGTGTTAATTGTGTTATCAGTATTGTCCCCTTAATTGTTTGATTAGTGCAGTTACATAGCTTTAATTAGAGTAGGTATATAGCTACAACTGTTTGATTAGCACAATTATAAAATGGAAAAGAGAAATCCTGGAAGCTGATTGGCTGAAGCAGTCTTTGACCTGTGACAATATATTACAATATCATCACGGTCCAAAAGTGATTACCAAAATCAGCCATTTACTAACACTTTAGGGCCATTTTATAATCACAATAATACACTCCAGGGTGTGGTATATCATGGGATATAGTCACTTCTCTGGTGCATGAAACATAGCCTGTAGCCTTGTGTAGGCGGGGGTCCCCACCCCTGCCTTTTTACTAAACGACAGGTGGCATGCTGTTGGCATTTGGCAGCAATACCTGGTGGGGGACCTGGGTTCGGGGAAGGATGAGGTTACCTGGCACAAGGGACCTAGGTTTGGCTACTCTGCACAGGGGCACCCAAGTAAATCCAACTACAGGAAGCAATAACTGTAATGTCCAGAACCAGAATTGGGATTTTTCAGTGTGGCTTTATTTATTAACTAACTGAACATAAACAAAGCATTGCATGGTCCCCCAAAGGGCTACGTTACTGTACAGTATATGCAGATTAGAGGTTAACCAAGCGGTCCATTTGAAGAATGAACACATTACTACAGTTGTCTGGCTTTGGACCCACCAGGCACTCAGCCTGAACTTTGCATGCGCTTTGGATACATAGCCCGACTGGCCCAGCTCCCAAACTGTGGCTCCCCACACCACTTAGAGTCTGCGACTCCTAGAGAGATTTATAAGTTGCGACCCACGTCTGGGTACCCACCCCATCACTGGCCAAGTGCATGAGGCAAGTAGCAAAACACAGAAGAAATCCGTAGAGGTGGACCTGGTTACTAAAGATGGGGGGTTTTCCCACCTCCAGCTCCCACAGCCCATACCCGGCCATTTCTCTGGACACACAGAAAACTTTAGGACTTTAAAATGTAGATTGAACGGTGGATGACCTGAAGCACCCCCTCTACAGTGAACTTTAAATCCATTTAAAACTTTAAACTGTTTGACTGCTCCATTTGTTCATCCTAGTGTACATAGTTCTCCCAAATAGCAGTCCCCATTCATGTCCCAACTGAAGAAAACAATATGTTTGCCCCTTCAAATGGAGCCAAACACTCACCCATTCGTTGCAGGTGCCCCACAGGTGAAGTACTGTAACCTTGGCTGTTATACAAGAACAGACAAAATTAAATCAGGCAGCTTCCTTCCACGGTGGGAGAAGGGGATTGCCCCTGGAACCCACAGAGAACTTTTCCTCCCCCCCCAGAGGGAGGGGGTACTGAGACCGGGGGAGCGGTCTCCACCACTTTAAAAAAAAGGTAAACACAGGAACACTTCCTTTTCTTAGTGAGAGATCAAACAGCAGACTAATGCTTCCTTCTTGCTTAAGGACAAACGGAAGACTCACTTTGAATTTCCCAAAGTTCTAAACTCACTCCCTGAGCTGTAGATTCCAAAGTGGCTCATGCAGCTACGACAGTTCTATAATGATGTCATCTCTCAAGTCTCAGCTGTGACTGAGGACAGAGTGAGACAGTGTGAAACCCATTTAACTGGAGTTTCACAAGCTGCCTTCCCTGCCTACCACTAGGTCTTACTGGGATTCTAGTAACCCCGGGTAACAAAGGGCTTACACTCGCCCTTGACCAGGAATATGACTGTCCCCAGTCATTATGCACCCGGCCTTAGGCCATCCCACCCTATGTGCTACCTCCTGAGGGGCGTGATCAGGCCCCCTCCTACCATGTGCAAGCACAGGTAGGCAACACTAAGGGCCTTGAGGCCTATAGCTGACTTGTCAGCCTCTACTCTATCCACTTACTATGGACACCTAGTGGCTCTGGTAGAACCATCCAGAGCATAGCCCTGATAGATCAGCACTGCGGCCCCTACTGCTGGTCAGGGCAACAGCCTGTCCATCCCCCCTAACCCTCTAGGGAAAACCTATCTGCCTCTAACATAACATCCCAAATAAAAACAAAACCCGGGGACCTCCCCGACCTTGGGCAGCCTGCAACTACAACCATTAGAAATAATAACACAGTACATTTAAATTCTACACCATAAGCACTGACGAGGAACTACGATGAGCCCCTCCTCCTCTTGTTGTCTTCTCTTATGTCTTCCAGGAACACTTGTAAGAAAAGACAAAAACAACAAAAAAAAAAACACATCCTAATCTGTATGTACAGTCTATCTAAACAACAACAATGACAACAACAACCCTTACCATACAGAAAAACAAAACACTGAACAATCCCAAAAAAGAAAATTTTTTTTTTAGAAAAGGTAGAAAAACACAGTATTTACATTAAAGTACATTAATGACAATGGTTACAATACACCTTTGGGGATGGGGTGCCCTAAAAGTCCCAACAAGTGACTACAAGGCCCGAAGGCCAGTCCATTTAAGCGTCTCTCCTGGGCCGGAGCCCCGTGAAACATAGTTCTTTAAGGCAATAATCCCAAAGGGGAGAGTCTTTGCGGACAGTTCACACACTTTTGAAGTCTGTAGTGTAGGGTGTGTACTGCAATGTCATAAAGATAGAATAAAAAGATTTTTTCGGACTTACCAGCCTCTTGAAGTATTTGGATTTCACAAACCTGGTCCCTTCCGAAGACTCTCCCTGGCAGCATTTCTTCTGATACAGCTGGGCGGACATCTTCCGGGAACCCACAGGAGTGCACATCTGGAAACAGCTAGGCTGATGTCATAACTGGAGAAGGAACCTTAGAACAGGAACAAAAAGAAAAACAGCTGGTCCGGCGTCATCCGATTACCAGGCGATGAACAGAAAACAGCTGGGCTGGTGTCCTCTCTGGATCTGAAGTCATCTGGTGGGCTAGTAGATGGTTGCTGAACAGGACAGTACACTGTGGACTGAAGAATATGGGGCACCTGATTCCTTGTTTATTCATATTGGCAGTTCAATAAGGGCACTTCACAGTCTTAGTGTGGCAGTATTGACTACCACTGCTCAGCTCTCCATTTTGTAGGCACGGGCTTAATTACTGGGACGCCTGCACTGAGGCCAATAGTAGAGGGGCCAGGGCTTGAATTATTACTCCGTCTGGATGCACATAATTCACACAGTGGGAGACTTCACGTCCCTCTCCGTCCACTATTCTCACTCTGTCCATAAACAGTGTCCTGCCTCTCTTCCACTGTGTATACTTTTCGTGGAACAGTCTATTCTTTACATGCTGGTTAGCCCCAGGATGCACATGTTTCATTGCTTCATCCCAGATCCAGGATTTCCTGCAGTTCTCAATCTCCTCCCAGACTCTCAGAGGAAAGGTCATACCAAAGATTTCATTGGCCTTTCTATGAACCAGTCTCTCCTCTTTACTTGCTTTGGTCAATCTGAGACCGCTGGCCTGGCTTGGGGGTGGCCAGTCCTGGTTCTGCCGGCTTAGCATCCTCAATGAAATTAACAAAGGATCCCTGACTTCTTCTTCTTCTGGTAAAGCCAGGGCAGTGGCATGACCACCTTCTTGAACACATTCCTCCGAGGCAAGATCTTGAGGCTGTGTACCCGTTCCTTTCTCACAAGGCCACATAGGTTCCCCCTCATCTTCCTCTTCACTGAGGATCTGAGCCCAGGAGTGAGCAGTAGTTCTCACCCCCAAGACTATCCATTCATCACTAGGAGCGGAGGTTGACACCTCCCATTCAAAGGCCTCCCGCATCTCATCTTCACCTTCGAGACTTGGGCTAGGCCCCCCCACCCAGGGGACTATTGATGCTTTATCTGAACTTGCCTTCTGAGATCCAGCATCCAATGCTTCAATTTCAGATTCAATCTCTAATTCTGCACTCTCTAACTTTGTGCTACACTCCCCCGAGGGACCTTCCTCCACAGGCTCCGCCTGATGCTGTGTGCTGCCAACTGCAGATTCTTGAAGTTGTGTCCATGTGGGAGCCAAATGAATTGGATGCGCTTTATACAAGCCATATTTTTGAAGGCATCCAGCACTGTGAGGAATCATGAAGACATCCCTTCCAGCACTCAAACACATCTGGCATACACGCACTGGACAATTAGGAATTGCCATATCAGGAGGAGTTGCCTCATAGCACCATAATTTTCAATATCTCTCAATCTGTCTTACTGCTGCTGTTACTGCAACCCGGCATGATCTGGGTAACGAGCTGGTCCTGAGGCCATAACTGCAGAAAAATAAACAAAAGTTCACTGTAACTGAAAGTCCCACTTTAATGAACACAGACTGTAGCATTAAAATGGCTCCTCTGCTGCTGTGTTTACTTTACCACCCCACCCTGTAATGGCAGCGGCAGCACTCCTGTGCATCAACAATCAGACTCTGGGTCAAGCCACTGCGCACCCGATTTACATCAGCACTAATAACTTTTATTCAGACTGCACAACTTGCTCTGTTCTGGCTATTCACACATTTACAGGATTTTCCTTTGACTTTTCACATTCTGGCAACATTCATTTAATTACAGTCCCTTTAACTTCAGGTTTCAGCACAGGATTGCCTGCTTCTACTAGTGTTGCACTTATTTTACAACCCACAGTATGTCTCTGGCTGCAAACTTTAAACTGAGGCTACTTTCATTGCTATGCACACATTTAATGGCTTTACAGACTTGCACTTGCCAGCAGGACATCACGCAATCGCTACTTGCAAAGCGACTATACAGCTGCACACACATTTTATATGGCATTACAGAAAATCACTGTTTTTAGCAGTTTTAATTATTTACTCACTGTTATTGTAGCAGATTGCTGCGATGGGGTAAAACGGCCTGCAGCCAGATTTTGAAAGGCCTCAGAATGCAAACGGGCGGGCAGTCTCCGCGATCGTAGTATTAACCACACAATTCACTGATTCCACGATCGATTGGCAGGTTGAGCCCGATTTTTAACTAGAAAATCACTTTTTTATAGCACTTTGAACACTTTGCGAACGCTCCTCCACTGCCAGTACACGCACTACTCTCTGTCTCCCTCTCGAATGCTGAGGCAATCACAGAAGAGCTGGCTGAGGGGCGGGACTATTGGCAAACTGACCAACCACATGACGCCATGCAAATGAGCCTCTTCTTCCTCACGAGGGCTCCTCTCCTCACGGCGATCGTCGAGCAGGCAAATTTAAACTGAAAAATGCACACTTTTTTTTTTCAACTGACTCCACGGCGGGAGCCCATTTCAACTATGTAACATTGCCATTAACTCTGCAGTCTCTAGCACTGCACAGAAACCATTTCCAACGTCCAGGGCATACTTTCTCTGTTGCTACCCCTAGTTTTCCACACTTTCCTTCACATAAATTCATTTTAAAAGCATTTCAAATGTCCAGGAGATAATTTCTCTGTTGCTACCCCTAGTTTTCCACACTTTTCTTCACAGAACTTCATTTTAAAACTGACAAAAATGCTGCAAACTTTTTTAATGCAGGACAAGGACACACACTTTGGCTTTACAGCTCCTTGGTAAACAGTTGGCATTTTTTAAACAGCAGCACAAGATTCACAGCACACAGCAACACACTAGGGAAATTGCTTCAACTTTTTTGGGCTACCGACTGCCAGATAGCCAAAACGCTAGCCTACTTGCCCAAGCACCTTCCTTCCAAACAAATCCCAGCGGTGCTTCCATTTTTGTAGGCGGGGTCCCTCATCCCTGCCTTTTACTAAAACGACAGGTGACATGCTGTTGGCATTTGGCAGCAATACCTGGTGGGGACCTGGTTCGGGAAGGATGAGGTTACCTCACACAAGGGACCTAGGTTTGGCTACTCTGCACAGGGGCACCCAAGTAAATCCAACTACAGGAAGCAATAACTGTAATGTCCAGAACCAGAAGTGGGATTTTTCAGTGTGGCTTTATTTATTAACTAACTGAACATAAACAAAGCATTGCATGGTTCCCCAAAGGGCTACGTTACTGTATGTGCAGATTAGAGGTTAACCAAGCGGTCCATTTGAAGAATGAACACATTACTACAGTTGTCTGGCTTTGGACCCACCAGGCACTCAGCCCGGACTTTGCATGCACTTTGGATACATAGCCCGACTGGCCCAGCTCCCCTGCCGGCCACTCGACTGACGGTCCACTTGAAGAATGAACCCAAACTTTACTTGGAAAGACATCCCATCAAACAAGGAGACTCCCAAACTGTGGCTCCCCACACCACTTAGAGTCTGCAACTCCTAGAGAGATTTGTTTTCTTACTTCCAAACGAAACTCCCATCAAACAAGGAGTAATTTTTCCATCCTGTGGCTCCCCACACCACTTAGAGTCTGCGACTCCTAGAGAGATTTTGTGGATGACCTGAAGCACCCCCTCTACAGTGAACCTTAAATCCATTTAAAACTTTAAACTGTTTGACTGCTCCATTTGTTCATCCTAGTGTACATAGTCCTCCCAAATAGCAGTCCCCATTCATGTCCCAACTGAAGAAAACAATATATTTGCCCCTTCAAATGGAGCCAAACACTCACCCATTCGTTGCAGGTGCCCCACAGGCGAAGTACTGTAACCTTTGCAGTTATGCAAGAACAGACAAAATTAAATCAGGCAGCTTTCTTCCATGGTGGGAGAAAGGGATTGCCCCTGGAACCCACAGAGAACTTTTCCTCCCCCCCCCCGGAGGGAGGGGGTACGGAGACCGGGGGAGCGGTCTCCACCACTTTAAAAAAAAGATAAACACAGGAACACTTCCTTTTCTTAGTGAGAGATCAAACAGCAGACTAATGCTTCCTTCTTGCTTAAGGACAAACGGAAGACTCACTTTGAATTTCCCAAAGTTCTAAACTCATTCCCTGAGCTGTAGATTCCAAAGTGGCTCATGCAGCTGCGACAGTTCTATAATGATGTCATCTCTCAAGTCTCAGCTGTGACTGAGGACAGAGTAAGACAGTGTGAAACCCATTTAACTGGAGTTTCACAAGCTGCCTTCCCTGCCTATCACTAGGTCTTACTGGGATTCTAGTAACCCCGGGTAACAAAGGGGTTACACTTGTGTCTCACAATGCTCCAGAGGTGTGACGATATTTCATGATATACCATACTCTGTTGTGTATTATTGCGTAAATATATACTTTTAATTAATAGATTAGTCACAGGCATACAGAGAAATAAATGATTGCCTTTTTTATGGGGGAAAAGTTCCCATTCACATATTATATACATATATGAAGCACCACCTAGCTGACACATCATTGAAGAACTGTTTCTTTACTTTTGAGTAAAAAAAAAACCTTAGAGATGTAATTTTCTTAATCTTTTTCAAAATGTTTAATTGTCTCATTTTTTTACCCATTACCAATGTTATAAAATGATCCTCCCTATTTTTGACTACGGGGACGTAGTATACAGTGCTGCCCCTAAATCCACCCTGGCTAGACTGGATTCTCGTTTTAACTCCTTCTGTCATTTCACACTTGACTGTCCACCCTCCACCCACCACTGCGACCTCTACAGGTCCCTTAACTTACCCTCACTTTTCAACAGGCACCAGTATCACTGTAATAGACTTACAGCCAAATTCTGGGCTCAGTTACTGCCCTCCTAACTCGTCTCTACCCTAACTGCTCAAACACCATCTACATACTCACTCAGGAATGTCGACTCCCGGCTCCTACAAATCCCGTACATGGCTACCTCTGCCGGCCAGTCGGATTTTAAAGCCCAACTACCAAAACTATGGAACTCCCTGACTGCTGACATCTGGCTCTCCCCCTCCTCTCGGCAACAAATCTCCCTACTTAAAGGGCAAGTCCATACAAACTGCTCATGCTGCCTAGACTTACAGTAGAATGGGCCAGCTCGCCAGCTGCACAACTATGATTTCACTCAAAATGCTTAACTGTCCCAGTTAGTTGTCACTGCCCTTTCTACTAATTACTGCCTGTTGCTTGCTGTGTGCATACTGTTTATATTCCTGTATATATACATTTTTTTTTCAGTATTTTAGTATCTTTTGTATAACATATGAAAGTTCAATATTCTGTATCTTGTACCTCTGTATTTCATTTGTATGTACCATCCCATCCCCAACAACCCCCAGGATGCATCTGGAATCGAGCGGTAGTCTGCTCAGTATGTCTTTCCTGGTAAAACTTTTAAATAAATAAATAAATAAGCACAGACCATTTTAGAAGCACAATATGATAGTCTAGGGTGTGGGTTTCTTTTCCTGAACCACACTTCCAGGTAGCTAAAGGCATATGGCACTAGCACCTCATGACTCACAATGCACTTGGGGGAGTGGTTCAGGAAAAGAAACTCACACCATGGTGTCCTACTGCTTAGTTATGAATTGATTTAACATTATTTTGAAATTACAGTATACAGTAGGTTTAGATAAGAAAGGCAACTGTATTTACAGAAGTCAAGCATCATGTTTTTCCATAAACGTAAAGTGCTCCTCCATTTGGGTATAAATACAAATTTGAACCTTTCATGATAGTGAAATATTAAGATGTGGACATAACGACTTAGAAATGTTAAAGAAGTATCTACTAAATTTAAATATTTAAGGTCACAACATTTGGACCACCCGATAACCCAGTAGGAAGTGGATCATGCACCAATGCTGGCAACTCAAGTTCGGGAGTAGACTCAGAAACCAGACAGGCATCAGGGGAGAGCTGGGCAGTGCTCCCAGCTGGGGAGAGTCAGCACCAGGTTTATTGTTTTCTCTATTTTATGCTTCATCCTATTATCAATAATTTAAATATTTTTACATTAACAAGGACGTGTTTCATTTTCAGTTTCAAAATGTCTAACTGTAACCAACTGACATCCCAAGTGCTAATTTTCTGGTGTCACAGACTTTGCCATGGTATGCAATATGACATCATAGAAATCATCCTGTAAAGTCAGAAAATCCCGTTGAAAGCTTTCTACACAGACTTCAGCAGAAATGTTGGCAAACACATATTGCAAAACCTGAAGTGACAGTCATGCTCACTCTGAAGTCTTTTGCACAAAGTTCTGCTGGCATCCTCATGGGACTGGACCAAGAGATTGGCTTAACAAGCTTTTGTTGCAGACCAGTTACCGGTATGCCACTGTATTTGTGCACCATTAGAAATATTGTTCAGCTGTGATCACCCAGTGCTGTCTCATGACTTCTCTCCTCTGGAGGTACCAGACTATTTTTGGTAAACATGTCTTTTGAGGGCCATTTTCACTGCCTAGAGAATGGAATGCAGTTCACATTCTCACAAGATAGTACAGGAAAATAATATCTTAATATGGTGGGGGCCTATTTGTAAGAAATGGGGATTCTGTCACCAGGAATCATGGGTGGAGGTTGGTAGGAGGGCAGATTTCTCAAAAATTTGAGGAAGTCCCACTTCATTGAGGGAGTGACTGATCAGTGGATCAACTGTTGGGGTGATGGCAGAAGTTAAGTTATCCTTAATGGGTTTAAGCATGGTTGGGAAAAGGCAAGGGTATTGGGAGTATCAAGGGGGCAGTAGACCCAGGCAGAGAGGGGAACAGCCCACTAGGGCAGTGAATTAGTGGGGCAAGATATTATAGTAAGGGGAGACTAGATGAACCTCCGGTCTCCTTCTGCCATCAAATTCTATGTTTCTGTTTCTTTTGGTATGGTTTACAGAGGTTGGTCTAATGCATGATGTTTCCAAAAGAATGTTTTGCACTGATAAGGTGATTAAAGCACAGGGCTCTGACTCTTAGGAATTTTCCAAATTGAGTCTTGCTCTGAATATTCCCCTCCTTTCTCTGGCTTCAACAACCTATATTTATGCCTGTTTTGTATCAACAAAGGTGTGACAATTGATCTTAGAAATGTATTATTCTAAACACCCTTTTCCTGGGATTTTGTCATGGGGGCCCCCTGCTGATAAGACTTCCTTTCTCGAAACTCTGGCAGTTGCTAATTACACCTCTAGTCTGGAAACAAAAAGAAAAATAGAAATGACTTCTCATTCTTGGACCTATATTTGTTTGAAAAATGACAGATGAAAAACAATTGTTCATGCTATTTATCTAAGCTACATGCACAGAAAGTGTGTGTGTCTCTCTTTAAGCATGTGATGGCTTGTCACACATGGGAAGCACATACCATTTTAGGAATATGTTCTCTAGTACTTCATAACAACTGAACAGAGGATGTTTTCTAATTTTTATAGTGAAGGTAGTTCTTGCTCTTAAAGGTCATGCACATCCTTGTTATACAGGTATTTGCCTCACACATGTTTATTTATTTATTTATGTGTTAACCGAGTAGGTGCACTGGTCCAAGAACCATTTTCAGGCACAACCCAGGCCATGGAGAAGGCACAGAAATACCTCAAATACGAAGCATCAGGAGACAATTACAAAGCACTGGCTAGTTAAGTACAGGGAGAGAACTGTAAATGGGTGATAAAATAAAAAGGGGGTAGATTAGAGAGCAATAATAAATACAACACATTAGAACTAACACAGCGGTAGTAGGCCAGACTCACAACAACAACATCTAGGCAAGGAAGAAGAAGCATAATGGTTACTTGGAGAAAATCAGCTGGGAGAGCAGGAGCACATGGCAGCAGACAGGATAGAAGACCTGTTCACATACAGTAACTGTTTCTGTAAAAATCACACGTTTTGAACAGAATCACTTTTTTTATCATAAGACCCAATTGTGCAAACATTGCTCTGTTTGGCATGATTCTTGTTTCACAAAACAGCATATTTTCACAAAAACAGCAATTATCATAGGATCGTCATGCAATTTTCGTGCAGTTTTCATACCCTCTTTATAAAAATGACCAAATCCAATGATATTTATAGTAACAAAAATTGTGCAATTTCACCTGTGAAAATAAAATTTTGCCAACCCTAATTATCAGTCATCCCAATGTTTTTGAGGCAGAGAAACGGGCCAATGCAAGACTTTAACAGAATCAACTGGGCTTCTAGATAATGGCAGTCCAGAATGGGGCAACAGGATTATGCTGTGAGAATAGTTAATGCCACCACTACTTTATATCATTCTTCCCTCTTGGGTACTATCAAATATTTAGGAAACAACAGTCTGACATGAATTACTGCATGGTTATCAGTTTTATTTGTTGCATTAAAGCTGATTTAGTCAGTCAGTCAAAAAACTTGTATTGTTCAGTAGTATGCCATTACAGCTAAACAATATACATATCAATACAGAAATACCAATAAATATACAGTTCCAAAGCACATATAGTAAATCTACAATAGAACACAGTCCAAATCCATAGCATTTTAACATTTATGTAATAAAATAGCTAAATAACAAGACGTCATACACTATTTATGTTAACCAAGACACCTTCTAGTCAAAGGAGGGATAATGCTATAACAAATAGACATGTACAGAACAAACGTAGACATAACTTGTCCCATAAGAGAAAAGCCAGCTGGAACATAAAATGCAAACAACTTCATGGGAAACCAATATGTTTCAGTCTAATTGGTGACCCACCAAGGCAGGGCATTAGCTAATGCCAAAACTGCATGTAATCCAATTTATAGAATACTCAAACATAAGAAAGAGTCCCAGTAAACTCAAAACTGACCATTGATCATGCATATTAACAACAACTCTCAAAGTAAATTTAAACAACCATAAAGAATTAAAAATTGCATAGAAAATGTGTGATCCATTTTTAATCCAGAGAAGCATTACCCTGATACAGGAAAGGTTTGCTCATCCTAATTCTCTTAACAATATAAAAATAATTTGCCAGATGAGTAATAATAAAGACATCATTCACTGAAAAGAGAAAACCCAGAGGATGATCTGGAATGCAACTTAAACCCCAAAATATACTATTTATCCTCGTATCCCTTAACTGTACCATGTACATTGAAAGAGAACATGATATAAATTATCTGTACCTCCTACTGTGTAAAGGTAGGGGGCATCACTGGCACTTGGAATATGGGCAAATCTGGCATAAAGTGCTTTGCTAGAAAAAAACTCAAACTTATATAACACAATAAGTATTCATTTTTCATTGCTCTGGGATATTATCCAAGTGGAACCATACCTCATTTTTGAATCCCATGGAGAGAACCTAAATATTGAAATATTTAATAAATCCCATAGTTGATTGACTGATCTACTCTTATTTATTTCAAAAGCTTCACCAGAAAAGACATAACGAAGTGATAATTGCTCGCTTCCAGATGCGTCCTGTGGGAAGTGGATGTGGAGAGTAAAATACTGCAAATAGAAACATAGAAACATAGACTTTGACGGCAGATAAGGACCATTTGGCCCACCCAGTCTGCCCATTTCCCTTCCTATTGGATAAGCTGCAGATTCTAGTTAACCAACAGCCTACTTCCTGCAACCCCCACTACAATTGCCTTATGTCTGTCCCATGCATGTTTGAATTCCCCCACTGTTTTAGACCCAACAACCTCCCCAGGAAGGCGGTTCCATGCATCCACCACTCTCTCCGGTGAAAAACATTTCCTCAAATTACCCCTGAGCCGTCCCCCTTTATCTTTAAATTGTGCCCCTTGTTCTTACACATCTCTTCTTCTGAAAGATGCTACCTCCTGAACTTTGTCGATTCCCTGAGGTACTTGAAAGTTTCATCATGTCCCCCCATCCCTCCTTTCATTAAGGGTATACATATTAAGCTCTCTCAGTCTCTCTTCATATGGTTTCTGATGCAGACCCTGCACCATTTTAGCTGCCCTCCTCTGGACTGCTTCCATCATGTCTATGTCCTTGCGTAGATGGGATCTCCAAAACTGCACACAGTATTCCAGATGGGGTCTCACCAACTGTCTGTACAGAGGGATAACCACTTCCCTATTTCTACTTGTGATGCCTCTTCCTATGCATCCCAGTATCACCCTGGCTCTCCTTACTGACTTCTCACATTGCTTACCCACCTTTAGGTAATCTGATATGACTACCCCCGAGTCCCTTTCCATTTTTGTTGTTGTTAGTACCTCCCCTGCTATTGTGTACTCTTCTCCTGGGTTTTTGTTTCCCAGGTGCATTACTTTGCACTTCTTTGCATTGAATCTAAGATCTCTGGGAAAGGCAGGGGTAGGAGAGACTGGCGGGCGCAAAAACCAACTCAGCTGGACTGAGGACTTAAGCCCCCCCCATGTCCAGTGAGAGCAGGACAAGAATGGGGGGCGCCTGCCTGTGCAAGACAAAAGGCTACCTAAGGCGCCATTCAGCTACATCAGACTGCGAAAAGGGGAAGATCTGATGAAGTGGACACATGAATACCCCCGCCCCCGTCACATCGCTCTAAAATAAAGGAGCAGGGCTGGGGGGTAGCTATCCAGTCCAATGTATGGCAAGCCTGCCAGAGAGTCCGAGCCAGCGGACAGCTGGGTGTATCTGTCAGGCAGCCCTGAGCTTCAGGTGCCTGAAGGGTTGACCACTGAAGGATATGGCATATGGTCTCACTCCTAAACCATCCAATCTCCAGGAAAAGGAGATACAAGCAGGGTACCCCTACCAGACAGATGCTGGGGAACATATGCATGCCAGTCAACTGGCCATGGGGATGTTCTGGAAAGGCAGGGGTAGGAGAGACTAGCGGGCGCACAAACCAACTCAGCTGGTAACAAGACCTACATGGCCAGAGAAACCCTGACCGGGAGTAGTGATTCCCAAGGTTAAGAACTTTTCCACCCATTAATTTGCCGAGCCACTGGTCCACTCAAGAAGACCATCCTTGAGGGTCCAGACAGGGCACCTGCACAACAGGCCCTTAAGAAAAGCTCAACAGTTGGGAGAAGAAACAGGTTGCAACCTCGTGACAGTGGAGAAAAACCCACAGCTTACTTCCTGAGTAACTGTGCACTACCTGCAAGGAGAGTAAGGGCTAGGCCGTGTAGGAGCCCTGTTGCACCCTGATTACAGCAGCCTGAAATCCAGACAGGCAGGTGTCAAAGGAAATGGTCCAAAGAACCAATATCAGGCCACCACGAGAATCCAGAGGAAGAGATGGGCCCAGGAAGAAGCCAATAGGGACATTGGAGGCCAGAAAACTACAGGAGCATAATGAAAAAAATTGAAAGCAAACAGTATAAAATATATGTGCATTAGCTACAACTGCTATAATAGAGGCAACAGAACTACTTTTTAAGTATAGAAACAGTGAATAGGAATGAGGGAAACAGACTACAAGGGCAATATGGGGAAGTTAGGAAGAGGGGCATGAACAGTTGCAGGATGGAAGAAAAAATCTTGAAGAAGAGACTTTAAGGAGAAAGAAGAAGCAGAGTGAATTGATAGGGGAAGAGAGGACCAGAGTTTAGGAAAACGATAAGAGAAAGAAGACTGACCAACAGTAGATTTTCTAGAAGGAATAGAGAGGGAATGGGAAGTAACATAGCGGTGGGGGTAGTTGGAAGAAGGGGAGAGGATAATAAGGAAAAAAGGTAGGTGGGAAGGGACCCAAACCAGAATTTAGAAATAAAGTAGACACAATGAGGAAGGAATTTGGCATCAAGGGAAGGGAGAGAAAGAGCAGAGCAGAGTGAGCAATGGTGGGTATGTGAAGAACAATCTAAAGTAAAATGATAGAGTGAAAGAGTGGTTCAAATCTGGCAAGGAAGGATTTGGGAGCTCCACTATAGACTATGTCACTATAATCAAAAATAGGGAGAATAATTTTTATTACAATTTCACGGCAGACAGGTAGCGGGATACATGCTTTGTTTCTGTATAATGCACCTAGCTTGAGTGTATTGCATCAATATGAACCGAGAAATCAAGGTGATGGTCAAGCCAGACCCCGAGGTACTTAAAAGAGGATACATCCTCCATCGCAGCACCATAAAAGGTGTGAAATAAAGGGAGATAGTTGAGTCTGGCAAGCCTCTGACAGCTGCCAAAAGTCACTTTTATCTTATTTTTAATATAACTTTTATACTTACGACTAATAGCAATACCCTTCTTACAGTATTCTGAAAGATGCAAAAGTTCATATTCCTCCAGAAGCCAATGCACATATATTAACTAGGGAGATGTTCTGCAGCCTAGTTGCATCTGGCTATATTTTTCTTCTGTACTTAAAATGAATTAGACTTCCAGAAGTAGCTCTAGTGCATTTTATCCAATAAACTAAAAACAGCGAATCAGCCAAGGTTTTATAGCTATCCAATCCAAGTTCTGTTATGAAATAAGCAGTCGGGATGGACTTATTTAAACCAAGGGGTGATTTAAAAAGCTGGATTGCAAACTATTTCAGCTCTGAGACCTTATATGGAGCCTATACTTTCACCCCATACAAGGCATGTGGATTTAATATTGAAGAAATGACTTGCCTCAGAAGTCTAATACTATTGCTACCATATTTATAGTTTAACTTTTTTAAAACCTAACAATGCTTTTTTTTTTTAGTTTTGTCTGAATATTTACAACCTGAGACAGCCAAGACTGAGTAGAAGAAACAGATAAACCAAGATAAAGATATTTACTTACAGTGGCAATAGTCAGTTCTTCCACGTTCCATCCTGGCACAGATCATCTCCCACTGAAAATAAATATATGACTTTTGTAATTATTAATAGTTAAGGAAAGTTTGTGAGATATAGTGTATGGTGGAACGTTCTGACTCATTATGTTTGCTTGCACGCATGTGCAAGAAACATAGTGCCATCATCCGAGTCTTCGTAGGTGTGGCACCCTGTCTTCCAAAGCAGTCAGTGTGTTTGCAGGCATGGCCACAGTTCACCAGTGAATGCTGCAGCTGTCTGTGACAGCAGTTGAAAATGCAGTGCTGTACAGTTGAAAGAGAGAGCTCTGCTTCAGTGAGCAGCGATAAGACACGTGCTCATGAGCTCCACCCACACACACACACACACACACATATGCATATTACGTGCTCATGCGTCCCCCCCACGCACACACTGTATGGCTGACGGGGGTGCCCAATCCCCCATCAGCTCTGCTGTGCTCCCTCCCCCCAATACAGTTTCAGGTGCCATGCTGGGAGCCCACGCCAGTGTGGCTATAGTCCGTATGGCCGACGGGGGTGGCCAATCCTCCGCCGGCTCCACAGTTTCCTCCCCCCAACAGACTACCGGGCGACACACTGGGAGCCCATCCCAGCATGGCAACAGTCCCTACAGCCAACGAGATTGCCCAATCCCCCGTTGGCTCCACTGCACCACCCCCAAACAGCCTTTCAGCTGCTACACTGGGAGCTCACCCCAGCGTGGCACAAGTCCCGCATCATCAAAGGAAAAAAAAAACCTGCAAGACAAAAACCTTCCCTCACTGATTGTCCTGAACCCCGTCCCCCCACCCGCACTCCACCCTCTGCGCACCTTCCTCCCCCACACCCCCTTCACCCCATACTTACCTCTGGAGTCCAACGCGACGCTCTTCAGTTGACTGGAACACGCCTGCACTCTTCAAAGCCGATCGCGAACTGAGGAAATGCCGGTAAGCTGTATAATGGAATAAATAGGTTTTTTTTTCAACTTTGCTGCATATCTCAGGCAATTTGGGGAATTTTTTCACCCAGTTTTCAACATGGGGGTTTTGGGACCCCACCTCATGAATTCTGTCACTATCATTTTGTTAATCGTCCCCAAAAGATGATTTCACGGTCACTGCGTGGAACCACCTTTCGGGACTGATTTACAGAATGACAGTATCACAGTTCATGAGGTAGGCCCCCAAAAACTGATGTTGAAAATTTGGTGAAAAAATTCCCAAAAATGACTGTTTTATGAGCATGCATTGCGCTGTTCCTACGCACACTCGTAAGTTTGCGAATTTTCAATATTTTCACTCCCAATTTTCAACAGTGCCATTTTACCACACCTTCTTATGAGCAGTACAGCTGTCATTTTTCACATCTCGCCCAAATTGTGTTTCCGTGCATGTAGCACACAATGGTGCAGTCAGTTTGTGAAATCAATGTTTGGGACAGATTAAGAAAATCACAGTGACACTGTTCATGAGCAGAGGTGTTAAAATGGCAATGTTAAAAATTTGGTGAAAAAAGTCAATCAAATGACTGTGTTACGAGCGACCATTGCACAGTTTCCATGCACCCTCATAAGCTCATGGATTTCTAATATTTTCAGTCCAGATTTTCACCACTGGCATTTTTCCACACTTTCTTATAAACAGTACAGCTATAATTTTTCACACTATTGCTGAAATGTGTTTTCACACTTCCAGCACAGAAATACATGGTCGCTGTGGGAAATCATTGTTTGGGACAGATTAAGAAAATCACAGCGACACTGTTCATGAGCGGAGGTTCCAAAATGCCTGTAATGACAATCTGCTGTAAAAATTCCCCAAACTTACATAGAAACATAGAAACATAGAATTTGACGGCAGATAAGGACCGCTTGGCCTACCCAGTCTGCCCATTTCCCTACCTAATGGATAAGCTGCAAATCCTAGTTTACCAGCAGCCTACTTCTTCCTACCCCCACCCTCTAGAATTGCCTTATGACTGTCCCATGCGTGTTTGAATTCCACCACTGTTTTTGACTCCACAACCTCCTCCGAAGGCCGTTCCATGCATCCACAACCCTTTCTGTGAAAAATACTTCCTTAAATTACCTCTGAGCCACCCTCTATCTTCAAATTGTGCCCCCTTGTTCTTGAACATCTCTTTTTTTGAAAGATGCTATCCTCTTGGACTTTGTTGATTCCCTTGAGGTACTTGAAAGTTTCTATCATGTCCCCCCCTCCCTCCTTTCCTCAAGGCTATACATATTAAGCTCCTTAAGTCTCTGTCTTCACATCCTGTTCAAAATATGTTTTCGCACCTGTGGTGCCAAATGGCATAGTCGCTGTGCAAAATCAGCTTTCAGCTAACGCACTGATATTGCCACTGTTCATAAGGTGGGGGTCACAAAAAACCCATGTTGAAAATTTGGAGTGAAAATGCCAACAAACGCCTGAGGTGTTAGGGTTTCCGACCATAACGCACCACCCTGTAGAGACTGACAGGCATCAGGGGTGTGACTTGGGATTCTCGCCTGTAATGCTCATACCATTCCACACCCTGCAGCCTGTTAGAGGCATCGAGGTGTGCCTTGGACTCTTTGGCCCCAAAGTTCACCCCATTCTCCTATACAGCACCCATCTCACCATATTTCCTGATGGAATGGGTGAGAATAAGGGCCAAAGACCACAAGGCACACCGTGACACTTGTCGGTGTCTATAGGGTAGGGTGTGGTGAAATAGTGTGGCTGTTATGCCTGATGACCCAAAGGGTCACACAGGTAATGCCTTGGGGGTTAGATAGAGCAGTAGCAGTGTGTAGGTGGGGCGATGGAATTCTGAAGTTCAAATTTGAGGTGACTAATGCTGGTGAGGTTTGTGATGGCTTGAGGGAGCTCGTTTAGCCAGGTGGGTGTCCTGACTGCAAAGGCATGACTTCTTAGGGCAGTTCTTCTGAATGACACCACAAGCACATGTTTTTTGTATCATTTCTCGTTACATGGTTAGAAGGAGCAGGGCAGAATAAAGCCTATAAAGAAGGTGGTACAAGTCCAAGCAGGGTTTTCATCCCTAGAAGGCAGGAGTGGAGTTGAATCTGGTCCTTGAGAGGAAGCCATTTTGTTGTTATGTACAGATTGCAAGTGTGCGTAAGGTGCTCAGCATCCAAGACAAGTCTGCAGGCTTTGTTTAGGGTAGTGTGGACTCTGTGTAGGTGGGTGTCAGAGGCTGCACCATAAACCACAATTTCGCAAGATCACAATCATAGTCTAGGATTGGTAGGATTGTACCTCTGATGGCCTGATACCTGGCCTCTGGAATGAGTTAGAACTGAAGCCTGTAGAGGGCCCCTAACTTCCTGTTAGAGGTGGTGGTAATAGTACAAAGATGCTCATCAAAGGCAAGGGACTCATCAATAGTGATCCTCTGGTACCGGAAGGAGGATACTTGTTCAAGGGTGGAGTGAGAGCTGTCATTTATGGTGAAGGGTGCAGTAGTTCTTCTCTTTTGATGCCCAGCAAAGAGCATTGTCTTTGTTTTTGTTGCTGTTGAGCACCAATAGGCTATCCTTAAACCAGTTCTGCAGCATGTCAAAGTTGTGCTGCAGATGCCTGGTGAGAGTCTCTTGGCACGAATCCTGCAGAAAGACAACTGTGTCCTCTGCATACAGCAGGATCCTAGCTGAAGGGCATGCCTCAGGGAAGTTGTTCACAAAGAGGCTGAACAAAAGTGGGCCTAGTATAGAGCCCTGGGGGACCCCTACAGTGACTTCACAAGCCTGGGAGACTGCTCCGTTAATTTTTACCTTCTGGGAGTGTCCAGTTAGGTAGCTAGCGAACCACTCGACTGTGGCCAAGGGCAGCTGCAGGCAACCTAACCTATGCAACAGCAGCTGATGATCCACAAGGTCGAAAGCCTTGGTAAAGTCTACATAGATAGCTTCAACTAGCTGGCCTTGGTTAAGTGCTTCATGCACGTAGCCTGTGAAATCAACTAAGGCAGTATTCGTGCTATGCATCTTGCAGAAGCCATGTTGCTGTGGGCAGAGGAGGTTGTATTTGTGCAGATGGTCTGTGAGTTGGTCAACTATCTAGCAAACTGATAAGTCAATACATTTTTGGGTCAGATTTATTCCCCTTTTTGAAAACTGGAACTATCTCAGCACTGACCCATGTCTATGGAAAGGAACTCTCCCTTTAAACATTTATTAAAAAAAGAAGAAAATCTACCAGATTAAAGGAGCCTGAAGATACATCTATGGTGGAATCATGTCCATGCTAGGGGCTTTATTATACTTTAACATAGAAATTGCAGAATTTTCTTCAATTATTGTGGCATAACTAGCTGGACAGTATATCAACAAATCTTGGCACGTGTACTGCAAGCTAAATTCACAGAATAATGAAGAAAATGCTTATTTATTTATTTATTTAAGTCTTGGAATTACAATACCTTTGAGTCAGAAACTCATTTACAAAGGCTCCATGTCAGAGGGTGATCATACAAAAAATACAATACACAAAGGTTTCAGGCAAGGAATACAAAATGGGAGCAAGGACATACATAATGCAAAGTGAATATAATGGCAGTAAAATACAGACTTCCTTAATTAAGAATTCATTAATAATGCTGGGATATATGTATCCAAAGAAACAACAGAATTCAAAGTCCCCTGGCCACAATAAGTTAGAAGGATCTAGTACAATTTTTACTGATAACATGAAAGATACCCCCCATTGTTTATGATAAAGCTCCATGTTTTTCCCTTTAATAAAGATTTTATATGATTTCCTAGCTCTGTTTAAGAGTCTGCAATTAAACTGGGATGGTTGCAACTTTTGTACTTTACTAGCAAAAGGAGTTTTGATTTTTCCTGCTTAAAAGCCTGATTAAACCACCTAGACTTTTCCCTCAAGTATCCCTTACCAATAGTATAAAGAGGCATTAGGTCATAAAATCAATCATAAATACAGTGCAATCAAAAACTGTGTACAAAAGAAATGGCGCTTTAAAAAGTAGCGCTCAACAAAAACACTGACTGCGATGACAAAGCCAATGGTAGCAGTCAAGAAACACACTAACCACTACTATGGCTAACAATGTGGGAAGGTGGAGGAGCCACCTAAGTTCCCCAGGCATCCCAAAACACACTCGTAGCAGCTGGGAAGCAAACAAGGTGTCTCCCTGACCAAAGTCCATCACATGAGGTGGCATATTTTATTATTTTAAATTCCTGGCTATTTGTTTTTAAATATACTGCTGGCTACTTGTTGTTTGTGCCCCACGCCTCACAGGAAGTTGGCTATCTTCCACTTCCTGGTTGGGGGACATAAATAAAGGAGATCACGCTAGCGGGAGCTGGGCAAGAGCGCGGTTCTGCATGTGGAGATGCGCGCAGAGACACGCACGTCTGTGCATGTCTGCTGTGTCTGCTGTGGGTGCCAGGGCCAGGCAAAGTAATAGTAGTAACCAAACATTAAGTTTCTGTTGCGAAGTACTGCTGGTTTAGTAACAAGGCTACAAAAATGTCTTAGAGTAAAGGAAAGTCCAAGAAGCTCCAGAAACATTGCTTCCAATGTAAAATGTTCACTGAAGGGGTGAAGGAGCAACAGTTCAGATGCAATAATTGCTTACTTATTGAAACCCTGCAGGAGGAAATCAAACTGCTTCTAGGAAGGTTGGAGGTAAAAAAAGAAATTAGGGAATTAGAGGGGTTTATTGATTCTGTATCAGATAGTCTAATAGAACAAGAGGAAAAGTTAGCCACAAGTACTCCAAATGTTCCTTTAGCCAAACATAAATTAGCGGAGAGCAGGTTAATTAAAAATAAAAGCACACTTCAGAAGGCAGGTAAAGCAAAAACTATCAGTAAAAAGGGGGCACTCATCAAAAAGGGGCACTAAAATTGCTAAATAGATATGATATATTAAGTACTTCTGAAGATGGAAGTGGGAAACAGTCTAGTACAGAGACTCAAAATGAGGAGCTACCAGATGAAGTAGAAGGAAAGGACTCGAGTCATACAGATGACAATAGTTTTAATAAACTGCTCATGTCACCTGGAACAATTTCAGAGCCAAAAAATCAGAGGGCCAAAACTATTTTGGTTATAGGAGATTCCATAACCAGAGGGACAGATGAAATAATTTGTAGAAACAGAAACATGTTTACAACAGTTAGTACATTATCAGGAGTAAAAGTGACAGATCTGGAATATTTGTTGGATGGCCTACTGGAAAATTCACCTGATCCTCTGGTCATTCTACATGCTGGGACAAATGATATAGGAACGAGCAAGGTGGAAACTATCAAAGCCTGTTTTAAGAATATAGTTAAAAAAATCCAAGCTATTATGGACGATATTATAATCTCAGGTACTCTACCAACACATGGTCCGAATAAGCACAAGAACTGGGTCATAAATCAGATAAATGAATGGCTTAGATACTTTTGTAAGATTGAACAAATTGGCTTTATGGATAACACAAGAACATTCCAAAGCGGGGCCACCTTCAGACATGATGGTATCCACTGAAATAGGGCAGGAATCAGAATTCTAGCTACAAAGATCAATAGAGTGATTCAATTCCATTGAAACTGGAAAGGGGGGGAAGGGAGCCACTGACGTAAATAGGTGTACAACTGAGAGTATGCATGATAAAAAAGAGGCTGCGTGGAAAATGGTTTTGCTTAATGCAAGAAGTCTGACTAACAAATTTCATGAATTTCAAGAGATGCTTACATCTGATAACATAGATATTGCCCTTATAACAGAAACATGGTGGGATAAATCAGATAATTGGGAGAAAAACATTGTGAGCTACCAACTCTATTCTAGAACAAGGGGACATAGGAGGGTGGTGGTATAGCAATATATATAAAACAGTCCATCAAGCATGAGCAGGAATTGGTTGAGATAAACAAAGTGGAGATGTTATTGATTAAAATATTGCATAAAACCAAAATTAAGACAAGATTAGACCTAGTTTATAGGCCACCATCTATAACCCAACATGAAAATGATTTATTGTTAGAATACATTGCTAAGCTTGACCCAGCACGAAATATCTTGATTACTGGGGATTTTAATATGCCTAATATTGATTGGACTGCACTAAAAGGCAAAACAACTATGGAAGTGACATTTTTAGATGTTTTAGATCAAATAGGATAGAGCAAAGGGTGCCATCTTGTACTAGAGGAGCAAACATTTTGGATGTCATTCTAACTAATATAAGAAATATTGAAGTTTGTAGCCCTCTGGGGAACAGCGACCACAGCAGGTTTTATTTTAAAATGCTTGGTGAATACAGCAACAATACAAGCACAGCAAAAACAGAGAAGCTTAATTTTGGTAAAGCAGATTTTCAGGGTCTAAAAGCAGTAATGAACAGCTGGGCATGGAAGATGGAATTTGTAAACTTAATGGCAGAACAAATGTGGGAAAGATTAAATAAGAAAATACTGATGGTAACAGAAAAATTTGTGCCTGTAAAAAAGGGAATTAGGTTACCAAATAATATAGGTTGGCTTAGCACTAGAATCAAGAAAGTGGTTAAGGAAAAGAACAAGATCTTTAAAAGAGTAAATAAAAAACAAAACTCAGAGAGTTGGAACAATTACAGACAGAAGGTGAAGCAACTAAAAAAGAAATAAAAAGGCTAAAGCAGACTACGAGTCTTAGTTAGCTAGGAGGGTTGGAGAAAATGATAAGCCATTTTATTCATATATTAATAGCAAAAAGAAAACATCTAACAACATTGGTCCATATATTAATACATTAGAAGAATCTGTAACAGAGTCCACGGAGCTGGCCAATATACAAAATAAATATTTTAGCTCAGTATTTAATAAAAAAAACTATTTGGATACAAGGGTTAAGATATGTTCACACAAAGGGCAAATTGTGATTAATCAGAATGAGGTACTGAAAAAATTAAGGGAGATTAATATAAATAAATCCCCAGGGCCAGATGGTACACACCCCAGAATTCTCAGAGAAACAGCAGATAGTAGAGCCCCAATGCTTACTTATATATTTCAAAAATCAATAGATCAAGCATCAGTAATGCAGGACTGGAAGGAGGCATTAGTAGTAGCACTGTTAAAAAAGGGACCGACCACTAAACCCGAGAACTTTAGACCTATTAGTCTGACTTCTGTAGTGGGTGAAATTCTGGAAGGGATAATTAAAGACCATTATCACAACAAAATATAATAAATCAGACTCAACACGGGTTTACAAAAACCAGATTATGCCAAACTAATATGTTGACCTTTTATGAGAAAGCAAATAAAGCCCTTGATTTAGGAACTGCAGTAGACGTTATTTTTTTGGATTTCTGTAAGGCTTTCGACAGACTTCTGCACAACGAGCTGATTGAGGTTATGATTGATGCGAAAATACCAAACAACATAATAAACTGGGTTGAGGCCTGGTTGAGAAATAGAAGACAGAGGGTTGTTGTTAATGGAGTAAAATCTGACTGGGAGAATGTCACTAGTGGGGTTCCTCAGGGATCTGTATTGGGGCCTTGTCTATTTAACTTGTACATCTCCTCAACTGAGTGTAATTCCCTAAACATCTGGATGACCAAGTTTGCAGATGACTGCAGAATAGGGGGCATAGTAAATAATACTGAACAACAAAATGATGCACAACTAGCTCTGGATAGAGTGAATCATTAGACTGATCAGTTTAAATTACTATTAAATACTGATAAATGTGCAGTAATGCACTTGTGGAAAACAAATACTAATATAGAATATAAATTAGGAGGAAAGGCACTACATAGCACTATAGTTGAAAGAGATTTGGGGGTGTTGGTAACAAATGATCTAAGCTTCAGCACACAGTGTGGACATATAGTTAAAAAGGCTAATCAAGTATTAAATTGTATATTTAGGCATATTGCAAGTAGGGATAGAGAGGCTTTGGTGAGACCGCATATGGAATATTGTACACAGGTGTGGTCACCATACTTAAGGTCAGAAATTGGGAGGTTGGAGGGAATACAGAGAAGAGTGACAAAGAGAATTTGTGGTATGGAGAACAAAGAATATGAGCAAAGACTTCAAGATTTGGGTTTATTTACTTTGCAGTATAGAAGGACTGGGAGGGTATGTGCATGATTTTAAGGGCGTTGCAGGATAAACAACTGAGTAGCAATATGGGCCTTATAGTCAAAAGCAAATTTGGATATGGAAGTAGGAGACATGGGTTGCAATTAGAAATGGATAAGTGGAGGACACTAAAAAGAAGGAACTGGTTTAGTCAAAGGGGGGTTACACTGTTGAACAGTTTACCTAAGGATGTAGTTGAAAGTAAAACCATGGACACTTTTAAGATTAGGCTGGACAACTTCTATAATAACAAATATGTTATAGTATAAATTGGGAGTTCAAGGCAAGCATTAAGGATGAATGTCTAGTAGCTTGTATAATCTACAAAACCTATGAATAAACAACTAAAGTGAGTTTTTTGCAGGGAGCTTAGCCCCCTGCACTCCCCCTTCACAGGGGGCCTTCGTCCACTGCACCCTCGAACTTAATATAATAAACTCCACAGGGGTTGGAACTCAGGGATGGGGAGGAACTTGGGGGGATTGCATCTGTGAGGGTGGTGGGCAAAAGTGCAGGGTGGGGGGAGAGCACACAAAAAACAAAACTTGAGAAAGGGGGAGAAGAAAAACACAACAGATGAGAGACCGTGAACAGAACCCTGGTCTCCGGGATGTTCCACTGCCTTAGCTGTTCATGGCCTTAACCCCCTGCACCATGGGAACAGCTCAGCAAAGTGCCATTTGTCCTCTTCCTCCCATGTGATGACAGCTACAGTGATAGCGGTAACTGACTTGTGCTACTCTATCCCTGTAGCTATAATGCCAGATGCTATTTTTCCAGCACGTATTTTCCTATGCTATAATCCCATGACATATTGACCAGGTACTGTATAAAGAATAGAAATTAGTTGACTATACAAGATTTCTAATAGTTTATACAAATCTGATGCATCCAATCTCTCAACATCATGTTGTAAGAGGGAATCTAATTAAGGAAGTGAGATCTGTTGTAATTCATAACAGATCTCCTCAGACCATCTTATTCTCTTCTTATTTCTAATTTCAACACTAGGGTATTACTTAATAGGTGCTTTACATACAGTAGATGCAATAATGAAATTAGTGGAAAATGCCCATTCAAAATCTAGAGGAAGATGATCACTTTCAGCTCTATAAATTAGTGAAAGTGTGGCACACAGATCTATGGGCCCATCCCACATAACATAATTAATGACTGATGCGCTCATAAGATAAAAATACTGTATGTCCGTTGGCCTTTTTCATCACCTGGTAATCTTTTGTTAAATGGATAGAAATTATATTTGTAACACTGGCACCATTATACCAAGGGCTACTACCTCTGCCTGTCTTCCTGACAACAGGTTGAGGGGCCTGGATTCAGAATCAACAAGTACCAATGTCCATACCCTCAGTAAACACAATATTTGGTGCCTCCGTGGGTATTCATCCAGACTGGTGCAGCCCTCTGGGAAGCTATAACCACTCATAATCTCACCTAGTGTCCTTGTCCATTGAATAGACAATGACCAGTTTCAGCATTCAGTAGTTAGCAACAAGTATTAATAATATGCTCACGCACTTTGCACTTACCATCAGGGTTTGATCTTCTGGCAACCCCCCTAGAACCCCCTGAAAGAAAAAGCTTTGCATACAAACATGCACTTTTAAACACTTTTTCAAAGTTTCAGCAACTCTAAATCAGATAATGATATGCTCACAAGCCAGGTTAACAGTGAAACAGTAAATCAGATTTATTAAGGGGGTATGAAAAAGGAGGGGGCAATAATTTGGAATAACGATTACTTTGCTGTACTGAGACAGGTTACTTTGCATTCAATCACTTAAATCTCTGTATTAAGCAGTCTAACAACTACTGGGTACCCAGAGTTTGATGCTGGCATGCCAGAATGGTGCCCAGGGTTGCTGGCGTTACTGCTGTTGTTGGGGCCGTTGATGGAGAAACAATTAAACATTGGCAATGCAAAACAAATTAAGCTATGTGTATGCTGTGACAGGGAGCTCAAGCTACTCTTGAGGACTGACCTTTTCTTACATCTGTTGCAAGAGTTCTTCTATTTCTTAGCCTAATCTATCCTTTACAATTTCTAGTCCATAAGGTTGGCCACCTATGGGCACCCCCTTCCATTTCTTGATTATGCTATAGTGTCCTCTTTAATTTTCCTTTTCCCTCTCAGGTCCTCTTACAGGGAGGTTATTGTGGTGACCTCCAAGTGTATATAAAACAGGTTGCATTTATCATTGTTGGATTTAGTATGTAATAGCACTATGTCATAAAATACCTTGGTGTATATATCTTATGTTTATGAAACCTGTAAATGTTGAAAATACCATGGCACTAGGTGTTTTTAATAATAGCAAAAAGTACTAAGTGACTATTATAGAAATTAAGTGAGTTGTGCTATTTAAAATGCATGTAAATTGCTGTAAACCAAGCAAGTCTGAAATGTCATGGTGATTTCCATATATCCCATGATGCTTTGCATTATGGACATATGTATGATGTTGTATTTCTTTGAAACTTGATTTGTTGCCAATGCCCTTTGGGGTAACCTTTTTTTTCAGTGTTTCTGCACTGAGGTTCTTTATTTTTAGCTTGTTTTGTTCTTTTTCTTTTTGAGCCCCCACTACACAAGCAAACGGGGCCCACATGGGGATGAAGGGTTTTCACTGAAAAGTGGTTAGATCAGAGATCAGTGTCAGTAGGTGCTGGCTAAGTGCAGAGAAAGGACATTCATAGTCTGTTGCTGCAAACTGATGTATTGAAGAAGGAATATGCTATTGCTGAAGCTTATTTCCTGTATTTTGAATAAACATCACACAGAGATTGTGTGTTGAACCTGAAGTTTGGTGTCTGGTCCGTCTGTTATCCCACAGCCTCTCCACATATCCATGGCTGGTTGGCCTAGTCTATTGAAACACTTGAACACTGGCTGAACACAATCAGATGGTACCATTCATGATTAAAACATTCGCTGCAGGGAGCTACCCTGGTTGTACTCACTGTACCCAATTTGGCAGATGACAAGGCTGGTGAAATGAAGACCTGTTGCTCCACCTGAAAACTGGTGGGGACCTGGGCAGACCCGACTCATCCTCTCTTCTTGGCCTTTCCCTGTAGGTGGCTGCAACCTGTGATGAGATGCTGTGCAGGGGCTGAATCCCCAAAGCTGGTCTCTCACCTGGATGAAATATCTGGTACAGGAAACAGTCTCGTTCTGGGCCAAGTTTGACATGGGCCCAAAGGCAGACAAATGTCTCTGGAATGTTCAGTTATTTTGCTGGTGAAACCTCCAGTTGGTAGGCCAATGGGTTGCTGCGTAAGGCTGGCTCTTTTTTTGGCAAACAGGAGTCCCTGGTTTAAAGTCTCTTCACACGCAGCAGGCCTCAGCACATTTAACTGAAGAAGCATTAAACTTTCTATTCTCGTGTTTTTTTTTCCAGTTGCAATCTCAGCCAACTTGCTGAGCAATCCCTTAGTCTGCAGGAAGGCAGTTTCTGAGGATCGATCCCTGCATGGAACCAAACTGAACCATAAAAGACAAGGCAGGCATTTTCTGTGGCAAAATTCATAGTCACACAGCACAAGCTCCTGTTTGTGGGAATCAAACCGAAGTGCCATTTTCACTTGGGTCTCTTTCCTGCTTTTAGGCAGTCTGGTGCTTGAAATACAACAGGAAGGCAAGTCAGGCCTTTCCCCTGCCATTTCTCCTGAGTTCTCACAGAAGCTCCTACTCGATGGCTCAAGCTGCTTTCTCTCTACACTCAAATGCAAATTTTATTAAATGATTGACTACAAGTCTTTACATTTTAAAAACAAAGCTACAGGCATAAAGTAACACAGAATAACACAGTTTGTTATAAACATAACACTTCCACTTAGATCATTACAGAATGTTTAGAGTACAAAGTCTTTATGGAATATATTAATTACAAATGAATAGTTGCCAGAAAACCACATAGTTTACATAGTATTACAGAATTTTCTGAAGCAATTTTAAAATATGATCAGGAGGGAGATCGAGAGCCCCAAGGATGGAACTCAACCACTCAATCGTTCTTAGTTTATAGAGAGGACACAGCAATGTTATGTGTTTTAAGTCATCAAATACCTTATTATTACATTTACAGTAGGGAGAGGTATATCCAGATCTCCCTTGATTAAATGAAATGTAATTAGCAATTTAGAGTTCCAACCAGAACTGAGTCAGCAATGTTCTCTGAGCAGGATCTGAAATAATCTGTAAGTATGGTTCAAGTTGATGATTGCTTTAAATAATTTTGTACCATTTGTAATGTTTTAATAAAGAGAATATCTCCAGATCTAATTTATTTGATTGACTTCTTATTTTATTTTTGATGATATCATTGATTTCTTTCCTGGGTCTGATATAGATTTCAAAGAGAATCTGTTTTAAATTCAAAGGAGAAATAAAATGTTTAATTATTTTTATATATGGAAAGCTGAGATCTTTAGGTGAATAGTTTATTTGCTCCTCAAGGCATTGTCTAGGTAGGCGAAAGTCTTTTAAAAGGAATAATGATAACAGAAACTTTATTTGTTTTTCCAAGATTAATGACTGAATGGACATTTGACCCAGTTCTGCTCTCAGAACTGCAGCTGGTACACATTGCAGTACCATGAGAATGTACCGATAAAATGTATTCATTAGTTGTTCCAATAATCTGTATTGCGAAACTAATATAGATTGTGCCCAAATCTCCACACCATATAGTACTTGCATGAGCCTTGGCATTTACAACCCTGAGAACACCCAGAACAGAAGCCTTACCTAGTTTTGAATGAAAATTCTTGAATGCATTAAAGGCAGTTTTTAATTTAATGATAAGTAAATTCCTGTGCTGTTTCCAGGTAAAGTTTGCTGAAAAGCGTACCCCAAATAATTGTAATATTTAGTGGTTTCAATTGGCTTGTTATCCATATAGAGTTTCTTAAATTTGTCATTAATATTATTGTTACTAAAAATTACCATTTTAGTCTTTTCTGTATATATCTGGAGCCTAAGAATTTCTTTCTCCACTCTACAAGCAACTGAACTCTTTTTTTTCTATCAGTTCTCAGATTAATCAGATTTCTCTGGAGTCTGGTTGGCTGGGGAGCTGTCAATCGCAGTTCTGGTGCTCCCACTTGTTAGTTTAGGCGCCAAACTGAAAAACTACAGTCTTACCCATAAGCCACCATAATAAGGACCCCTAAGGACCCGAGGACCCCAACTGGTTTAAACTGGAAGATCTAGACCAAACATGGCAGCTCCCATCGTCGAGTGTACACTGCAAAGAAGGCAAGTTAAACAACTGGCTCTAATTTAAAAGAAGTAATGAATTAGAAATAAATATTTACAGTACCATGTAGGGCTCCCTCTGCTTTGTTAGTGACAGCACAGTGGGGCAAATTAGAGAACTGCCTGGCTGGTCACAAGCTTCAGAACACTTGGACCCAGCCCAGGCTACTTACAGTATACATACTGGCTGTGGCACTTAAAGGGACAGCACGGAGGCAAACAGAGGACAGCATGGAGGCAAAGCATTGCACTCTCACACAGATCAAAGAGGAGCACCAATAATCATGGATTTACTATCTCTGAGGGATGCCTGCCTGGTAGTGGGCATCAACGGAGCCAAGGGAAACACTTAAGGTAAGCCCCCGATTTGTGGGAGTACATATTCTTGCATAAATTTAATGAAACCATGAACTACATTATTTATTGTAAGGTCACAAGATTTCCTGCATGGGAGATATGAAACCTCAGATACTGAGCCTAGTGCAGATTTATTAGTTAGGTGACAAGCCCTGTCAAACACAACATGTGGACCACCATTCTATACAGACAGACCTGGATGAAAGTGACGAACCTTTTGGTAGTGGGTCATGCCTGAAAGCAGGTAAATTGGTTGATGTCCCAATTTCTTATTTGTTTGTTATTTAAATACATTTTACCAGGTTAGCAAGCAGAGTAGTGGGAAGTCAATTTCCAGATGTGACGGGGTTGGGGGACTTCTCTGTTGGTGTATGGATGCTGACAAATGCTTCCATTTTCTATTCTTGCCCAGGCTTGTATAAATCTGATGGGGTACATTGCCCACATGTTGGTTTGGATAATTTCTTTGCCAGTTATAGAATGAAGCAAAGCATGCTTGCACTGAGCCCCCTGTGACATGAAAGTGGGAGGGGAGATATGAATGTTTGATGCCATGAGTCCTGTGGCAGAGACTCATGGCACTAAAAAATGGTAGTGCAGGGCAGCTGAGGCTCTCTTCAACTCCTTGTGCAGTATATGAGGGTGGAGACAAAAGAAAACAATCTGTCCAAGGAGAAGAAGGATTTGAAAAGGGAGTCCAGGAGTTGAATAGAATTGGATGTATATAGCACCTTCCATGGACACTGTATCCCAAAGTGATTTACAAAGCAATGAGTAAGATACTGATCATGCAGGGACTGTAAGCAATATACAAGCAGTAACCACTAAGGGTCCTAATGCCATTCACCGATGCACGGGATTTGCTCCTGTCAATTCACGCCCTGACAACACGTTCCCGACAACTCGCTCCCATTTATTTTGCTCCTTCCCTTACCCACTCCATGTCAATTCGCTCCCGCACCCATTACTGTGTGTGTACCCTGGATCCCTCCCACCAGACTGATCTCTAAGCCATGGCAAAAGTGATGCGACCAACCACTATGGCATCCAACCACTATGCCCCTTTAGCCTCTCAAGGAACTTCAACAGCTAAAATGGTGGGAGCATGAGCAGAGCTATCTCCACTGGTGCCAACAGGACTGGTATTGTATTTTATTTAATGCTGTTCCCTGTTTCCCCCCAGGAATCTTACTCCCTGCTTTCCAACCACTGAAGCTGCTCGATGACTCCAATGGTGAAATCGTCTCGTGCAATTATACTCCTCATCACCCTGTGCAAGCAACTCCTCATCGCCCTGTGCAAGCAACCCTCTGCAAAAAACATTATACCAGAATCTGATTTGTGGCATTTGTTTTATTTGCAGCCATTTGCACACAGTTGTCTTTTAATCCCTACACCTACTATTCGTGTGAGTGTCTTGGCATGTAAGGACTGGGTGAGGGTAGATAAGCTGACTGGACGAGCGGACAGGTGGCAAAGAAGTGAGTGCAGTATTCAGAATGCTGGCAAGTGATTTGAAAAGATTAAAGCTCTTGCACCAGCTTCTGATCTGCATCTTCTCTCAATCTGCAACATTTTAAACTCAGTTGTTTTTTAAGCCAGACTCCTGTTTACTATGTGAGCATCACAGTGTTGAGGGGCACTCAGAAATGTGAATCAATGGTGTGAATGATCGAGTTTAGCCATTTGAATCAAAAATATAGTTTCATACAGTTAAGATGAATAGGGGAGCAGGTTGTCGGGGAGCCAGAGTGGCGGGAGTGAATTGCCCAGGGCGCCGGTCATCGGGAGCAAGTTTACAGGGAGTGAAGAAGCAGGAGAGAATTGACATAGAGCCCAGATACACACATGCACCACACACACACACACACACACACACACACACACATATACACTTCCATATTGTATTATATGACTTGTGTTACTGGCTGAGGAATTTTGTCCAGGACACTGGGATAACTCCCTTACTCTTTTGAAAAGTGGCATGGAATTGTCAACTTTAACCAGCAAAGCTACCACAGGTGAGCACTAAGGAATCTTTGTTAACATCTCATCTAAAGGACAGCACCCCAAACCAGAGCAACACTGCATTGTCAATATTGGGTATCATTACCACATGATCACTCTGGCCCAGAGATGAGAGTTCTGCCATCTGAACCTCTGACACTGCACAGCATGGTCTCTTGGTGGACTGTTTAGACTGGACCTGTGATTTATTCTGGCCCCAAATTAGGTCAGCCTGGAGTCTACTGCTACTTCATTCCCATATAGAGATGCGCAAAGTTGGGGAACTTCACTTTGAGAAGTTCCTCAACAATTTGAAGTTTGAAATAATGCTTCAAGAAATTTTTGCCTTGCAAACTGGTCATTTCATGGCAGAGTCTTTGCCAGGTGGCACTTTGCCTGCAAGTGAAGAAAGTGGCTCAATCAAGTGTGGATTTCACAAGTCGAAGACTTTCAAAGTGGCACTTAAACTGGTGAAGTGCTCTCTTTGTTGGAGGACTTGTTTAACAAAGGAAGAAACCCTGGCTCCACTCACTTATATAACACCCTTTACCACCATCCTCCCCAGCTCTGCCTAATCCAGATTCCCTCCCCATCCCCACCCTCTGCCTCCCAAATCTAACCTCATACCCCCAACTACGTGAAGTGACTACAAACTGAAGTTTAGTATAGCGAGAGCAGCTGTATATAAATAATTCTGTTCACTCACCCTAATCAAGTCCCATTCCCCCTCCTCCCTCCAGCCTAAACCCAAATTTCAATTTAATCCACACCCCCTACCACCCTCTAGACATCCATGCCCCTCACAACACCCATAGTTAAAGATATAGTGTCCCACAGCAGGCAGCTGGCTCTGCCGTCTCTCTCCTACTTGGCCAGCTGTCATCGAATGAATGAAACAGAGTGCAAGAACCTATAGTAATACCTGACTGGCACTGAGATAGCCAATCAGGTATTACTTTAGGTTTTCATGCTATATATCATTCATTTGATGGTAGCTGGTGTGATGTAGACAGACAGTTCTGAGTGCTGTATCATTTTGTTTTAATATAAAATGTATTACTGACTGTCTCTGCTGAAAATCTGATGCTCTAGGAGTGACATCACCCCCCCCAGGTTTCAGCTGAAAGACGCAAGCCTGAGAAAATACTGACACAGCATGTGTATCACACACACTCAGGTTTTAGAGACAATGTGTTACATGTAAGGTGTTAATCAAGGACCCTGTTTGTCTGAGTTTATTACAGCCATAGCTGCTATATCATATCCATTTTATGACGGAGAGGAACCTAAGTTGTTACACACAGGTGCAAGGTTGTAAATGCTCCTGTGAAGCCTGTGTGAGGGACGATGCAGCATGGATGAAAGAGATGTCATTTGAAACATGAGTCATGCTGAGGATTGCAAAATTAATACTTTGAAAAGACATCCTTTTTTTTTTGTATAAGATATATATTTTTTTTATATATAATCTGACAGAGGAGGAGCTAGCTGACCTCTCGCAAAAAAGGGGTTGGCCAATACACTATGCTTAAAGAATATTCTGTTTTACTACACAGAGACACATTTTTTACCTTGACTCTGACCAGGAAAGATCGGTGAGAACTTTTAAACAAGTAGTTAGAAAGAGATTCAAATCTAAGTACTGTAAGTAGGAATTTGCACTGTTTAAACCTTGTTCTTTTAAAAGATGTGTATGTCTTGTGATATAAGAGTTCTGTATTTTAACATATTTGTAACTATTTCAGTAAAAATTCTTTTTAGAATATATTTGGTCTGTCTTTGAATTTCTTTTAGTTGTAAGAAAAGTATATGGTTATTGCAGATACTAAACATAAGCTTAAATGGTGGTACCAAACTGGAAAGAGAAGTGTTTTAAATCTGAGGTCTTTATTAAAGTTTTTAAGGGTACATCTCTGTATACCTGGTTAGGTGCCTGTAGGCAAAGATATCTGGCTCTCAAAGACAGAAATATCTGAGCCTGTGTATTGGGTATGCTAACAAGAGGTTCACAGTTTGAATCCCTCCAAGACTTGAGACCAAAGGTTGATCCGAACTCACAAAACAGACAAGAGGGTTGCCTTGTTCTGTTAGACTGTTCACAAGACTGCGCTCGGAGGTTGGCACTTTGGGAGTAGAGGGCCTGACCTGTTGAGTGGGTTTGTGACAGCTGGCTGAAGAGGATGGATGGCAGAGCCCAATGTGGATCACTGCATTTTTATTATGGGTGTTGGTGGGGAGGGGGGGTGGCATTCAATTTGTTGTCACTTTGCCAAGGTTGGCGGAAAAAGGTGGATTTGGGTACCAGATGGTGGGGTTGAGGTAAAAAATTTGATTTTGGCAGGGCTGGGGGAAGAATGGTGGAAAAAGGTGTCATGTTAGTGGGGGGGGCAGAGTTTTTTTTTTTATTTAAACTTTGTGGTGTAAAGCTGGTTCTCAGAAGTTTTTCTAGTCACTAGAACACAATACCTCTAATGTATGAAAATTTAGATGAAGAGATGAGTAGAGAGAACAGTGGTGAGTGCGGGGGCCAATTAATGGAAAGTGGCAGAAGGCATTGTATAGAGTACCCAGCATGGTTAGCGAAGAGGCAGGGGTGGTATCGTAAACCACGTCTGAATAGTCAAATATGGGGAGGATCATTTTAGTGAGAAGTTCCCAGCAGACTGTCAGGGAGAGGGAGTCTTTATTTCTATACCTAGCCCCAAGCTTGGGATGGAGCTTTGAGTATATGTGGTCAATGTGCACTGAAAAATCAAGCCGGCTATCCAGCCAGATGCCAAGATATTTGAAAGAGGGGACTTCATCAAGGATGGTACCATCCAGGGTGGAGAAAGAGAGGGGGAGGAGAGTTTGTCCAATTTTTGAGGAGTTCTGAAGGTTATTGACACTGTTTTCTTGGCATTAACATTGCGCTGATTGACCTGAAAGCAGTGAAGGACAGACTGAAAATCAGAGTGCAGCTGAAGCTCAATTTCAAAGGCGGAAGGACAGAGGCATAGAGGACAGTATCATATGCATAAATATGTATGCTTAAGGAAGAGCAGGCTGAGCAGAGGTCATTTAGGATGATAGATAAGAGGATGGGGCCTAAGATGGAACCTTTGGGGACACTGACCTGAATGGGTGGCGGTGGATGATAGGGCATCTCCTGCAAGGACACACTGAGTGCAGCTGTAGAGGTATGAGCTGAACCATTTGACAGACGAGGATGAGAATTCTGCAGAACTGATTTTGCTGGGAAGAAGGGGGTGAGATACAGAATCAAAGGCCTTAGCTAGGTCAATGAAAATGGCAGCAGTTATGTGACCTCAATCCATGCTAGTGAGGATAGTGTTAGTAACTCGAGGGAGGGAGGCGATAGTCAAGTAGTTAGTCCTGAAACCAGATTGGAAGGGTGAGAGAAAATCTGAGGAGTTTAGGAAGTCAGTAAGATGAGAGAAAACTAGGGATTCTTGCAGTTTGGCCAGGAAGGGAAGGAGGATCTGGGACTGTACTTACTTGAAGTAGAAGAGCCATCACCTTTGTGATGGGGAATCACTTTGGCAACCTTCCACGCCTGGCGAACAGAACGAAGGTGGAAAGAGAGGTTCAGCAAATGGGTAAGGGGATGAGCAATAGCAGGGGCAGAAATATGGAGAAGATAGGGGTTAAGGCCATTGGGACTTGACTTTTGGGGATTGAGCAAGAGAAGGGCACAGTATACGTCATGGATAGAGACAGGGGAGAAGGAGAGGACCTTTAACATGGGGGAGTCAGAGGGATTGGGGAAAGGGGTTTTGAGTGGAGGGCACACATGGTGAAGAAGGAATAGAGTAGGGAGGCCACTGAGACAGGGTCAGAAACAGGTGATCCATCAACAATTAGAGTAGGAGGAGGAGGGTTTGGGTGGGTGATGTAAAAGTGAGTGGAGAGTGCACCAGAAATTGTAGAGGGAGTTTAGGTTTTGTTGTAGCATGGAT
Organism: Neoceratodus forsteri; assembly: GCA_016271365.2. Taxonomy (NCBI): domain Eukaryota; kingdom Metazoa; phylum Chordata; order Ceratodontiformes; family Ceratodontidae; genus Neoceratodus; species Neoceratodus forsteri. The sequence continues at coordinate 1,018,204,358 of CM028133.1, read as the reverse complement.
TTGAAATATAATGCTTTCCCGGCTCCAATGGCATTGGTGCAGGTGTTCCTTAGGGACCTGTAGGATTGGAAGTTTAAAGAGGAGAGAAAGGATTTGAAATGAACCAGACAAGGTCACGAGAATTGCAGAGATGAATGATCCAGAAACAAATGATTTGATACCTTTTTATTGGACCAACATGGATGATACAGAAAAGAACAAAGTGCTCTAGCTTTCAAACCTACTCGGTCCTTCTTCAGAAGCTTTATGGCAGTTATTTTGAAAATCCCATACTATTAACACCAGATTATGTTGAAAAAACAGAAATAATTCTCATTGGTTTAACATATACATTTAAAACATAACAGAAGATTTACGCCAGAGAAGCTAATTAACACTAGTTTGCTTTTAACTGAGGAACCTCAGAAAGGCAAAGATTATCAAGAATTCTTAATAACCAGAAAGTTCTTCTCACATAAATTTTAAAATGTCTCAGTATGCTAAGAAAGCATTCTAGTGACAAAAAAAAACCTTGGGCTAGCATTCTGTCTAATACATGCAAGATGAGGTTACAAGTTACATTCCAAGTGTCCTGGTGTACTAAAGAACAGATAATGAGAGACAAAATCCCAAAATTAGGTATAACTGCAAGTTGAAAAAGAGCCCCAAAGTAAACATACATATACTGTATATATACATGATGTATGATAGTATCACTTGTAAGTGTAAGTGCCAATTAAAAATACTTGTCAAGGACCCCCAAGAAAATGAGACCATGAGCCTGATAAGTGCATATTTCTACACAGAGTCAGTGTATAACAAAAATGCACAGAATCAGTCTAAGGAATCTAAATGAAAACTTCCAAGGATTAAATCCTCCATGCCCCCTACTTTTTTTCCCCCTTCTCTCTCTCTCTCTCTCTCTCTCCTTGGGAAAGATACTGTAACTAGTAGGAATGAGATATACTGTATGTGCAAGAGTCATAATACAGCATCATTCACACCAATGTAATCGTTACCCAAAGGAATTACACCTTTTATGAACCCCCACGTAAATGAGATATGCATCTTAATATGAGCAGATTTAAAAATGTGACAGTGCGTAATCCAACCACTGACAACTAGTAGAAGGAAATAAATTACACTATATATGAAAACTCAGTGTCCTAGCCACTTAACAATTGTCCCATGCCACGCTCCCCCCCACACAGACGTGTGTACATACACCACACCACACACACACACCCCTGCACACCCCACACAACCACAACACACAACAAATATAACAAACACAACCCACACATACCACACCACACCACACCGTGCACACACAAACAAAACACACACACACCATACCCACAACATACAAAAACACAACACATGCAAAACACACAAACACACACATGCATACATACATCAATACACACACACACACTCACACACACACACTCACCACAGTGTTAAGGTGAGAAGTCAACACGTAGATAACCATAAACTTACAAAATCAAAGGCCCGTTGAAGAACTAAAGTATTTATGTCCATCTTTTAAAGTAAAGGTCTGTGTAAGTTTAAGTGGAGTAATGTGTCATATAACCAACATCAATGTTCAATCCATCTGCCACCATATTGAGAGGTAAAATAAGTCTAATTTCAGAAACCCGTCTCTGTTGTGCACTGTTGAAATGTCCTTTTAAGACCATCACAGACATATCTGAGACTGAGTGGCCACCCTGGGAGAAATGCTGGGCTACTGGTTTCTCAGTCTTCTTGTGATTAATAGAATGTCTGTGTGAATTCGTTCTAGTGCAGAGTTGTTGGGTTGTCTCCCCCACATAACCTGTACGATGACATTTTTTGCATTGGATAAAATAGACCACATTACTTGATGTACATGTATAATTCTCCTGCATCCTGAATAGTCTGTTTTGTGATGTAACCACACAGTCTGAAGTGGAAATGAGGTTACATGTCTTACATGTGTGTTGATGACAGGGTCGTGTACCATATGATGTCATGGTATTCTGTTCTGGTTCAAGTTGACTCCTAATAGGTGGCTAAATTAGGTGGTTGTTTAAAAGATAGTAGTGGTAGTTCTTGAAAAATACAATTAAGAGTTTCATCCTCACTAATTATTGGATGGAGATCCTTAATAATCTTACATAGAAGTTCAAGGTCAGGACGGTATGTAACTACTAAGGGTATTCTGTTGGTAGTCATCCGTTCCTTATATTGCAGTAGTTGTTCTCTTGGGACCTGTGTTGCACATTCCACTGCTCTGTCACTTTCCCTGGATGAGTGTCCCTGCTCAATAAAGGTGTTTTTCAACATTGCCAGATGTGTGTCTCTGTCTTCCTCATTTGAACAGAGGCGGTGATACCGAAGTGCTTGACTATATATGACAGATTTCTTTGTGTGGCTTGGGTGATTACTTTGCTTGTGTAAGCATCTCTGTCTGTCTGTTGGTTTCCTGCAAAGACAGGCATGTAGGGTTCCATGCTTAATAGTGACAGTGGTATCCAGAAAATGTACACTAGTGGCAGAATATTCCAGGGAAAGCTTTATAGTTGGGTGGAGGTTATTAAGTTCCCGATTAACATCTTTGAGTGTGTCAGTGCCCTCTGTCCAAATTATAAACAAATCATCAATGTAACAGAAATAACTGAGTGGTTTATGTGCACAGTGCCTTAGAAAATCCTCCTCCAAATTCGCCATAAAAAGATTAGCATACTGTGGAGCCATCCTGGTTCCCATTGCTGTTCCCATAGTTTGAACATAATGTTTACCATTGAAGCTGAAGTTATGTGTCAGAATGAATTCAGTGAGTTTACCCACAACTCCAGGGTCAATGTTGGTGTCCAATTCTTTGTCATGCAGGTATTTGAGGCAGGCTGAAATGCCATCTGTGTGTGGAATATTAGTGTAGAGGGAGGTTACATCCATTGTGGCTAAAAGGGTATCAGGTGGTAAGTCCCTAAAACCAGAAAGTTTATGCAGGAAGTGAGTAGTGTCCTTGATGTAACTATCCCTTTGTATAACCAGCGGTTTGAAAATAGCTTCTACAAACCCTGATATCCCCTCTGTCAGGGTACCATTACCAGAGACTATGGGTCTACCAGGATTACCAGGCTTATGTATTTTAGGAAGCATGTAGAATGTCCCTGGCTTAGGTTCACTAGGGATGAGGGCCATTAGTTTGTCTTGAACATGGTTTGGAAATGTTTCAATTAACTCCTGTAGTTCTTTTATATACTGTGGTTGGGTCACTTCCCAGTACTTTGTAGTAAGTAAGGTCACTTAGCTGCCTGTTGGCTTCCTTAATGTAATCTTCCCGATTCAATAGCACCACTGCAGAGCCTTTATCAGCTTTTTTTATGACAATGTTATGGTTCAATTTTAGTGTTTGTATAGCCCTCCGTTCCAATGGAGAGAGGTTGTAACAGGCCTATTTCTGCCTATTAAGAATCTCACCAGTAACTCTCTGGCGAAAGCAATGAATGTATTTGTCCAGTTTTTTGTTACGGCCACTTGATGGGGTAAACTCATATGGTTTCTTTTTCTAATACATAACATTTTTACTGTTTGTGATTTCTTCACTGTCTGTGATTTCTTCTCTGCCATGGAAAAATTCTCTGAGTCTCAATCTGCGGAAGTATTCCTCCATTTCACCACAAAACTGTATTCTGTCCAGTGGTTTAGTTGGGCAGAAATTGAGGCCCTTAGAAAGTACATTTAATTCCCCAGTAGTCAGTGTGTGGGTAGACAAATTAACAACTGAAAGGTGCCCATCTGTGTGGCTTAGTTGTTAGTTGTACAGGGGAATTATACACATATGCTGAACAACTTTGTCGTAGGACCTCTGAGAAACTGAGAAATCACAGAATCCACAACTCATATGCCAAGAAAGCATTTTTGAAGAAACAGTTTAATGAAATAGCTACCACACTGGAGAGGATGTCTGGTGAGCCTATTCCAGACATCTTGCATGAGATCGACATGAACTACCAAAGAACCTTAAGAAAAGCCATTATCATTAAAAACAGGAAGTTAGATGCCCTTCAACTTACCATACTTCCTAACAACCATGAAGAACAGAAGAGTGGCTGAACAACTAAGCCACACAGATGGGCACCTTTCAGTTGTTAATTTGTCCACCCACACACTGACTACTGGGGAATTAAATGTACTTTCTAAGGGCTTCAGTTTCTGCCCAACTAAACCACTAGACAGAATACAGTTTTGTGGTGAAATGGAAGAATACTTCCACAGATTGAGACTCAGGGAATTTTTTCATGGCAGAGAAGAAATCACAGACAGTGAAGAAATCACAAACAGTAAAAATATCATGGTTAAGGGGGATCACGTGATGCAGGGTACTGAGTAGAAGCTCCTCTGCATAGCTCCAACCTCCTAACCATAAATAATCGCTATTTTGGTCATTATTTCTCCCTAAAAACAGGAAAGTTTATAGATTATCACCTTTTTAATATCCTGGGCTCCTGTTTGCTTGTTGCCAGTGATTATGGAGGTCTAAATGAAGAAGCCTCTGCAGAAGCATACACTGCCAGTCACTCCCGAGAAGGCCCCGAAAAAATCAAGGGCCTCGAGTGTTGTGGATAAGCCAAAGCTTCAAAGCCTGATCTCTGAGCAAGAGCCCCTAACTCTGAGCAGATTTTTGGAAGAATTCAAACCCTTCCGGGAAGAAATTAAAGAAATCTCAGCTGAAATTAAATCCCTTTCTAAAAAGCTTGAGGAGGTCACGGTGAAAACTTCAGATAATGCAGCCTGAATCCTATCTCTTGAGAAGCAAGTGGAAAAAATCGATCCCAGTATCGTAGCCATGCGGCAAAAGACTTCTAGTTTGGAAGCTAAGTTGGAAGTTTTGGAAGGCCGCAGTCGAAGAAATAATGTTGTTATCCTGGGCCTTCCAGAAGGAGAAGAAGGCCTGAATATGCTGGGGTTTGTGCAGAAGCTGATTGAAAAGGTCGCTGGTCCCTCTCCTTTTGGGGCTAACTACATCATTGAAAGGGCGCATAGGTCCTTACGACCCAAGCCATCTCCAGGAGCAACGCCATGTCCCATTATTTGCCATTTTTTAAATCACCTAGAGTGACAGCATTTTCTGGCAAAAGTGAGAGAGTTGCAAGAAGTGAAATGGGAAAATACCAGGCTTAGAATTGCCCAAGATCTACCGGGATCGGTCAGGGCAAAACGTACTGCTTTTCATCCTATTGTATCAAAAATTATAGCTGCAGGCCTTCGCTTTAAAATAGGGTATCCAGCTAGGCTACAAGTACTAGTGGACAGTACCTGGTTAACATATGAGAATCCTGAAGCTGCTGTCTCGGGATTGAAGGCTGCTCTGCCTGATCTGTTTCGGGACACCGATCTGGTTGGTCAGTCTTACCCCACCCTGTTTTGGAGAGGAGAGGAATTCTTTCATCTTGCTGTGCCAAGGGAGGAATGAATACTGGTTTGGTTTTGTGGTCTCTCGAATCTCGCTACGGAGGGGACTATCATCAGCGGAGTTTTGACCTTTTGTATTTCTCATCTCAGCGCTCAGTGTTTTGGAGCATCCTCACATCTCGGGACTTTCCCTCTGGGGGGGGGTTGTGTTTTGTCTGGGAGGTGTTCCCTTTCTTTTCACACAGATCACATTTTCTGTTTTTTCTTTTCCAGAGACACTTAATTATCTCATATGATATAATTAATATGATGAAAACCCTCAAGTTTGATGGTTTTTGATTACTGGGGCACGGTTCGAGAGAGCGTCCCTTTGGTTTCAATGTTTTTTGGGATATTATCACTAGAGGGCGCTTTTGCTCTAATTTTGGTGGTTCAACCTCCTTTACCTAGTTGTTTCTGGAATTCATTTCTATCGGGTATAGATGTAGTGGGGTCTTAGACACAGATGGAGTTCCACTACTTGGGAGCATTTAGTCTACTAGCAAATATATGTTTCTGGCAAAGTTTTCAATTTTATTCATGGCAGCAGTCATGAGAGCATATTCGTCGAATGTGCCTTACATTGTGTATTTTCTGTTTTTTCTCAGGAATTTGGGTTTTCTGGATTGCTCCCAAGTAGGGGTTGCTCTCCTCTCTATTTCTCGTTCTTGCCATTCCTGTTCTGGATTTCAGGAGTCCAGTGTTTACCTATCATTATTTACATTACCTTTATCTTTGATGTGATGTTATTGATTACTGATTCTATAAGATGGTTTACATTCTAAGGCGGGGTTTTTGGGTACATGTGTGGGAGGTTGGAGGGAGAGGAAGGAAAGCGGTATTGTGCTGAACGTTGCTCAGGACAGTTGGGGAAGGGGAGGGTGATATTGTGTTTAGGTTGTCATATTACTTGTTAGTTGGAAAGGATGGAATATTTTGGGGGCGGGGTGGTGGGTGGAAGGGAAGTTGATATTCGGGTGGGTAGAGTATACAGCAGCAAGCAGAGGTTCGGGTAATTTAAGTCTGATTGTTCTAATTCCTAGATTTCATATAATGTCTTTTTTCCTTTTCTGTTTAGATGGCCAGTAGTATAAACATTGGTACATGGAATGTGAAGGGGATAAGGAAAAGAGTCAAACAGTACCAAGTGTTAAAACACTTAAGTTTATTATCTTCTCAGATTATATTCCTGTAAGAATCTCATTTACTGGAAAGTGAATCTCTGCAATTTAGGAGGCAACAAATTGGGCAGGTGTTTAGTGCCTCGGGGTCCACTAATAGCTGTGGGGTTATGATTCTAATTAATAGAAACATTCCCTTTATTTCCAAACAAGTTTTCAGGGACCCGGATGGCAGATATGTCCTAGTTCAGGGGAGTCTCTGGTCCATGCCTATTTTACTTGGTAGCATTTATGGGCCTAATGCAGATGATCCGGGTTTTTACATGAAGCTTATCTCCATACTCCTTCCCATGCTTCCCATTGGTATAATAATAGGCGGGGACTTCAATCTGGTTCTTGATCCTGAAGTAGACAGGTCTGGTACTGCGTTGAGGGGCTTGACGCCCGGACAGAGGGCCCTTAGGGAATTTCTCGACCAGTGCGGACTGTGTGATGTGTGGCGCGTATTACACCCTAAGGACAGGTAGTATACCTTTAACTCACCGGTACACAGAACCCAGTCTCGTATTGACTATCTTTTTCTCTCTCAGGCCCTTTTGCCAGGGATCTTAACTACCTCGATCCAGCCAGGTCCAGTGTCTGATCACTCTCTGGTAATTTCCAAACTGGCCTTCCTTAACATTCCCCATAAAGAAACCCGATGGAAATTAAATGGTCAATTGCTCAAAGACACTAAATACTGTGATCTAATAAAGGAGCAGATTGATTTCTTTTTCTCCACTAATTCCTCTGAGGATACGACACCTGATATTTTGTGGGGCACTTTCAAATCATACATGAGAGGGATCATTATCAGCTTAGCCACAAAAAGGAAAAAGGCTCGAGAGGCGGAATTACTAGCTTCATTATCTCTAATTAGGTCTTTAGAAACCAGGTTATCCTCAAATGCCTCGGAAGAGGATATGAGGAGGCTCTTGGGTAGCTAAAGATAAATACTTAGATCTATTGAGGGAAAAAGCAGAATTGTCTATTATTTGTACCAAAGCAAACTATACCGATCAGGGGGAAAAGGCGGGTCACCTGCTAGCCTTAAGATTAAAGTAGCAAGAATCTGCTAGATTCATACCTCCAATTAGGGCCCAGGCAGATGGATCCTTGAAGGTATCCCCTTCTGAGGTTGTGCAGGAGTTTGCCTCTTACTATGAGGATTTGTACAGGGATATGGACAACCCTCCTTCCTTAGAAGAGCTTGAGGCTTACCTGAGGGATTCCTCTCTACCCTCTCTATCGGAATCGCAGAGGAATTTTTTATCCTCACCAATATCTCTAGAGGAAATATCAGAGGTCATTGGGGCTTTGCCCTCAGATAAGGTCCCAGGACCAGATGGTTTTTCCGCTTTATTTTATAAAACTTTTCGATCACAATTATTGCCAATTCTCCACCGGTTGTACTGTCACATTCTTTCTGGTGCAAAAATAGATACACATTTGTTTGAGGCCCTGATTGTTCTTCTCCCTAAGCCCGATAAAGATCTGGAATTAGTGCAAAGCTACAGACCAATTTCTTTATTGAATCAAGATATCAAAATTCTATTATATGTCTCAGGTAGGGTTTATGACGGGACGTTCATCAGCTGACCATCTACGTACCCTGTCACACGTAGTCTCTGTGTCCAGGGATGCTGCCTTTCCCACGGGATTGGTCTCCTTGGACGCCGAGAAGGAGTTTGATCGCGTCAATTGGAATTTCCTGTTTCAGGCCCTTAAAGTATTTGGTTTTCCGGCTAAGTTTATAGAGTGGATTCGGGCCTTATATCAAACTCCATCTTCCAGAGTCTCTGGCAATGGAGCATTCTCCAAACCCTTTCCTTTGTCTTCTGGTACCCGACAGGGCTTCCCTCTCTCCCCACTTTTATTTAATTTATACTTAGAGCCCCTTACCCGTAACATTCTCAATAATCTGGAGATAAGTGGTATCCCGACTGGCAATCAGGTGGTGAAGATCATGACTTACGCTGACAATCTCCTCCTTCATTTATCTCATCCAAAAACTTCAATTCCCGTCATGTTGAGGGAAATCACCAAGTTCAGTGCTCTTCCGAATTATAAGTTGAATATAAATAAATCTTCCATTTTCCCTCTTAATCATAAGGTTTTTAAAAATGATTTGTCATCTTTTGGTCTCGGTTGGTCTCCACGTGTTCTCAGATACCTTGGTATTAATTTGACGCGTAACCCTTCCTCCTGGTTTAAAGAAAATTTGAAGCTTCTCTCCCAAGTGATAGTTCAGGATCTCAATAGATGGCCCAAACTCCCTCTCTCTCTTTGGGGTCGCATTAATATCATTAAAATGAATGTTTTTCCTTGTTTATTTTATCCCCTCTCGCTTCTTAACTCCTTCATACCGTTATCATGGTTCCATAAAATGCATGGGATTTTCACAAATTTCATCTGGTCTAATAAACAAGCCAGGTTAGCATATTACAAACTAGCTGCTCAGAAACTAGATGGAGGTCTGCGGATCCCCCATCTAGCAATTTATTACTGGGCTAGTCATATTGCAAAATATTTGCGGTGGGTGAATCCGGGTCCGAAATATTTAAGACCGGTCTGGCTCAAAATCGAGTTAGACTTTATTCAATCCAAGAATATTGACCCCCAGACAATGTTCTATCTTAAAATAACCTCCCTTCCGGACACTATTAGTTGTCCCATTATACAAACGTCCCTCAGAGTTCATACGCAACTTTGTTCATTTCTCCGGTATTCCCCAGAATTGGATCTGTCCCAGTCCATTTAGAATTCCCTGTCTTTCTCAATAAACAAAAAGATGATATCTCATAAATGGTTGCCCCAGATTGGGGATGAGATAATCTCTACTTTTCTGGATGACGAAGGGGAATGGCTCTCAATTTCTAATATAATTCGCAAGTTTGATATCCCGTTAACTTTTTACTTCAGGGTGACCCAATTGAAACATCTACTCTCCGGAATATTTGGTAATATCACTCCTCATCCAGCTGCTTTTCTGTTTGTATCAGATCTCTCCCCTTTATTGGGGTCACCAGGTGCTATCTCCAAAATATATCGGGTCCTATATCATTGGAAATATGGGAGACCTGAAGGCCCCACTAGGCTCTGGGTTTCTCTTTTTCCTCAATATACTCCTAACTGGTCAACTTTATGGAAGTTCTGCCATAATTATGTCTCTCAGGATAGACTCCACCTTATGCAATACCATATATTGCATAACATGTATTATACCCCTGTGAAGCTTAAGAAATGGGGTCTTATAAGTTCGGGGGCCTGTACCAGAGGATGTCAAGAGGAAGGTACGCTCCTTCACGTCTTTTGGTGATGCCCTAAGATAAAGTCATTATGGATGGCCATACAGAATAATCTAGACCCCATACTGGGTTTGCAGGAATACTATACCACAGACGTATGTTTGCTGGGGGATTTATCCTCTATCAAGGTTAGAATTAGAAGGTTTCATATTTCCATGATTGCACTATCTGTTAAGAAAATTGTGCTTCGGCATTGGAGGGATACATTAAGCCCAACATATCAGGAATGGGTTAATGAAATTTTGGTTAACTTACTTACTGAGAAAGCAATAGCGAGCCTCCACAATAAGTTGCAGTGGTACAAGAATAGTTGGGATCCCCTTCACACATTAATTATGGTCAGAGCTGCTAAATTTATTTTTTTATTTTTATTTTTTAGTTGTTTAACCAGGTATAGCACACTAAGCTGAAAGCTTTTTTACAGGAGCGACCTGGGAGCACAAGGAGGTTAAGTGACTTGCTCAGGGTCACACAGTATGCAAGTGGAAGCTGTGGGATTCAAACCCAGGTCTGGTCTGCTGGATGTCACCAGATTTTCAGCTCAGAGCCTTGAGTTTGTATATCCAGTGCTTTTTGATTTGTGATACTATATTGTATTCTTCTATTTTTGTAAGTACCATGCTGCTGTATGGGGGGGAAGGGGGGAGGGGGACAGCTCATGTATCATTGTGAGTATAAGCATTGTATGTGGTAATTCTCTGTCCCCTGTACTAGTAAAAAATTTACTAATAAAATATGAATTATAAAAAAAAAAAAAAATCATGGTTAAGAAAAAGAAACCATATGAGTTTACCCCATCAAGTGGCCGTAACAAAAAACTGGACAAATACATTCATTGCTTTTGCCAGAGAGTTACTGGTGAGATTCTTAATAGGCAGAAACAGGCCCGTTACAACCTCTCTCCATTGGAACTGAGGGCTATACAAACACTAAAATCGAACCACAACATTGTCATAAAAAAAGCTGATAAAGGCTCTGCAGTGGTGCTATTGAATCGGGAAGATTACATTAAGGAAGCCAACAGGCAGCTAAGTGACCTTACTTACTACAAAGTACTGGGAAGTGACCCAACTACAGAATATAAAAGAACTACAGGAGTTAATTGAAACATTTCCAAACCATGTCCAAGACAAACTAATGGCCCTCATCCCCAGTGAGCCTAAGCCAGGGACATTCTACATGCTTCCTAAAATACATAAGCCTGGTAATCCTGGTAGACCCATAGTCTCTGGTAATGGTACCCTGACAGAGGGGATATCAGGGTTTGTAGAAGCTATTTTCAAACCGCTGGTTATACAAAGGGATAGTTACATCCTCACTTCCTGAATAAACTTTCTGGTTTTAGGGACTTACCACCTGATACCCTTTAAGCCACGATGGATGTAACCTCCCTCTACACTAATATTCCACACACAGATGGCATTTCAGTCTGCCTCAAATACCTGCATGACAAAGAATTGGACCCCAGCATTGACCCTGGAGTTGTGGGTAAACTCACTGAATTCATTCTGACACATAACTTCAGCTTTATTGGCAAACATTATGTTCAAACTATGGGAACAGCAATGGGAACCAGGATGGCTCCACAGTATGCTAGTCTTTTTATGGCGAATTTGGAGGAGGATTTTCTAAGGCACTGTACACATAAACCACTCGCTTATTTCCTTTACATTGATGATTTGTTTATAATTTGGACAGAGGGCACTGACACACTCAAAGATTTTCATTGGGAACTTAATAACCCCCACCCAACTATAAAGCTTTCCCTGGAATATTCTGCCACCAGTGTACATTTTCTGGATACCACTGTCACTATTAAGGTTGGAACCCTACATACCTGTCTTTACAGGAAACCAACAGACAGACAGAGATACTTACACAAGAAAAGCAATCACCCAAGCCACTCAAAGAAATCTGTCATATATAGTCAAGCACTTCAGTATCACTGCCTCTGTTCAAATGAGGAAGACAGAGACACACATCTGGTGATGTTGAAAAACACCTTTATTGAGCAGGGGCACTCATCCAGGGAAATTGACAGAGCAGTGGAACGTGCAACACAGGTCCCAAGAGAACAACTACTGCAATATAAGGAACGGATGACTACCAACAGAATACCCTTAGTAGTCACATACCATCCTGACCTTGAACTTATTAAGATTATTAGGATCTCCATCCAATAATTAGGGAGGATGAAACCCTTAATTATATTTTTCAAAAACTACCACTACTATCTTTTAAACAACCACCTAATTTAGCCAACCTGATTATTAGGAGTCAACTTGAACTGGAACAGAATACCATGACATCATATGGTACACGACCCTGTCATCAACACACATGTAAGACATGTAACCTCATTTCCACGTCAGACTGTGTGGTTACATCACAAAACAGACTATTCAGGATACAGGGGAATTATACATGTACATCAAGTAATGTGGTCTATTTTATCCATTGCAAGAAATGTCGTCGCACAGGTTATGTGGGGGACACAAGCCAACAACTCCGCACTAGAATGAATTCACACAGACATTCTATTAATCACAAGAAGACTGAGAAACCAGTAGCCCAGCACTTCTCCCAGGATGGCCACTCAATCTCAGATATGTCTGTGATGGTCTTAAAAGGACATTTCAACAGTACATAACAGAGACGGGTTTCTGAAATTAGACTTATTTTACCTCTCAATATGGTGGCGGATGGATTGGTTGGTTATATGACATTTTTCCACTTAAACTTACACAGACCTTTACTTTAAAAGATGGACATAAATCCTTTAGTTCTTCAGTGGGCCTTTGATTTTGTAAGTTTATGGTTATCTACATGTCGACTTCTCACCTTAACATTGTGGTGAGTGTGTGTGTGTGTGTGTGTATTGATGTATGTATGTATGTGTGTGTTTGTGTGTTTTGCATGTGTTGTGTTTTTGTGTGTTGTGGGTATGGTGTGCGTGTGTTTTGTTTGTGTGTGCACGGTGTGGTGGGGTATGTGTGGGTTGTGTTTGTTATATTTGTTGTGTGTTGTGGTTGTGTGGGGTGTGCAGGGGTGTGTGTGTGTGGTGTGGTGTATGTTCACACGTCTGTGTGGGGGGAGCGTGGCATGGGACAATTGTTATGTGGCTAAGACACTGAGTTTTCACATATAGTATAATTTACTTCCTTCTACTAGTTGTCAGTGGTTGGATTGCACACTGTCACATTTTTAAATCTGCTCATATTAAGATGCATATCTCATTTACGTGGGGGTTCATAAAAGGTGTAATTCCTTTGGGTAACGATTATATTGGTGTGAATGATGCTGTATTATGACTCTTGCACATACAGTATATCTCATTCCTACTAGTTACAGTATTTTTCCCAAAGAGAGAGAGAGAGAGAGAGAGGGAGGGAGAGAAAAGGGGGGAAAAAAGTAGGAGGTATGGAGGATTTCACCCTTGGAAGTTTTCATTTAGATTCCTTAGACTGATTCTGTGCATTTTTGTTATACACTGACTCTGTAGAAATCTGCACTTATCAGGCTCTTGGTCTCATTTTCTTGGGGGTCCTTGACAAGTATTTTTAATTGGCACTTACACTTACAAGTGATACTATCATGCATCATGTATATATATGTATGTTTACTTTGGGGCTCTTTTTCAACTTGCAGTTGTACCTAATTTCGGGATTTTGTCTCTCATTATCTGTTCTTTAATACACCAGGACACTTGGAATGTAAGTTGTAACCTTATCATGCATGTATTAGAGAGAATGCTAGCCCAAGGTTTTTTTATCACTAGAATGCTTTCTTAGCATACTGAGACATTTTAAAATTTATGTGAGAAGAACTCTGGTTGTTGAGAATTCTTGATAACCTTTGCCCTTCTGAGGCTCCTCAGTTAAAAGCAGTCTGGTGTTAATTAGCTTCTCTGACGTAATCTTCTGTTATGTTTTAAATGTATATGTTAAACCAATGAGAATTATTTCTGTTTTTTCAACATAATCTGGTGTTAATAGTATGGGATTTTCAAAATAACTGCCATAAAGCTTCTGAAGAAGGACCGGGTTGGTTCGAAAGCTAGAGCACTTTGTTCTTTTCTGTAACATTCATGTTGGTCCAATTAAAGGTATCAAATCATTTGTTTCTGGATCTGTTCTTAAAAGGACCAATATGGCACCTACAACATTTTTTTGCAGAGGTGAATGATGTCAGCTGAAATCCATGGATGGTGGGAATGTTTAACTCTACACCTCTGTAGGGGGCATGGGTGTTCTAGACTTTATGTAGGAAATGGGATCAGAGGGAAAGCGCAGAGCTGATATCAGGTGCTGAGTACACTAGTGACCAGTCTGTGGAATGAAGGTCCTGGAGAAGGGTGTCTATGTTAAAGGAAAGGAAAGGGAAAGGGGAAATTGATTGTTTAACCAGGAAAGGAACTCTATGCCAAAGCTTGTTTCCAGGTGTGACCTGGGAGCACAAGGAAGTTAGGTGACTTGCTTAGAGTCACACAGTATGCAAGTGGGGACTGATGGGATTCAAACCCAGGTCTCCTGGTTGCAGCTCAGAGCCCTAAACCACTGCGCTATACTGCCTCCTCATGTTAAGTGACCCGTAGGATCGAAGCCAGCGGTAATTGGGGGGGGGTGTCGTTGAGGCACAGGTCAGGAAGCATAGGAAAAAAACCAGGAGCAGTTGTAAAATTCCACAGAACTGTTTATTTGTAGTTGCAGTAACATAACATAAAATAAACCTGTTTAGAATAACTATACACAGAGGCAAAATAAAATATCTTGTAATCTCCTCTATTGCAGCTCAGTTTAGCTGTTTTATAAGTCTTTTCAATCCCCATCCTTTGTACGCATCCTGTTCTTCGTAAATTTCAGGAGCTGCTAGAACATTGAGAGCTTTCTGAGGTCCCTCCAGCCTTTGCAAAAGGCTCAGGCATTTGCACTCAAACAACCTCTGGTTTTTACAGTTATCTCAAATTATATATATATATATATATATATATATATATATATATATATATACATTCAAACAGCAACACTTGACATCTTCCAAACAAAAGAGATCCCAATATCAGCTACATTTCCATACACTGATTCTCATATATTTTATATTACCAGATGTAGATATGCAAGGGAGAAAACAGACAGCAAGAGAAAACAGAGAGACAGTGAGAGGCAAAGAATGCGAGACTGTTAGGGTTGATCCAGTCCGAAGTCTCACAGGAAAATTTGGTTGCACAACAAGACAGAAGAGACAGAAAAGAAAAGAATACAGGTCCTTGAATTTAAACACTTTCTCCAAAACAAATGGGACAGAGTCCTATTCTACCCTGTCACATGTACCCCACTCTTTAAGAGGGAACCCATTTTATTAAACTGGTTTCCAAAACTCTTTATTTTCTAATAACACTTGTTGCATTCAGACATTAAGCACATTTGCATCTATTTTTTTAACAATACAGCAAAAAGTACAGTTCAAACCCATACATTAGGATTTTTTTTTCAACCATCAGAACCCTTAATTCCTGATCCATATCTTGACAGAAAATCAGCAGTGCTATTCTCTTTACCAGATTTGTGAATCACAGAGAATTTAAATGGCTGCACTGCCAGGTACCACCGTGTGATTCTGGAATTTTTATCTTTCATCTGGTTAAGCCAACAGAGAGGATTGTGATCAGTTACAAGAACAAAATCAGTTCCTAGCAAATAACATTTGAGGGACTCCATGGACCACTTTGCTGCTAAACACTCCTTTTCGATAGTGGAGTACCTTTTTTCTCTGTCATGCAATTTCCTACTTATATACAGAATAGGATGTTGTTTCCCATCTATATTTTGACTTAGGACAGCACCTAGACCTACCTCAGATGCATCTGTCTGTAGCAGAAATGGTTTCTCAAAGTCTGGGCTTCTTAAAACAGGTGCTGAACATAATGCAGCCTTTATGACTTGAAAAGCTTCATCACACTCTGGAGTCCATTTCACATTATTTGGTTACCATTTCTTTGTGAGTTCAGTGAGGGGAGTAGCTAACTCAGCAAAATTGGGAACAAATCTCTGATAATAACCCAGCCAGCCCTAAAAATGACCTGACATGTTTCTTTGTTTTAGGTACAGGGCTGTTAGCTACAGCTTCTGTTTTAGAAATCTCTGGTTTGACTTCTCCATTTCCCAACACATAACCCACATATCTAGTTTCCTGCATGCCCAATGCACATTTAGTAGGATTAATTGTCAGACCTGCATTTCTGATAACTTGGATAACTGCTCGTAGGTGTTCCAGGTGGCTTTCCAGTTGGGACTGTACACCACGACATCATCCAGGTATGCAGCACAATAATCAGTGTGAGGGGATAAAATTACATCCATGTACCGCTGGAATGTAGCTGGCACACCATGTAAACCAAAGGGCATAGTGGTAAACTGATAGAATCCTATAGGGGTGGCAAATGCATTTTTATCTCTGGATTCTTTAGTTAAAGGTATTTGCTAGTAACCCTTCGTGAGATCGAGGGTACTGATATACTTTGCACTCCCCAGCCTGTCCACCAAATCATCTATTCTGGGCATAGAATAACTGTCAAATTCTGACACTTGATTAAGTTTCCTGAAATCAAGGCAGATTCTAACACCCCCTTCTTTTTTGTTTACAATTACCATGTGAGATGACCAAGCACTCCTCGACTCCTCAATGATACCCAATTCTTTCATTTTTTGTATTTCCTTAACCACATCAGCATTTAACCTTTCTGGCAACCTATATGACTTTTGCTTAACAGGACAAGCATTCTTTGTCACTATTATGTGTTCAACCCCTTTTGCTTGGCCTGGTACAATGGTAAAAGTACTGTTAAATGTCTTTAGCACATTATGAATGTCTGCAATTTGTTCTGAGGTTAAGGAAACATTCGCCTTTACGGCATCGGCATTTACAGTTTGTTCTAGTCTATCATAAGCTACATCAATATCTTCCTTAGTTTCTGGTAAAACTAGCAAGGCAGCTTTTGGCATTTTTTCAACTCCTTTTTTCTGAGGAAGTTAGCATAGTATATCTTAGAAGGATTTTTCTTGTCAGGGGTCTCAATCTCATAGTTAACAGTGCCAGTACGTCTAAGAACTTTATAAGGCCCTTGCCACTTCACTAACAGCTTATTTTCTGTTGTGGGTAACAGTAGCAAAACCTTTTCACCTGGTTTGAAAACTTTTTCTTTTACCCCATGGTCATAATGTCGAATGTGTCATAGTGGCAGGTGGGGGCTATAGACTGGCTCTCATCTACCATCCACCCGGAGACGAGAAGCCATTCCTTAAGGAAGTGGTGGACTTCATCATCGACCTGGTGTTGGAGTCCCCCAGGTTGATGGTGCTGGGCGACTTCAATACTTGGATCGATGGTGAACTCTCACAATTTGGACAGCACTTCCTCCAATTGATGAATTAATTGGGCCTCTCACAGGTGGTTACCTCTGCCACTCATAAATGTGGCCATTCTCTTGACCTGGTTTTCTTTCTGGGGATGGAAGCCTCCGATGTGGGGGTGGAATCTATCGGATGGTCTGACCATCACACTGTGAGACTCAATTTTGGTACCCCCCTGTGCAGACCTACCCCTGTGGAGATGGTCAAGTACCACCCTTTACGGGATGTGACTTCCAATGGTCTAACTGCGGCACTTGACCTATCTGAATTTCCTGTGACGAGCTTGGATCCAGAGGTCTTAGTCTTGGCCTATAATAAGGCCATTACCTCTGCTCTGCATTCCACTGCTCCAATCCGTGTGCATCCTCTCTCCCTTCGCCCTTGATCCCCATGGTTCGATGGAGACTTAAGGGAGATGTGCTGATTAGGACGCAGGTTAGAGAGGTGCTGGTGGAAATCCGGCTTAGATGCCGACCATCTTAGATTGCTAGAGCACTATCAACTCTATCAGTCAGCAATTGCTCGTAAGAAGGCAGTATTCCTGTCCGGGGAAATTGCTGCTGCTCAGAACCGACTGGCCCATCTCTTTCGAACCGTGGACAGACTGTGCAGCCCAGCCTGTCTACAGGTTCGTAGAGCTTTTTCTCAATTACGGTGTGAGGAGCTTGCTCGGTTCTTTGCAGATAAGGCGGATGACATCAGGGCGGAGACCCGTGCAGCACTCTCTATGGGAACTGTCGTGGACCAGTCCCCGGTCACACTCCCTCTTTTTTCCTGGAGTTTCTTCAAAAGGCTGGAAATCGAGTATGTTATGAGGATTGTCCAGGGTATGCTCACTACATGCTGTAGTTTAGATCCTGGTCCCACAGCCTTGATTATGGGCTGTAGGGAGATTATCATCCCGGTTCTGGCGAGGATAGTCTGGTGCTCCTTAGACTCTGGTGAATATCCCTGCTCCCTGAAGGAGACAGTGGTGACACCAGTGTTGAAGAATGCTTCTTTGGACCCCGACTCCCTCGCTAACTACAGGCCTATCTCAAACCTTCCCTTTGTGGGGAAGGTAATTGAGAAAGTAGTGGCTACTCAGTTGGACAACCATTTGACCATCCATAGCATCTATGATCCTCTTCAATCAGGTTTTCGAAAGAGGCACAGCACCGAGACTGCGCTGGTTTGGGTGCTCATTGATCTCTTGATGGTGAGAGACCAGAAAAAACGGTCCATTTTGGTCCTACTGGATCTGTCATCAGCATTTGACACTGTAGACCATGGGGTGCTGCTTGAGTGCCTGAGAATCATCTGTGGGCTTTCAGGTTTGGTCCACAGATGGTTTACTTCCTTCCTCACTGGTAGAACCCAGAGGGTGGTATCGGGGGTGTTTTCCTCCGATCCTACCTCTCTGTATTGTGGGGTGCCTCGGGGCTCAGTGCTGTCCCTCATGTTGTTTGCGGTGTACATGCTTCCCCTCGGAGACATTGTAAGATGGTATGGGCTGGAGTTTCATTGTTATGCCAATGATACCCAGCTCTACCTATCTTTTGCACCTGACCAGAATGGAGCACTCTCAGTGTTTAATAACTGCCTTGGTGAAATCCAAGGTTGGATGAGGTCCAACTGGCTGAAATTGAATTCTGGGAAGACGGAGGTGATGGTCGTGGATCCTGGTCGCTGGATAGGGGGGTGGGGGGCAAACCATCCCACAGGTTTATTCCTGGGGGTTGTTGAGCTCCCTATCTCTAAACAGGTGCACGACCTAGGGGTGATTCTTGATGATTGGCTGACACTACGTGCTCAGGTGTCGGTCGTCGTTAAGTTATCCTTTTACCATCTTAGGAACATCGCTAGGATCAAGCACCTTGTTCCGTCTGGGGACCTACCTACATTGATCCACGCCTTTGTGACCTCGCGTTTGGACTACTGCAATTCCCTTTATTTTGGGCTTCCAGGGGTTGACATCCACCACTTGCAGCTGGTGCAGAACTCCGCAGCTCGGTTGTTAACTGGGACACCTCGTTCTTTCCATATTACACCGCTGCTGCGGGAACTGCACTGGCTGCCGGTTCAGTGGCGGATTACCTTTAAAGTCGGTTTACTGACTTATAAAGCCCTGCACAGTTTGGGCCCTAACTACCTGAAAGAGCTCCTGGTTCCTTACCTCCCGGAGCGACTGCTCTGCTCGGCCAACGAGGGGTTGCTGGAGATTCCGAGGGTAGTTTTAAAATCTTCTGGTGCCCGGGCTTTTATGTTCATGGCACCGACCCTCTGAATCTCCCCCGTTGATTAGAGAGGCATGACTGTGGGGGCTTTAAACAAGCATTAAAATCCTTTTTGTGGATTAAGGCATTTAGGGACGGTGCCGACTTGGTTTGATCTTAATGTTTTTATTGTGATGTCTGATGTTATTTATCTTATTGATTTTATTATGATGTTTTATTCTGATTTGATTTTAAAATATGTTCTGCGCCTTGATTTTTGAAAGGCGCATTAAAAATAAAGATTATTATTATTATTATAATATACCTTCTACTGGTTTTGAGCCTCTTCCTGATTACTATGGGCAATTTCAACATATTTTGCCAGTTTCTTTCTTAGGGCACTCATGTAAGAAGATATAGATTGTTTCTGAGTGGGGTTATCTTCCCACGTTTCTTTTATCATATCCAGTGGCCCTCTTTGCTGCCTACCATACAGCATTTCAAATGGTGAAAACCCTGTTGATGCCTGTGGCACTTCTCTGTAAGCAAAAAGTAGGTAAGGCAAATATTGGTCCCAATATTTCCCTTCCCCTTTTACAAACCTTTTAACATGCATTTTAGGGTTTGGTTAAAATGCTCAACAAGACCGTCTGTCTGAGGGTGATAGGGGGAGGTTCTTTTGGCAGTGATACCTAGCAGTCTGTACAGCTCCTTAAGCAGTGCAGCACCACAATTACTACCCTGATCAGTAATAATTTCTTTAGGTATGCCCACTCTGTTGAAAATGTTGTTAAGCTCTGCTGCAACTTTTGGGGCTGTAACAATACACATTGGAACTGCTTCTGGGTATCAGGTAGCATAGCTGCATACTACTAGGATAAATCTATTACCCTTTTTACTTTTGTCTAAAGGACCAACCACATCCATTGCAATTCTCTCAAAAGGCACATCTATCAAGGGTAGGGGTACCAGGGGCACCTTGTCTTTTCTAGTGACTGGGGCTACTTTCTGACACTCAACACAGGAATTACAATAGGTAGCAACATCTTCATGAATTCCTGGCCAGCAAAATTTATACAGCAATCTGGCAAGAGTGTGATCCCTCCCTGAGTGACCAGCCATAGGATTATCATGTGCTATCTGTAACAATTCTGTTCTATACTGCTGTGGTATAACTAATTGTTCTGTCTGTTCCTGTGTCTGAGGTTTAACCCAAACTCTGTTCAGTAACCCATTACATTTTTTAAACATTGGTCCACCCTGTTTTGGTTTTACCCCTAGCTGCTTGAAATTACCCTGTAGAGAAACATTGTTAGCTTGTTCTGAAAGAAAATCACCATCGGTTATCAGATTAGTCTCAGCATTTTCATATGTGAACCTTTTATGTCCATCAGTCATTTGTTGCCATAGTTTCTTCAGGCTTTGTCTTTCTTTCCTGGATTTACGGATCTTGGAGCTGTGCTCAAACTCAAACAAGTCCAAATCAAAATCACTGAAAGCAAAAGTGTGCCCACTGTCTGAAATTTTCTTTGCCTGAGCTCTTTTCACCACAGCTGCTGAAACATCAGGATTTATTCCCTCTTTGATCAACTCAGTAAATCCTGGAAAGTCATTTCCAATAATCACAGGTACAGGTAACTTTGGTACTACCCCCACTTTCATTTGGTGCGACACACCCTTAATAATCAGAGTCACTTGGATGGCAGGATAGTATTGAGCGTCCCTGTGGATGCAGATGACACCAGTACCTGGTCCCTTTGCACAGTGTTTTCCCAGCACTTTAACATGTACTAGGGTCTGTCTGCTTCCCGAATCGAGTCCCTTTACAGTCTTATTCCCCACCTTCACATCTGTTAGGTTCTTGCTCCAGTTTGCCAAGGACAAATCTGCTTCAGTGCCACTCTCTTTATTATGGCAGTTTCTTGCAAAATGGCCTGGCTTATTACAGTTATAGCAGACAATGTCTTTTGGCACAGATTTGTTACCCCCACCAGAGTTCTTAGCAAGCCTGGAATTTAAATGGGAAAAAGAGTTTCTTACTGGTGCTTGGCTGTTACCTCGCTGCTGTGTCATCTGTCTGGCCATTTGGTAGTCCTCAGCCAAAGAAACAGCTTTTTCCCCATTCTCTGGTCGGTGTTCCTTTAACCACAGCTGCACATCTGTAGGCAAGATGTTGATGAATTGCTGCATGACAAATGTGTTGATGATCTGTGGGACTGTTTTGCTTTCTGGTTGGAACCAATTCATCAGGAGTTCTCGGAGTTGGGTGAAGGCTTCTCGAGGATTGTCAACTGAGTTGTACCTCAGAGATCGAAATCTCTGCCTGTAGGTATCTCTGGCGATGTCGTACCTTTTCAGGATTTCGCTTTTCACCGGGTCACAGTTTTCTGACTGTGCAATGTCCATAATGCTGTAGGCAAGCTGGGCTGTCCCTGTCAGGTTGGGTACCAGTCTGATTGTCCATTGCTGCTTTGGCCACTGGCAGGCTGTGGCAACTCTTTCAAAGGTTGTCAGGTATGCCTCAATATCCTCTGAGGGACACAACTTTGTAAGTTTAATAGCTTGTAAATTGTTTGCATTTTGTTGCTCCTCTGGATCTGTGCTGGATGATCTGCCTTTGATAGCTTGCATGGCATCCAGCCATCGCTGCTCCAGTCGCTGCATCTCTTCTGTCATCTGCTGCTCCTGTCGTTGTATCTCTTCTTTCCTCTGCGCTTCAAAATGCTGAATCTCTTTTTCTCTCTGCATCTCAGTCTCTTTTTGTAGTACAGCCCACCATTTGAAAAAGTCCATCAGGCTTTCATGTTCTGTCATTGCCTGTTCTTTTTCCACAACTTGTACTGGCTGTACAATCTCAGACTGAACTTCTGTTGTGGCTAGTTTGGCTGCCATTCCCCTGATAACCACTCCTGGACTTGCTGCTGCAGAATCCATATCTTCCTCTGTGCTTCTCTGTTACTAGGTCCTTTATGGGCAGACTGGATGGGCCTTACGGTCCTTATCTGCAGTCAACTTCTATGTAGGTCCAGTATCCATGCACAAATCTCCTGCCTTAGGGTATGCATGACTTAAATCCCACCTGACACCATCTGTTGTCGCAGCACAGGTCAGGAAGCATAGGGAAAACCCCGGAGCAGTTGTAAAATTCCACAAAACTGTTTATTTGTAGTTGCAGTAACATAAAATAAAATAAACCTGTTTTAGAATAACTATATACAGAGGCAAAATAAAATCTCTTGTAATCTCCTCTATTGCAGCTCAGTTTAGCTGTTTTATAAGTCTTTTGAACCCCCATCCTTTGCATGCATCCTGTTCTTTGTAAATTTCAGGAGCTGCTAAAACATTGAGAGCTTCCTGAGGTCCCTCCAGCCTTTGCAAAAGGCTCAGGCATTTGCACTCAAATAACCTCTGGCATTTTACAGTTATCTCAAATTATATATATATATATATATATATATATATATATGTAAGCAATAACACATGGCGAGGTGTGGTTACGTGTGATAAGACACGCCTAGGGAATGCCTTATGCCCTAGTGTGCTCTTATGAGCACGTAACCCACCCTCGGAGTGTGTTATTGTGCTTATAAATGTGCAACTGTAAAGTGAATCAACATTTGTAGTTTTGAAAGTTTTTTATTGGTATTTTAATAAATAATAGAAGAAGAGATTGTAGGAAAAAATAGTCCCTTTTTTCCATGGTATTATTGCCATTAGGATAGTAATATACTTACTTGTTTTAAATGAGTAGTTGAAAATTTTTAAATATATTATTTGTTATTGAATTGTAGAGGTACAGAAAGAAAGAAAATATTTTAAAATCATTAAAAAATACTATTAAAAGAAAACCTTTCACTAACAGCAAAGGACGGTATTTAAACATACATTGCAAGTGTCAGCCTGTTTAAAAACGTACGAAAGAAATGAAGTGTCATGTTGTTTAACGAAAGAAATGGTGCAGAGGTCCTGAAAATATTTGCAAATCATTAAAAAATAGTTTGAAAAGAAAACCTGTCACTGATGGCAAAGGACGGTATTTAGAGATAGATTGGTAGTGCAGGTTCTTTAAAAGCTAACAAAGAAATGCAGTGTCATCCTGTTTGAAACGGAACGAAAGAAATGCTTCAGAGGTCCTGTCGCATCATGGGTTATAGCTGTCCAGGTATTTTTGACATGGATTTTGATTGAATAATTCTTTGTTTTCAATTATATGACTAACAGCGTGGTTGTGAACTTACAGGAGACAGATCGTGGGAGTTTGTGCTGCAGGGGGTGTGAATCTGCAGCTGTGCCAGTCGTCGAGGTGGATGCTTCGTCTATGGCGCTGTGACTTGGACTGTGATTTTTGTTTAAACTGCTAAGTATTTTTTAGTTGTGTGGAAAATAGGTGGATTGGTGGAAGCTGTGATGCGAGAGGTGCTGTGAAGGATTTCTGTGGTTCACTTTTAAGCAGGATGACACTTCGGTTTATGTTTCAATAGCGTCGTTTGCCGTCCAGTGACAGGTTTTGTTTTCTTCCTTTTTATGATTGTGGCTTGTTTTGGTTGTTTCTGTAGCTTTCTTTTGTTTTACGCTGTGCTACATTAGTGTGAAAGTACGATACTGCGATTCAGTGCGCTGTGAGGGAATCGTTTCCCACTGTGGCATCAGTGAGCTCTGCCAGTCAGCGTTATTGTTTTCAGTTGGCAGAGCTCACTGATTTCTTCTCGTCATGCGGCATGTTGCTGGGTGGTAGTGCCGGTTGGCTACAATATCATCTGATAAGGACACGGCTCAGATGATGTTATAGCCAATCAGTGAGTTGGGATTTCTTAGCCCATTTTATAAATATATATATATATATATATATATATACATTTCAACAGCAACACTTGACATCTTCCAAGAGATCCCAATATCAGCTACATTTCCATACACTGATTCTCATATATGTTATATTACCAGATGTAGATATGGAAGGGAGGAAAACAGACAGCAAGAGAAAACAGAGAGACAGTGAGAGGCAAAGAATTGCAAGACTGTTCAGGTTGGAGCAGTCCGAAGTCTCACAGGAAAATTTGGTTGCACAACCAGACAGAAATGACAGAAAAGGAAAAGCTACAGATCCTTGCATTTAAACACTTTCTCCAAAACAAATGGGACAGGGTCCTATTCTACTCTGTCACAGGGGAAGTGGGGCATACATATTTTATGTACACAGTATGTCATGAGATGGTCACTAAAAACACTGGGGAGTATACCAGCCGTGGCAATACCATGGGTATGGGAGGAGAGCACCCAGTCCAGGAGGGAATGATTTTGGGAGATGGGGTTGAGTTTGGTGGGTTCCTTTATTAATTGGTTGAGATTTAGAGCCTCAATCTTTTATGTGAAGGGTTTAAGGGCATGAAGAGGGAAGTGACTAGTGGAGTGCCTCAGGGATCGGTGCTGGGGCCCCTACTTATCAATGTGTTCATAGCCGACATCAATAATGGATTGGAAGGGAAGGTATGTCTGTTTGCAGATGACATCAAGATCTGCAACAGAGTGGACACCCCAGAAGGAGTCAAGAGCATGGAATCCAACCTGAGGAAACTCGAGGAGTGGTTAGATGCCTGGCAGTTGAAGTTCAATGCCAAAAAGTGCAAGGTCATGCACATAGGCAAGGGAAACCCCAAGGTGGGATACTACCTGGGAAAGGGGCAGCTGGCATGCACCAACCAGGAGTGAGACCTAGGAGTAATTATATCAGATGGGGGGGCATGGCTAGCAGCCGAGCCGAATGGACGCTTGATCTCCGAGCTCCTGCTAAAACCCCTAAATAATCCGAGTTTAATCCGTTGTTCTTCTACCTAAATGGCACAACTACTTGGTATTTACTGCCCGTGTAGTTATTGCTCGTCGAGTGACTTATTCCTGAGTCCTTGGCTGCTCTGTTTCTGTTGGTTTTGGCGGTTTCTGTCTGAATTACCAGGCCTAATCACCTGCCCAGCCAGCGGCAAGGCGACATGCCTGAAATTCGGCAAATGTTCTCGGAGATTCTGCAATGCATGGAGAAGCTTGACTTAGCCGCTAAACAAAATTCAGCAGATATCATTGACCTCTCACAACGTGCATGTGTTACCGAGCACAGACTGGCCGAAGCTGAGGATGGGTGGCAGAAAGCCAGTGCTCAGTTGCAAGAACAAGAATGACTTATCCATGTACTTTGGGGCAGGGTGGAGGATCTAGAGAACCGGAGCCGCCGGAACAATTTGCGGTTTGTCGGATTCCCGGAGGGCTGTGAGGGGACTAATGCAATTCTCTTTTTACAAAAAGAGCTGCCCGGCATTCTGGAATGGCAATGTATGGCCCTGCTTGAAATAGATAGGGCCCATAAAACTTTAGCCCCCCGCCCGGAAGTTGGTGCCTGTCCACGCACAATTTTGGCCCGTTTTCTTTGCTTTCAGGATCGATAAATGATCACTAGGTTAGCACGTACAAAGAATGATTTGTACTGGAAAGGGCATAAAATACAGATCTTCGCGGACTACTCTCAGGAGGTTACCACTAGGCGTAGGGCCTTCACAGCAGCCCTCAGAGCCTGCACTGAATTGGGATTAGAGTACTCCCTAAGGTATCCAGCCTCACTCAGGATCATGTATAATGGGGCCCCCAGAGTCTTTGATAATCCTACGGCTGCGGAGAATTTTCTTTTGGCTCAAGCTCCTAAATTGTCCTGGGGCCATCTTCGTGAGCTTCCTCGCTTGCAGGCCTACTCAAGCAAGTCGTCGCCGATGGAGACATCATTGCAAGTTTCTGATTACCCTACTTTGAGACTCCCTAAACATCAGAGCACCCCCAACCGTCTACTCCCACAAAAACCCCTGGGAAGTGACAGCAAGAGATGGAACAGGAGACGGCAAAGGCTTGAAGGGGCACATGTAGATAAAACCCCATGTCTCCGGTTGAGAAGCTGGAGTGGAAGTTCTGATTCATCTGTGTCACAGAACTCTTTTCACCCTGATATGAGCAATAATAAGTTCCAGGCTCTGATGGATTTGCTGGCTGATGGCTCCCCTGTTGCCCCTCCTCTGCCTCCCCGATCTACCCCTTCAAAAGACACTGGGACTAAAGTGGATAAAAATACTGCATGAACCGATGTACAAGATTTACCCTGGGATGCCTCGCATTCATCAGACAACCTGCCTGAAATAAAGCCCCTGGAAGATTCGACTTCAGTCACTGAGGCCGTGGGCTGACATCCCTTATGTCATTTTGCTCTTTGTCATTTGTTGGGCTGGTATATACTCTCTGTGATACTCCCCCATGTATAAGTGTTTTCATTAAGGTGTTCTCTTTGTCCTCCCCCCCTGGGGTTAATGGAGGCTGGATGAATGGGGGATTATATTTTGTAATTTTTTTAATGTTCCCCACCTTAGTTTAATAACTCAAGGGGTTTCACTGGAATTTGCTTGTGCACATTTCCCCCATCTGGAACGCATGGGCTATAAATGTGGACTTGCAGGCTGAACTCCTTGGCTACCAAGTTTCCGAGTCCCTTTTTGGTTTGCTGGGGCCTAATGTGTACTTTCGTTCCTTGTAACGTGCTCCTGAATATTTTTCTTTTTTTTTTTGTGATGAAGGCTTGGGTAGAAGGACTTTTTTGCTGATAGGGGACTAGGAGTGGTAGTTATCGGATTTCGAAGAGTCCTCCCTGTTTAGTGTAGTCCTTGATTACACTACCCCCAGCGACCTCCGCTGGTGTCTGGGCCGTTTTAATGGTCGGTACATACAGCGGTTGCTGGTCAGACAAGGGACTGTTTTTGAGTCAGGGTATGGGGTGAGGGTTGGTTCATGTTATGGTTGCTTCTTGGTTACACATAATTAGTTTGTGTACTCTCTTGTTAGGGATGATTTCTGTCCCTGGAAATATTTTTGGAAATTGTTCTGTATGTTATTATGGCAATCTGGAATCTAGTGCTATATGTTGTATTATGGATATAGGTAGGGAGATTGGGCTTATTGGGCATAGTTTACCTGAGCAGTGCTTCCTCTTGTACCTCTCTTCAGTCATGTTATTTCAATGGTAATATGGGGACTAGATTTATCTCTTGGAATGTACGGGGAGTCAATTTACCAATTAAGCATAAAAAGGTCTTGCTCCTTTTAAAGAAGTTGCAACCCATGGTGGTGTTTCTCCAAGAGACAAAGCTGTCCCCTTTTGAAGCCAAGAAGCTCAAATGTGATTGGGTAGCCACAGAGCTACATAGTGCAGCGATGACCCATAAAAGGGGAGTTTCTATTTTATTTCACAAAAATCTGGTGTGGCAAGTGAAGCGGCATAAACATGATAAGGAGGGAAAGTGGATCTTGGCGGATGTGGAGACCCCAGAGGGCTCTCTGATTCTAGCCAATCTTTATGCCCCTAACCAGGACTGCCCTCAGTTCTTTTTTACCTTCAACCAGGCCTTACTGATTTTAATGAAGCTAATGCCCCGGTGATAGTGGGTGGAGACTTTAACTTAGTTTTGGATTTCTCTATGGACAGAAGTAATAAAACCCCTGAACCTCATAGGCAAGCTCTCAAAGTGGTCCAGACATTAATGTCAGAGCATATTCTGCTGGATGCCTGGAGATCTATGCATCCAGGTGTATATGACTATTCCTGCTTCTCTCAGGTTCACGGCTCATCTAGCAGAATTTATTTTTGGCTTCTTTCATCTGGTCTATATGAAAAAGTAACTAGTTCTGATATGCATCCAATATATGTTTCAGACCATGCCCCTTTAGAGTTAGGGATCAAACTGAGATTAGAACCCCCCCCCAATTCCTACATGGTGGCTGGATTCCCTCTTACTGGAAGATGCCAACTTTTCTTGCTGGTTGGGACCTGTGGTGCAAAAATATTGAGAAATTAATGATAATGGGGAAGTGAATGATTCAACTTTATGGGAGGCCTCCAAGGCCACCCTTCAAGGCAGAATCATTGCATATGCCTCTGCCAGATGGAAGCAGCATGAGGCAGATCAAAGTGCTCTAGAAAAGCAACTAGCCTCCCTGGAAGCTCAGTATAAATCCTCGGTCCCCTCTCAGTCCTTATTAGCACAATTAATTAGCACCAGGATCTCTCTAAATGCTCATCTGACCCAGCAAGCAGAATTGAATCTCAGATGGTTGCGCCATTCCTATTGGGAAAGGGGTGAAAAAGCCAGCAAACTTCTGGCTTATCAGCTTAAGCAACAACAGGCATCCCGTACCATTCATGCATTGAAAGACAAGCATGGGGTCCCGACTCACTCCCACAAAGGGATGAATGGGATCATGGCCCAGTTTTATGAGGCACTGTATGCAGCCCCTCATCCCCCTGATCCATTGATTATTCAAAAGTTTCTGGATAAACTTCCTATCCCTCACTTAACAGTCTCTGACACAAAATTGTTGGATGCACCTTTCACTGCGGCAGAGGTGGAGAGGGCTGTTACATCCCTAAACCCTCGGAAAACTCCAGGAAAGGATGGACTCCCCATTGAATTATTTAAAATCAGGGGAACAAACCTGGCTCCGTATCTGATCAGGATGTTTCAACACTCATTACAGGTTGGACTTCTGCCCCCGTCCCTGAGAGAAGCTGCTATTGCAGTGCTTCCAAAAAAAGGGAAGGATCCTCTTCTCCCGGGCAGCTACCGTCCCATTTCCCTCATCAACGTTGATGCTAAAATTCTGGCCAAACTCCTTGCAAGTAGGCTGGAATGTCTCATGTTAGATCTGACTCACCCTGCCCAAGCGGGCTTTGTCGAAGGTCGATTGGGGTCGGATCATCATAGATCGCTGCTCTCGCTTTTGCATCACACCACATTATCGAATAAGCCCTCTGTAGCCTTAGCAATTGACTTTGAAAAGGCGTTCGACTCTGTTCAGTGGCCCTTTTTGTTCCTCACTCTTTCTAAAATGGGCCGAGGACCTGGTTTTATTGCCTGGATACAATTGCTTTATGCCTCCCCATGGCTTCTGTCCTGACGAATGGTATTATCTCTCCGTCCTTTCCTTTACAGAAAGGAACTAGGCAGGGTTGTCCTCTCTCCCCTCTTCTATTTGTCCTGGCTATAGAGCCCTTAGCTATTGCCCTTAGAGAATCCTCTAAAATCCCCGGGTTAAAAGTGGGAGATAATATTTTCAAAACGTTCTTATACGCGGATGATTTGCTCATCACCACAGAGTCCTCCCCCGAGGTGATTGATAATATCCTTGATATTTTGGCCACTTTTGCCAAAGTGTCAGGTCTTAAGATAAATCAATCCAAAACTGAGATGCTTCCCTTGAATTCAAGGACTCCTGGAACCGACTTTCTAGCTAGAAGCCTTCACTGGTCCCCTAATGGTATAAAATATCTGGGTATTATCCTCCACTCAAATGTAGGGAAAATGCTCTCCGCTAATTTTACGGTTTTATTAGATTCCCTCAGACAGGACATGGGAAGGTGGAAGGCCTTAAGACTGTCGCTTGCTGGTAAGATTGACTCCTTCAAAATTATGGCTGCCCCTAGGAAATTATACTTACTAGCTCACTTACCCATTGCTATTCCCCAGAGATGGTTTCAGAAACTTAATGCATTAATGGGTAACTTTTTATGGGAGGGAGCCCAGCCTCGGTATAGTAAACTCAAATTATGTCAACACTGGAGAAGAGGAGGTTGGGGCCATCCTTGGCTTCAGAGATACCATATGGCCATCATTACTTCACAGACTATTAGATGGTTCACTAGGTCTGGTCTGGCCTCCCCAACCTGGCTCCCTTTGGAGGCATCACTGGTTCATGCTCCTTCACCAGCGGTGGTGCTCTATAGCAAGAAAAAATTACCCTTGGGTATCTCTCCTCCTATATATGTTTCCATTTTGTATTGGAAGCAAGCCCTCTCTATTTTGGGACACGACCCAACCCCATGGAGACATACAGTATGCCCCTGTGGAATAACCCAGCTCTACAGATAGGGAAGTCCCCAATATATTGGAAATACTGGGAGACCCAAGGTATTTTCACGATCCAGGATTTATTACTCCCCAACACTGTCACACTGGATACCTATGAATCACTAAAAGACAGATATGGTCTCCCCCAGTCTCATTTCAGGAGATATCTTCAGATTAGGAATGCTATACTTCACTTGCCAAATGCCCCTCGTGATGGGAGGGTGCAGCATCGACCTCACCCATGAACTGCATGGGGGAAGCAAAATAAGGGCAGGGCCAGTGGGATTTACTCTGCTCTTAGGGATGCTACTGTAGACCCTACCCAGCGGGCTAAAGCACAATGGGAAAGTGACTTTCAGGTCTCAATCTCAGATCAGCAGTGGCAACACGGCAGGATCAGAGCGCATATGGCCTGTCGGGATGGGCGCACCCATCTTATTATGAATAAGACCAGTCACAGATGGTGTAGGGATCCAACCAAGCTTCAGAAGATGGGTCTTCTTTCAAAGGACACCTGTTGGAGATGTGGTAATTCTGGGGCGCACTTGTTTCATGTTCTCTGGGACTGCCCCAATCTGCATTCCTTTTGTACATCGATTCAGGGCATGTGCCAACAAATCTTCCCAGACATAATTCCAGATCCACCCCTTTTGCTTTTAGGATGCGCGCAGCCTAATGTGTCCAAATGCAACCCAGGGGCTAAGTGGGTTACTGCAGTTGGGGCTGCAGCCAAACGGCTCATATTATTAAATTGGAAATCCTCAGTGACTCCATCCTTTCAAGATTTTCTTCTGGCGTTAACCCAGGGGGCTATATTTGAAAGAATTTCCAGCTTTGCGGTTGGTTCTATGGCTCAATTTGAGAAATGTTGGCAACCCTTTCTGCAGTCTAAATACTGTCATAATCTCCCCACTTGAGCTGTTTCACAGCCTATTATTGCCTCTGGGCTGGATATTTTCCCTCTACTGGATGTGGTGCCCTCCTCCATCTTGGTCCCAGCCTGTCCCTTTATATAGCTCCTTATCTAGTGAAAGATTGCCTTCTTGTATATAGTTTATATGGTCACATGGATTTTAAATAGGCACACACCTGTTTGCAATCTGGTGTTGGAATTGATCCGGCAGGATTATCTATTTTTTAATTTTTAATTCAATGTAATCAAGTACCGTAGGCCCTAGAGGCACTTGGGATTCAGCCGGACCCTTGTTAATCATGGTTAGCTATCTATCTGTTTTTGTTTCGGCCTGTACATTTTAAATCAATATCATTAGATGTTTTGTCGCACTCTATTGTATCTTTACCTTTAACTGTACCCTCCTGGCCTCTCCAAATGTTGTGCTTTGGCCTGGTATTTGTATACTACTGTATGGTTTGTGTGTGTCCTATCAAATAATAAAAACTGTTAAACTTGAAAAAAAAAATTATATCAGATGATTTAAAGGTGGGGAAGCAGTGCAAAAAGGTGGCGCTAAAAGCCAGTGGTATGCTAGGCTACATAGGGAGGGGAATCACAAGCCGCAGAAGGGAGGTAGTGCTGCCACTTTACAGGGTGCTGGTGTGCCCCCATCTGGAGTACTGCATACAGTTCTGGATGCTGCTCCTTAGGAGAGACATCGATAGGATTGAGATGGTGCAGAGGAGAGACACAAAAATGATTCAGGGTCTGCATCAAATGGCATGTGAGGATAGTTTGAGGGAGCTCAACATGTACTTCCTGGAGCAGAGGAGGGAGAGGAGAGACAAGATTGAGACATTCAAGTAAATCAAGGGTATAAATAATGTAGAGGTACAGGAGTTCCTTCATGAGAAGAAAAGCATCAGAACTAGAGGACTTGATATGAGGCTCAAGGGTGGGCAATTCAGGAGCAACGTAAGGAATTTCTTCTTCACTGAGAGACTGGTCGACCCATGGAATTGCCTGCCCTGGTATGTGGTGGAGGCCAAAATGGTAAACGGGTTCAAAAATGCCTGGGACAGGCATAGAGGTATCATTTCACAGAAAGGATGGGGAGGTAGTTACCCATATAGTGTGGACTAGATGGATATTGCAGTCCCCTTCAGCTGTCAGTTTCTATGTTTCTGTGTTTCTAGGCGAGATCCCATTTTGGTTAAAATCCCCAAGTATAAGGATTTCACCCACTGAGACAGAGTAACTAGGGAGGCAATGGTGTCTATAAAAGAGGGAGGAGAGATTTTAGGGGAGGCGTATACCACAGCAACAAAGAGAGGGAGGGAGGGAGGTGTTTTGCTTGTTAATAATCATGAAACCAGCATGAGTTTTTACTCATCTTTATTGTGCAGCCATCTTAAACACACTGCTCCTGCCAAGCAAGCTTCCCATAACACCCCACACTCTAAGGGCTGTCTACAAACCATCAGCTTCTTACATTTACCTTAGGGACCATCTAATAAGTATGTTAAATTCCTATAACATCACATCTTTCTCACTTAAAGAAAAGTTCTATATTATTTTCAAACTGAATTATTGGCTTACAGTAACTTGGCTGAATTATTATCATTATTATTTTAACTTCTTACAAACTGAGGTTTCAAATTAAACTAAACCTAATCTTGAGAGGAGAGGTCACTAGTACTTCACTCTCTAGTGAGTCTTTACCACTCACTCCACTGTACTTATCTGACAAGTTTCAATCAGTCTCTCTGGATATCGAATTTCTCTTTTGGGTCTCGCTTCTTTCTCTGGTGACTTTTCAGTGGATGCACACTGCTCCGAATCGTCCTTGCTATTAGTCTCTTTGGTGTTATCTTGACTGACTGCTGTGAAAGTTGGTAAGTCAACTTCAGGCAAATTGGCATCTTTAACCTTTGGCAGAAGTCTTAAATCCATACGATTCCTTCTCACCTCCGCTCCTCTTTCTGTTTCAATCTGGTATGACCTTGGTGCAATTTGTGCTTGTACAGTGCCCCTTTGCAGCCACATTCCTTTGTTGTAGTCTCTAAGGTGCATTTGATCTTCAGGCCTTAAATCAGGTAAGTTTCTTGCTCTCCTGTCATGTAACTGTTTTTGCTTTTCATTTTGTTTTTCTTTGCTTTGTTTCACCTGTTCTGACTCATGAGTCTTCAGAAGCTCTTCATGTATTGGCAGATTTGTCCTGATCCTCCTTCCCATAAGCATTTGCGCTGGAGAAAGCCTATTCTGTAATGGTGCACTTCTGTAGATCAGTAGGCTTTTGTAAAAATCTTCTTTTCCATCATGTTTTCTTCATTAGACTGTTCACAGTTTTTACTGAGCTCTCTGCCAGTCCATTTGATCTTGGAAAATTGGGACTAGAAGTACTGTGTATGAATTCCCATTCATAGGCGAACTGTTTAAACTCAGCACTGGAAAACTGGGGACCATTATCAGTGAACACTTCTTTTGGAACACCATGTCTTGAAAAGATTGACTTCATGCAGGTGATTACAGCTTTACTGGTAGTTGTAGGCAGTGTTGCTACCTCTGGATAATCTGAGTAATAATCTGTTACAACTATATGGGTTTTCCCATTGCAATCAAACAAGTTGACACCTACTTTCTGGTATGGTCTGCCTGGCACTGGATGAGGACATAATGGCTGGCTTGGCTGCTTTGGTCTGTAGGTGAGACACAATTCACAGGTTGCAGTTACCTGGGCAATATCTTGATTCATTCTCAGCCAATACATTACTTCTCTGGCTCTTCACTTGCATTTTTCTTCTCCTAAGTGCCCTTCATGTATTTTGCACAGCATTTCTTTGCTCAGTTTTCCTGGCATAACAAATTTGTTGCCTTTGAAAATAATGTCATTGACAACAGATAGGTCACTTCTAGATGTCCAAAAATCATGAATAGACAATGGATAGGCACTTTTCTCCTTCGGCCAACCTTTTAATATGGTATTTCTCAGGATTCTTATTGTTTCATCTGCCCCTGTTTTTCTTCTGATCTGCTCTTGTCTCTCACTGGACACAGGAAGAGAGGTTATGATCATGTCAACATATGCCTTTATTTCTCTGTCTGTTTGACTTTCCGGGCTTTCAATCTTGTCTACAGCACATGAAAATGTGTCGGCAGTGTACATGTACTTTCCAGGACTATAGATCAACTGAACATCATACTTTTGTAATCTAATTAGCATTCTCTGTATTCTCATTGGACAGTCATTTGGAGACTTGGCCATTATAGCTACTAGAGGCTTGTGGTCTGTTTCCACTGTGAAGACCTGACCATACACATACTGATGAAATCGCTCACAAGTGTAACTTATTGCTAGTAACTCTTTTTCTATTTGGGCATACCTTGTCTCAGTGCTCGTCAAGGCCCTGGAAGTGTATGTTACAGGTTGCCAGATTCCTTCATAATTTGGCAGAAGTACTGAGCCCAAGTCAAACTGTGAAGCATCAGCTGATATTCTTGTTTCTTTAGCAGGATCATAGAATCTTAACACTGGTTCTTCTGTAATAGCCTTCTTCAGATTTTTCCAGCTTTGCTCCTATTCATGTGACCACATCCATTCATTTTTCTGCTCCAACAGCCATCTGAGTGGGGCTGATCATGTTGAAAGTTGAGGGATAAACTTCCCTAGGTAGTTGATCATCCCTAAGAACCTCCTGACATCATCATTGCAGCTGGGCTTTTGCATATTCACTATCGCAGATATCTTCTTAGGGTCAGGTTTAATGCCCTGATCTATAACAATATCCCCCACAAAGGTCAGTGCTTTTACACAAAACTCACATTTTTCTTTGTTGAGTTTAAGATTTGCTTTTCTTGTCAGATCCTTGTCTCAATCTGAAGTTATGTTCATCTTTTGTGGAACCCCACACAATGATGTCATCCACCATGGTTTCAACACCTGGAATGTGCTCAAAAATCATATGAATTCTTTTATGGTAAACTTCTGGAGCAGACAGTATCCCATACGGCAGACAAAGAAATCTGTATCTTCCTTCTGGAGTATTAAACGTGCATAACTTTGAACTAGCCTTATCTAGCTTCATTTGCCAAAATCCAGAAGAAGCATCCAGTTTGCTAAACCATTTAGCATCAGCAAACTGAGACATTATCTCTTCTCTACTAGGTAACTTAAAATGATCCCTTTTTATAGCTCTGTTTAAGTCTCTGGGGTCAAGACATATTCTGAGCTGGCCATTTTTCTTCTCAACTATGACTAAAGAACTCACCCAGTCTGTAGGTTCATCAATTCTCTTAATTACACCTGTGACTTCCATGCGGTTCAGCTCTTCTTTCAGTTTGTCCCTCAGTGCAAATGGCACTTTCCTGCAGGGATGTATTATGGGTGGCACTTGGTCATCTATGTTTATTTTGTGCTCCCCAGACAAACATCCTAGACCTTTGAACACATCACTGTACTCTGTAAATAACGATTCACATTTAGCTTCAGCTTGTGATGTCACGATAAACACTCTTCTCACTAAATTGAGTTTCTCACAGGCACTTATGCCTAGAATTGGTTGCACATCCTTCTCTACAATTAACAGAGACACCTTGAACTGCTGGCCTTTGTGCTTCAGAGCTACCATGCAGCTCCCTTTTACTGGAATATTCTCTCCTGTATAACCAGTTACTTTTATCTTGGCTGGGTGAATTTTAGATGTTACATGCAGAGTTTCATAGTCTTGCAATGAAATCAGGTTCACCTGTGCTCCTGTGTCAAGCCTGAATGGTATGATAGTCTCATTCACAGTTAAAGGTACAATCCATTCCTTTTTTTCCAAAACACCCAGCTCTACGGAATCTACAAAGAACTCTTCCAGCTCATCTTCTTTGACAGTGTGAACTTTATTTTGTTCACTTTTTGTTTTGCAGCGTCTAGCAAAATGGTTATTTTTGCCACACTTACTGCAGGACTTCCCATAGGCAGGGCAAGCTTTAGGTTTATGGTTATTTTCACATCTACCACATGTTTTCCAATTAGGCTGCTTCTCCTTCTGCTGCTTTGTTTTCGAAAAATATTTCTTGTTTATCTCCAGCTTCTTTAGTGTGTGCACAGCACCCTCGTTTTTGTTCAGCTCTTTAGCCTGTGATTTGGTAGTTTCAGCAGCTCTACACATGTTTATAGCTTTGTCCAAAGTTAAATCTGTTTCTAAGCAATCTTTCTCTGAGCCCATTGTCTGTGATTCCGCAGATATAATTCTATCCTTAATCAATGATTCTTTCAGATCTCCAAACTCGCATGTTTTGCAGAGCGTAACATAACTCTGTTAAATACTGATCAAAGCTTATCACCCTTTTTCTTGTCACATGTGAAAACTTATATCTCAGAGTTACATTTCATTTCAAAAGTACTTTCACATTTTTTCATAATTACATCAAGATTCACGTTTTCGCCATCGTTGAACTGGAAACTGTTGTAAATGTCTAACACATCTTCCCCAACTACATGTAGAAAGATCGAGGCCTATGTTTTGCCATCTTCGCTTTCAGCACCACTTGCAGTTAAATAAATGTTAAACCTTTGTTTAAATCTCTTCCAATTTTCAGTTACATTTCCAGACAATTGCATACCTGATGGAGGATTTAGTTTATCCATTTTTTTTCTCTCTTGTTTTTTTCACCAGACGGTCTTCTTCTAGAGTTCTTTCTTATGTTTTTTTCCATCTTTTCAGGTTTTGATGTCCGCTTCTGACACCATGTTTTGCTTGTTAATAATCATGAAACCAGCATGAGTTTTTGCTCATCTTTATTGTGCAGCCATCTTAAACACACTGCTCCAGCCAAGCAAGCTTCCCACAACACCCCACACTCTAGGGGCTGTCTACAAATCATTAGCTTCTTACATTTACCTTAGGGACCTTCAAATAAGTATGTTAAATTCCTATAACATCACAGGAGGGATGAAGGGAATTTTAGGTTCACCATGAGGCGCTCTTGGGAGGGGGGATGAGATTCACTTAGGGAGATGGAGCAAGGCAAGCTATGATGGACATAGATGGCCACACCACCACTTCACTTGTCTGAATAGATGGAAGTCGGCAAGGGGTAATTTGGAGTCTGGAATCTGTGATGAGAGCCAGGTCTCAGTGATACAGAGAATGTTGGTAGAGTATTGGGAGACCCAGACTCTGAGAGATCTAGCTTCAGGAGCAGGCTTCTTGCATTAAAGTGATAAAGTCTGAAACCTTTAGGAAGGGTAGTGTGAGGAAGTGGGGGGGCTGGGATTAGGTTGAACATCACCTGCTAAGAGGAGGAGGAGAAGATAGTGCTTGGGCTTAGCGTTCTGACTTAACAGATGTGGTATGATTTTGCTGGAGGGGAGAAGGAGGAGGAGAGTCAGTGGAGAAATGTGAGTTTGAGGGAGTAGGAAGGGAGTAGGCCAGAGTGTGGTAAGAGGAGGAGGGGAGGAAGGCCTAGGAAAGAAGGGCTTGAGGAGGGGAAGGGTAAGAGAGCAAGGGAAGAAGGGGGTAAGGGGAGTGCTGGGAGTGGACTGTTGTTGAAGGGGGTGAAAGGGGCATTGAGAGGGGCAGAGAGGAAAGGAGGGGAGGATGGGATGGGAAGGGAAGGGAAGGTGCAGAGCTAGAAGAAAGGGTGGGATGGGTGAACATGATGAGAAAGGGAGGAACATGATGAGAAATAGCTGGACATTTAAACAAAGAGTAAAAGCCAACATCTGAGTTGGGCTTCTATTGGCAACACTGAAAAATATCAAAAGCTAACACCAGAGATGTGATTCTGGTTTCAGCATTAAAAAAGTGAACCCGGACACTAGGGTTGGGCTCCCAGTGTTGGCATGTATGGTAATATGGCTCCCAAGACCACTCTTACTGTTTTAAATAGAGTGGTCTCATGTGCATTCTTAGAGTGTAAGAACCACAAACTGAAGGTACTGTACAGTTACAGCTTACCCTCTTAGCATAGTTAATAAGTACAATATGGGATCTCTTACCTGCACACTGGAGAGTCTGTGATGGGTGTCTCTAGGCCATATGGAGTTGTATCGGTAAAATAAACTTAGTAATGAGGTCACAAAGGACCCATAGTTCTTTAGGGAGAAATAAGGAAAGAATGGGTAACTTAAAGCTGGCCCGGTGGCGCTGAGGGTTGAGGGGCTGGACGTCACACCTCACGCCATGCCGTGACCCGGGTTCGGGAATGGACTCGGGTGGCCGGGGGTCAGCAGGGGAGGGAGAGGATGGAGCATCCAGAGGACAGCTCTCCTCTCCTTGGGTTGGGATCCAGGGTAACTCAGTGTCCTAGTGGTCCCTGATGGAGATTGGGGGCACTGCAAGTACACCAGCAGATGTAAGGGGTGGAGTGTGGCAGATGTTAGCAGAGCAGCAATGCGTAGGCATCATTGTACACCGCAGTTCTAGGGGAGGAAACCAAGGAAATTCCCATCCTCGGGGTTAAGCGATGGCACCCCACCCTGTGAGCCACACTCCAGCGCCAGGCTTCTCTCCTTACCAGGGTCTGCCGCCCCAGCCAGCACATTGGATTATTAGATAGAGCACCTTGGGCGGATATGGTGGCCCTACCTCAGAGGGTGCAGAGCTGGGGGATCTGTCAGGTTGGTGCAGGGGTGAATAGAGAGCCTCAGGCAGGAGGTAGAGGTTGTGGGTAGCAGTGGATGCCCGAGAGAACTCCCCAATGGAATGGAGCATAAACAGAATGTACAAAAAAAAAAAAGAATGGGTAGGTAAAGTACAAAGCATCAATACATGTTAGATAGGCAGGAGGTTGGTGTCCTATCAGATCTGTAGAAATAATGGAAAAAATGGGTTAGTATTTGGTAAAAATTTGTAGTAAGGATTGAGCAGTGGAGAGACACAAAAGGATTAGGACAAGTATAGAAATTAAGTAAAAGGTACCTTCGAGAAAGGGACAGTTTAAGGTGAAGGTGGCAGAGAAAAGTGAAATTAGAGAACTGAAAACTAAGGAAAGAACAAAAAGGAGACAGAGGAACAGAAATTATTTATTTATTTGAAAATCTGTAACTGAGAGAGGCACTCTGAGGCATTTCCAGGAGTGACCCAGGGCAAGGGAACAGGAGATACAATAAAACAATCACATTATTTGGTACAAAAAGCGTGTTTATAGAACTGGTGTATCTGCTCATGTGAGCCCCCTTTCATTTGAGAGGGGCTTATAGCTCACCTTAGAAACCCCTCTTCCTGAGGAGCTTAGGTTTTCTTTTTGTGCTCGGGGGAGGGAGTAATTTTTGCCAGCTGCCACTTGGTGGCAGCAGAGAATGGTTAGATTGGATGGTATTTAAGGGAGAACTAGGACATTTCTGGTGGCTTTGGAGGGAGATAGAGAGACCGGCAGTACTGCTAGATCAGTAATTGGGGAAGGGGCCCCTCCCTCTCCCCCAGGCAGGGTCATCAGCATGTGCTGTGATGTGCTGGGTCCCTTGGTGGGCAAATGTAGGGAGGTTATTGATAGGCTGCTGCATTCGTATGGGTCCAGACCCTGGGAAAGTCCAGTAGGGGAAGTAGGCAGTGTAGGAGCAGCAAGGAAGGTGAGTGGGACCCTGGGGTCGGTTTAGGCCATTGTTTGGAGCTGTAGTATTCCTGGGTCATTAGGGCTGCAGTAGGTTGTGGCACAGTCACTGCAACTCAGCATGGCAGGGCGGCCCAGGGATACTGGTGAGGGAGCCGGGTGGAACCTCTACCCATTAGGGGGCCTGTTTGGAGGGACAGGCCTCGGGGGCTGCTGGATTTGTCGAGTGGGTCACGGAGTGCCCTGGAGGTCTCCCCTTGAGCCTGATTGCACTTATCGGGCAACAGGTTGTGGGAAGAAAGAGTGATGTAGCTGTTTTAGCAATGGGAGCCACGCTACAGGTATATGGTGGATGGACTAAGAGGGAGGCAGAGCACTTGTGGGACCAGGTGGGCCAGTGTGGAGGTCTTGGGGCGTACAGCAAGTAAAAAGTTGGCAGCAAGTTTAGCAGGCTGCAGGGATTGAAGCACCATGGTGTGAAATGGGCAGTATAGGGGTGGCTTGGGGGAAACTCATTGTTTCTCTGCAGGGACAGTGCTCTGGTGAGAAAAGTTAAGGGAGCTCTGCAGTCTGATTTATGGAAGTAGCCTCAAATGGTGGTGAAGCATTAGCTATGTACTTACCAGTGCCGGAGAATGTAGGAGTTTCACGTTCCTGATTTGAAAGTTTTTTTGCCCTGGTGGAAAATCTCTGCGTGAAGTCTGTTGTGTAAAATCTCGCTCTGCCTATAAATACTGCTTTTACAAATACTCCCTTCTTAGAGACGTAAAAAAGTTAAGTAGTTGTAGGATGTGTTGTTCAACAGCTCCCAGGGCAAGATATTATTCCCTCTCCAGGCTCCATGATCTCAGACCATTTGAGTTCCCCCCATTAACAGCTGAGGTATATAGGCTCTGTAGAGTGCTAGGGAAAATGCACAGGGGAAAGAATCAGAGATTTGCGGAGTCTGACTGGGGAATATAGTGGAGGGGGGTGGATTTGGGTGGCGGGAATAAGGAGGCACCCTGAGGTGAAATTGGCCCAGGAAAGGGGTCCTCCCTGCCTGGTGTCCATATCCAAGGGCTCTACAGTTACTGGGCAGACTGCTGGACCAGCCTCATCTGTCTATCCCTCTCAGGTAGTGTTTTGCAATGCCAGATCTATCAAGAACAAGATGGCAATTATTATCGATCTTGTTGCAGCATCTGATCCAGCTTGGCTTGCATCACTGAGACCTGGCTGGATGAAAGTGCTGGCCCTGTACTGAAATTGGCTATTCCAGCTGGGTACTTGGTGGTACACTGCCCGAGAGTGGATTGGGGGGGTGGAGTAGCAATCTGTTTTATGTCGGACTTGAACCTCACAGCCTTCCCAGTGGGAATGAGATCCTTCAAATATGTAGCTGTTCAAGGGTTTCCAGGTGTAGGTTGCAGGATCCTTCTTATCTACTGACCTCTGGGAGATGGAAAGGAACTCTTTCAGGAAGTCACGGTTTTCTTCACCGAACTGGTATTGTAGTCTCCCAGATGGATTATTCTGGGAGAGTTCAATGCCTGGCTCGACGACGAACTCTTGCAGTTTGGTCAAGACTTCCTCCAACTAATGTGTTAGTTGGGCCTGACACAGGTTATTACCTCTGCAGCCCATATAAACAGCCATTTGTTAGACCTCATCTTCCTGCTGGGAATTGAGGTCTTTGACCTTATGGTGGAGCTGGTTGTTTGTTCGGACTACCATACTTGCGAGGTTCTCATTCAAGGCCCCCCCACAATAGACCGTCCCCTGTAGAGATGTCCCAGTACAGCCCTTTAAGGGGTGTGACCGCACAAGGTCTGATGGTGGTGCTGGACCTATAAGGCTTGTTGAGTGCCTGCATGGAGCCAGGGGAATTGGTGCTGACCTATAATGGGGTTATTGCCAAGGCTCTCTACTCTATCGCACCTGTCCGTGTTCGACCCCTCACCTTGCACCAGAGGTCCCCCTAGTTTGATGGGACTGTCAAGAAGATGAGGAGGAGGAGTCAAAGGTTGGAGCGGCGCTGACGGAGGACCTGTTTGGAGGAGGACAAGCTCATATTAATGGTCCATTACAGAGACTATTAATCGGGCAATCTCCTGTAAAAAAGGCAGAAGTCTTGTCCAAGAATATTGCTGCAGCAACTAACAGACTGGCTCAGCTCTTCTGCACTGTTGATAGGTTGTGCAGTCCAGCCTGTCTTCAGTCCAGGGGAGCTTTTTCACAATTAAGGTGTGATGAGTTTTCTCTGTTCTTTGTTGAAAAGATTGCCTCTATCAGATTGGAAATCCAGTCAGCACCCTCTAATGGGCCTTGCGGTAACGGACTTGAGATCACAGGCAGTCAGTCTGTCTGGTCTGACTTCGACCAGTTGGTTGTCGCAGATGTTGT
This sequence comes from Neoceratodus forsteri, assembly GCA_016271365.2. Taxonomy (NCBI): domain Eukaryota; kingdom Metazoa; phylum Chordata; order Ceratodontiformes; family Ceratodontidae; genus Neoceratodus; species Neoceratodus forsteri. Next base: position 1,018,162,113 of record CM028133.1, on the reverse strand, counting down.
GAAGTTCATCTAGGGGTTACGGCCAGTCTGCTGTTGTTGGACCCGGGATCAATATGCCTCCTAGTGGGGTGCATTGATGTCATCGGCATGATCCTAGCCAGATTAGTCCAGTGTTGTCTAGTGACAGGGGTTGTCCCAGGGCCTCTGAAGGCGACAATCGTAAGACCATTCATGAAAAAAAACCTTCACTAGATCCAGATTTACTGGTAAACTACAGACCTAGCTCTACCTACCCTTTGTGAGTAAGATTATTGAGAAAGTGGTGTCCACTCAACTGGAGACCTATTTAACAGCTCACAACATCTACAATCCTCTCCAGTCCTATTTTAGGAAAAGGCATAGTACCGAGACTGCCCTGATTTGGGTATTGAATGATCTCCTAGTGGCAAGGGATTGGGGGAGATGTACCATGTTGATTCTCCTTGATCTCTCAGTGGCATTTGACACTGTGGACCATAGGGTACTGATGGAGCCCCTGTGAGTTTGTTGTGGACTGGCTGGTACAGTCCCCAACTGGTTTAAATCTTTCCTCACTGGCAGGTTGCAGAGAGTGGTGTTGGGGGATTTTTTCTTTGGCACCTCTGCCCCTGCTATGTGGGGTACCGCAGGGCTCTGTTTTGTCACCCATGTTGTTCGTGGTGTTTATGCTACAACTGGGGGGACATTATAAGACAGTATGGGCTGAGTTTTCACTGCTATGCAGATGACACTCAGCTATACCTGTCTTTTGTGCCCGAACAGCAGGAGACGGTCTCGGTATTTAACAGCTGTCTTGCTGAGATCCAAGGCTGGATGAGGGCCAACTGGTTGAAGTTGAATCCAGACAATACTGAAGTACTGGTGCTGGAACCTGGTCACTGAGGGGTGAGGGGGCAGTCTGGTCAGGTTTATGGGTTACGGCTTGGGGACTCCAAATTGCTCACCTGGGATTGGGTAAAGAATCTTAGCATTGTTTTGAACTGCGGCTTGATGCTTAAGTTGCAGGTGTTAGCTGTGGTCCAAACCTCATTTTACCATCTGAGAAACATCGTTAGGATTAGGCATCTGATTCCCCCTGGTGATCAGCCAGCACTGGTCCATGCCTTTGTGACCTCTCACCTTGATTACTGCAATGCCCTATACCTAGGGCAGCTGGGGGGTAGATCTTTGCCATCTGCAGCTAGTGCAGAATGCGGCAGCCAGGTTGTTGACTGGCCTACCTAGGTCATGTCATATCACATCTATGCTCCGTTATCTGCACTGTCTGCCAGTTAGGTGGTGGATCTCCTTCAAGGTCGGTTTGCTGACCTATACGGCCCTATACAGGCAGGGTCCTGGCTACTTGCAAGACCTTCTGCACCCTACTGCCCCTCCCACCCATTCCGCTTCACTGACAAGGGATTGCTAGAAGTTCCTAGGGTCCTTTTATGAACATCTGGTGCTTGCACTTTCATGTATGCAGCCCTAACCCTATGGAACTCTCTTCCTCACTATATTCGAGAAAGCCTGACCATTGATCAATTTAAGTGGGAGCAGAAAACCCATATATTTAGAAAAGCCTTACCAGAATTGAATTAATATTATTTATTGCTTTGTAATAAGGAGTTATTTATGTGTTCTGTTGTATACTGTATGTATTGTATTTTAAATGTTTTTAGAGTTGATACAAAGCACTTTGAATCACAGTGAGAACTGAGCTACATAAATAAAGTTGAATTAATTGAATGAATAAAAAATATAATGCAATCAAAGTGCAATAATGAACACAATTATAAGTGCAAAATAAACCGGCAGGGCACAATGAGCAGTGATAATGTATCAACAGAGAGACCTGTGAGTGGGAAGGGTGGTAGTCCAGAGGAAGAGAGTACTGGAGCCTGGATACCGGCTAGGGTAGAACCCAGAAGGAGGCCCGATACGTGGACAATAGGGGCATATAAAGCAGGGAGGGGTGGGGTATCAGGCTTACCCTTCATTGCCCTGCAGTTAAATATATAGTATTATACAATTGCAAGAAAATTTTCTGACCTCTGATTGGTTAGGGGATTCAAAGCCCTGTCTGGGCAACCAACATCCCTTCAAATCGGACCACAAACGTGGTCCGAACCCCTTCTCTGGCACTGTCGACTGCCCAACTCCCCAGAAGCAAGGGGATTCAAAGCCATGTATGGGCGACCGACATCCCTTCAAATCGGACCACAAATGTGGTCCGAACCCCTTCACTGGCACAGCCAACTGCCCAACTCCCCAGAAGCAAGGTATTTGGAGCGCAGCATTTTCTTTAACTTTAAAAAAGAAAAAAACTGGGGCCCAAATTCTCAGACGGACTACTGGTGGAGAAAGCTACCACGCTACATGCTGCTGCTCTGAATGCTTAAGGGCAGCTCCTGAACTTTATTGAACCCAGAGAGCTTGTTCCTGGCAGTTTGTGGTGGCTGAATTTTTGAACAAGTATTACTTGAGCTGCTATATTATTTGTTAATTTTTATTCCTAATTTATGAACTGTGTTTGGGACTGTGTGTTAACTGAATAGGGTCCCTGCCCCTGCTAACTTTCCTGATTAGAATCCATCAGCTCTGTAACTGCAAGTTGAGACACCCTAAGCAAACCGCCCCCAGATCTAAGCTGAGACCCACCCCTGCCTTTTGTCTCCTTTGTGCTAAACTTTTACCCCTCCTCCTCAAACTCCTGTTTAATTTGTTGTTTTCTCCCTCTCTCCTTTAGGGGATTCAAAGTCCTGCATGGGCAACTGACATCCCTGCAATTTGGACCACAAACGTGGTCCAAATCCCTTTGCTGGCACAGTCAACTGCTCAACTCCCCAGAAGCAAGGTATCTGGAGCGTAGCATTTTCTTTAACTTTAAAAAAAAAGAAATTGGTGGCCAAATTCTCAGACAGACTGCTGGTGGAGAAAGCTACTGCTCTACACGCTGCTGCTCTAAAAGATTAAGGTCAGCTCCTGAACTTTGTTGTACCCAGACAGCTTGTTCCCGAGCAGTTTGTGGTGGCTAATTTGTGGTCCACCCACCTCCCCTCCCCATCCTTTATTAAATACTCTAAATTGCAACAAGCCCCACCCTTTCAATAAACAAGCCCAGCCTTCATTAAAGGTGCAACAACATCTACAGTAATTACTAGTCACTGTGCAATCTACTGGAACTAAGGTAACTGGTCAAAACTTAGAAGAAATCTTCTGGAACTTATACCGGAGTTCCACCTCTATATTGTTATAATGGCAATTGCACAGTCTCTTATTCTCTGCAGCTGCCTCCTACTCCTACTAACTACTCCCACTCATAAACTCACAGAAAATTCCTCAAGCCAGAGGTTGCATGACATAAATGCAGTCTCATTAACAAGCAAGCTTGCTATTGTTCCGTCAGGAACTAATCCCCAACTACTCAGTGCACTCTTTTCCCTCACTATCCTTTCCAAGTACTATCAGATAGCATTGTTAGTGTCATCAAAAACAGTATTGTATGCAATGTCCCTCTTTAACAAGATCTCTGCCCCCCCCCACAGACTGCCCTAAAAACCCCACATACAAAAAGACATAATACATGCATTATCAAGAGACTTATAATCGGACTCAGGAACTTAATTGTTCTCTTACTTTTATGCTCAGGGAATGTCGAATTAAATCCTGGTCCCAACTTGTCTTTAGAGGCCCCATCAGAATTACCTCAGCTAAAGGGGATCAATTTCCTCCACATAAATGTCTGCAGCCTGCTAAAAAAACTAGACTTATTACAAGCTTGGGTACTTCATACTTCTCCGGATATTCTAATGGTCTCTGAGACTTGGCTCAGGAGTTCGACTCCTGACCATAGCATCCATATCCTAGTATATAATGTCTTCAGATCTGACACACCCTCGGGGGGTGCTATATATATAAAGGATAAGTTCTCTGTAACAGTAACAAATATAACCACTACCCCAAAGGAATTTGAAAGCCTCATGCTGAGGGTGACCCTGTTTCAATTATTGCCTGTTACAGGCCACCATCAGGCGGTTTAGGATTCTATCACATCTTCATAACATCTTGGAGAAAGTCAGCTCTGAGTGCATTATCATGGCTGGGGGACTTAAATCTGAACTGGAGAGATGCCAGCTCCAAACCACTGAAGGATTTTTGGGACGAGCATGGTCTTTCACAAATTACCCCTGACATCACCTGACTTAACAGCAAAAACCCAAGTCCAAGCACCTTTCTGGACCTTATACTCATCAACAAGCTGTACAACATCACCCATACAGGAGTATTCCATAACGACTTAAGTGATCACAGTGCTACTGCCTGTATACGTCGTACTCCTAAACTTACCTCGACATCCACCTTTAAAATAAAAAGATGCCTAAAAAACTTCAGTCAATCAGCCTTCCTATCAGACCTAAGTAAGATTAGATGGCAGAACTTTAACTTGCTCCTTCTCTTTCCAAAGCTCACAACATCTTCCATAACTTTGTTTTTGGACAGGGTGGGTGAGCATGTTCCACTTGTAAAAACTAAGACTAGAAAATGATCAACATTCTGGTTTACACCCACCCTAAAAGCAGCCCTAAAGGACAGAGACAGGTTGTGGAAAAGGGCCCGAAAAACTAAATCAGCCTCAGACTGGCTGGCTTTCCGTATTGTAAGAAATTCCCGCACTAAACTCATTCGAGCAGAAAAGGCATGCTGCTTCCATACATCTCTTAAAGAGTCCAGAAATAATCTGCCAAATTCTGGAATGTACTTACAGAGATTGAGGGCCACACTCCATCCCCTCCACAGCCTTCTAAGATTTTTGTTGGATATAATTTGTACACAGACAAGGCCGATGTCCTGGAACAACTTAATCATTTTGACATGGCGGGTCTAGCAATGTCTCACCAGCTAGCAGACTTCTAACTCAGTCCAGTACTAAGGTTGCCCCATGCCTTGACACTGTGAAGAGCTAGACATCTTCCTCTTTTAGTTTCACCCCAGTGACCTTTAAACAGGTTGAGAACCTACTATTGTCATTGGACATTAAGAAAAGCGCCAGCACCGATCTCCTAGAACCCCTATTCTTGAAAATAGGTTACTACCATTTGACTGCCCCCATTATGCATCTTTTCAATCTGTCCTTAGCACTAGGTGACCTATCAGCAATCTGGAAAATTGCTCATAATATCCCTCTTTTTAAGTCTGGGGATACATGCGACCTGAACAACTACCGGCCAATTTCCCTACTTCTCATCTCATCAAAACTATTGGAAAAGTTAGTTAATAACCAATTGAGAGATTTCCTGGAAGCTGAGGACTTGCTTAACACTATACAGTCAGGCTTCAGACCAAAACATAGCATGTATCCGCCCTAGCCAAAGCAACTAGTGATTGCCAAAACTCGCTGGACTCAAAAAGTATATCTATGTGCTGTTTCTAGTCTTAAGCAAGGCTTTTGATACCATCGAGCATGACTTACTTTTGTCCACCTTGCATCACCTCAGCCTTGACACTACCACTATAAAATGATTCAGCTGTTACCTTACTAACAGAATGCAACAAATCAAAGCTCAAGGGGATGTCTCCCCACTTAAAATTCTTCCATGAGGAGTGCCACAAGGATCTATCCTGGGTCCTATTCTTTTTGCAATCTACATCAATAATTTAGACCCCAAGGTTCAAATGCCAAAGGTACCTCTCTTTGCAGATGACACTGTGCTATACACTGCTAGTTCCTCCCCTGAGGTTGCATATACAGTATAGAGAATAATGGATGGGGAAGGGTTTGATATGAGAATTTAATGCACACCCGAGTTGTGGGATGCTACATAAACCCCGAGGGCGAAGACCATCAATATTTCTCCAGCAGTTTGTGAAACTGTTTGGCCCCGCCCACATACAGAATGTTGGCCAATGAGGCAGCAGCATAGTTTGACTGGCATGGCTCATGAATGTCATAACAACCAGTCGGTTGTTATGGAAAATATCAACCTGGTCAGTACATTGAGAGAAATTGCTGCCCAGTTATTATAAAGAGTTACAGAATGATTTTGGCATTCTGCAACATTACCTTCTACTTCTTAAATTGTTCCTTAATGCTAAGAAAACAAAAGCCATGCTTATCTCCTCCCAATCGCATTTACCAACCGCGACTACTCAGAACCTTACATTACACACCCTACTTGGTGAACCACTCAAAACAGTGGACAGGTTTAAATACTTGGGATTTTAGCTAGACAGTAAGCTTAACTTCGTAGTTCACTTGGACAAATTAGCTAAAAAACTGAGACAATGCCTGGGTGTCTTTTGCCACATTAGACATCTTCTCACTTTCGCAGCGAAGAGGAACCTAGTACAATCTACATTTCTTCCTCTCTTAGATTATGCGGACATTCTCTATAGCCATTGTCCTAAGTCAGCTGTAACTAAACTTGACACACTTTACCATCGGGCTTTAAGATTCATCTCTAATACTCCTCTAAACACCCACCATTGCTTGCTCTATGCAATGATTGGCTGGCCTCCCTGACTGTGAGAAGGCAGAGAAATGCTTGTCTTTGGATTCAAAGAGCAATTACTAGTAAACTACCCTCATATATCTCCAATCTCTTTACGTGAAGTTCGGGGTCCTATGGCTTCAGGTGCTGCTCACTTGTAGTGTTCAAAGTCCCTAAAGTCAGAACTCGATATGGTGCTGCAGCTATCAATTTTGCTGTTCCATCCATTTGGAACGCACTCCAGAAGTCTCTAAAGCTCTTCACCATTCTGGGTCTATCTACCCTGAAGTCCCTACTATCATCTACGCTGAAGGAAAATTGCAAATGCCATCACTAATTGCTCTAATCCTACAGTTGGCAACTCTCTGAGCTTGGACAGTTATCCCATCTCCCGCACTTCTCCTACAACCCCTCCATTACCCCCCTCCCTCCCAACACTCCCCCACCTCCCAGTGTATTGTACTGCACAGGTTTTTTTCTGGTCACTATGTCTATACAGCTGTACTATGAATAACTTTGTATCCACCCTGTGACACAATATATGTACTCTGTAAAAGGTATGCATATGTTGCCAGGTGCTGCCATGTAGTGCCAAAACCGATAAAAGTCTTGACTTTCTTATTTGTTTAGATGCAATATTGTGTATGTGCCTCATCTATATAGTTTCTCATTTCCATTGTATTGTATATGTTCTCTATGTGACCCAGGACCATCTTGTAAACAAGCTTGCTCAAAGGTGTATAGCCTGGTTAAATAAAGTTTATTTTACTGATTGATTGGTCTGTTGATGCCTGGAACAGTGATGTTATTTCACAGTAACATCACTTTATAAAGTCCAGGCACACACACATATGACCGTATGACAGAGGCAGAAATCATGCCTCCATTCCACAAGTGACCGCTACTGCCCACCACTGTAAACCACTTTAGTCCCCCAGAAGATGTCAGCACCCCAAAACACCAACTCAAACAGTAAAAGAACCAGTGACAATAAACACAGTAATGCAAGAGACAAAATGAAATTAAATCTTCATGATGTCTGTTTTTTTTCCCCCTCAGAAGTGAGAGGCTTCCCTGAACTGTGAAGATGCTAAATCCCATTGGCACGCTTCAGTGACACCGGTAGATTCTATGAAAAATATGTCAAATAAAAACTACATTCGGCCACTTAGAAAAGCAATGGTACACCCTTTTATCATCACAATTACCACTTCAACAGAATGTACAGGAATGGAAACAAAATAAGCAGTGGCTCTAAACGGCTTTCCAGACTGTCAGTCAAGATCATGATTCTGATAGCGCATGCACGCTTGAGTGCCACACTGCACACTCACTCAGGCACAATTCATTGATTCCTCTTATAACCCTCACCTTTTCAGGGCAGTCACAACTCAGATTTCAAAAGAAATAATGCTACAAACAGACACCTTTTTTCCAGCTGTGCTCCAGTTCCCAAAATCACTTTCACCTGAAATGACTACATTGAGCCACAAAGAGAGACTGGCCAACCATATAGGAGCAGCACCACCTGCGGAACAAAGCAGCAACTGTGGACTTTTTTTTTCACTTTGTATACCTGCCCTACCAAAAATATATAGGTCTGCTGTGTGGCACTGAGCGAAGGGGTTCGCTCGGCATGCTGGTGACCCGCGTTTGTGTCCTGATCCTTGGTACCAGGAGCAGAGTCCGGCAGGGAGAGGATGTATATGTGTCCATTGGATGCTTCCCTCCCATGGGGGTGGGCACTGCCTGGGCACCTCTGTGCGGACTGGGTTTGTGCTTGGGGGACGTGATGCCTCGACATGCCCCTCACATGCCCCCACCTCAGGACACCACCCACAAGGCCAAGAACTTGTTGGGGTGGGGGTGGAGAAAATGGAATAAAGGGCATCTTGGCTGGCCAGATGTCGGCCGCTGCATCCTCTCTGCCACTGAGCCCCCTGCCAGCTGGGACCGACCCCAGCAGCACCCAGGGCCAAGAAGGTAAGACTGGGAGGCTCATTCTCCCCAGAAGGATAGGACCCACCTGATGAAGGAATAAGTCAGGTTACCCTGGGGGGCTGCAGTATGGGACAGCAGTTGGTGACAGGGGTTTCCTGTGGCGAGGTCCTAGGCAGCTCAAAGGAGGGGCCAGCTGAGATGCAGGGGAGGAGCAAAAAAGAAACTATATATCTATATATATTTTAAACACATTTTCTTATTTTTCTCTTGTTAAAAAAAATAGCCATTATATAATAGCAGTAACGCACTCCAGGGTGTGTTGTTGTGTAATAACTTCACATCTTGAGTGCTGAACATACCTGGCCTATGGTCTCATGCTTCAGCCACCTGAGGTGTGATGCTATTACACAATAACACACACTCTGTCATGCCTTATTGCTTAAACATGACCCTGGTGGTTCAGTGGGATAGTGCGGGCCTTCTATGGGCTATGGATCCATGTCTTTTAAAACAGAGTAACCCTGGTGTCTAGTGGGTCCAGGAAGGGCTTTTCCACTTCTGTCCAACCCATCCCTAGTATTAGTGGTGGGTGAAGTCCCTAAACTTCACTAGACAGAGTACTTTGCATATAATGCAAAATTCATGTGTTACTCTGCAACGCGAAGCATATAACTTTGCCTTTAACTTTGACGTGAAGTTCCATTGGTTACAATGGACTTTGCATTAACTTTGCCATTTTTACTGCTTTACCTTTAATTTTAATGCAAAGTTCCACTGATTTCAATGGACTTTACTTTAACTTCGTCATTTTTATTGCTCTTTAAGGTGAATTTTGCAGTGATTTATGGGATGGCAAGTCACATAGGCTCTATATTGCCTTGCACAGCCTCAATTCAGCGTAGTGTGTCTAGTGAAAAGCTGGAAACAGTTTGCACTCAGAGCTCTGAGAATCAAACCATCAAAAAAGCTTTAAAAAATCATTTTTGAGATAAAATTTTGTGACAAAGTTTAGTGCATCGATTGCAGGAAAGCCTTGTGTGTTTATATCATTGAGCATTTATTGATTCTGTGTGCATATTGAATGTTAATTTAGTACATTCAGTCTCTGTGTAACCCCCAGTTGGTACTAAACTGAGAGGGCTACTACCCTGCCTGTGTGGCTAGTGACAGGTTGAGGGGCCTAGGTCCTATGACGCGGTGCCTCCATTTTTATAACCTGAAACTTGGGGCGAAAGGTGTCACTTGGCATGGTGATTAGGTTTGGCTACTCTGCACAGGGGCCCCCAAGTAATCCGGACACAGAAAGCAATAACTGAAATGTCCATTATCAGAAGTAGGGATTCTAAAGTGTGGCTTTTATTCACAAACACCATTGAACAATAAAGCATAGACAGACCCCCACAGGGCTACACTCCTGGTAAATACAGATTTCTCCAGAGCTCACACACATCTTCAGTACTGTTAAACCCTCAGGTTTAAGAACACACAGGGCACACTGCCCTAATTCAACTCTTTTTCAGTTTCCCTGGCTCGGCCCCCTTGCTAGCCCTTTGGACTACCCTCCTTCCATGCCTCGGCTCCCTTGCCAGCCCTTTGGACCACTTTCCATATAGCATGGAAATTTTCCGGTGGCTCCCTAAACCACCAATGAGCACTTCTGCTCAACAAGGGGAATCTTCTTCAACAATCCCACGTCTGGGTACTTTCCTCAGGCACTGGTCAAGTACCTGAGAGAAAGCAAACAAGTGTCCCAAAGCGAACCTGTAGAGGTGACTCTGGTCATGCCAGATGGGGGGGTCTCTCACCTCTTTTTCCCATAAATCATACCCGGCCATTCCTCTGGACTTTAACACCTCTTTTAGAAATACTTTACTCTGTAGATTCTCCATAAATGTATGTCACATTTAATCTCCTGTTTCTTCCATCCCACATGTGCTGAACTTGAAACATACTTAAAGAGTGGCTGTGTCCATTTCTCTAGACCCCCACAAAGTTAAGCAGTCCAATTCCCACAACTTTTAAAACTGTACTTGGCTGTCTTTTCCTGACCCCACAGTAACAGTCACTTAAATTCATCTTGTCCCAGGTGAAAACACATTGGCCCTTTAGCAGAACAAACTCACCCCTTGGTTGCAGGTGCCACAGAGGCTTTTCTTCATCAAAGAAATCTCAACAAAACTTCTGGTGCCTCAGCACAAACCTAGATTTAGGCAGCTTCTTCTTTCTCTAGCCAGGCCAGGGGATTGCCTCTGGAAGTAGGCTGAATCCTTTCTCCCCCATCCCCGCAGGGGTGGGGCCCTGAACCTTTGTAAGCGGTCTCTACCACTTCACTTGGCTCTTCTTGTGTTCCTCTTCAGGGGAGAACACACACCTCAAACAAAATATAGCTCTTTGTCAGAGCTGAGGGCTATGAAGGCCTGCAGCTGCAGCACACCTCCTCCCTCTTCAACACTCTACTACAGACTGACTACTGACTGAAATCAAAATCTCCCAAATTTTTATCCTAACTTCCCCAGCTGCAACATTCCAATGTGGCTTATGCAGCTGAGACAGTTCTAAAATGATGTCATCCCTCAGTCTCAGCTGAGACTGAGAATAGAGTGAGACAGGGTGAAATCCATTTAACTGGAATTTCGCAAGCTGCCTTCCCTGCCTGCCACTATGTCTAACTGGGATTCTTGTAACCCCGGGTAATGGGGGGGTTACATCTGTACTGACAGACACTGTAGAAGTGTGCTTTGGGGGAGGGGCATATCTGTGGTGAAGGGAGATTCACAGTGAGAAAGGCAGTCTTTCTAACTTTTGTTAGGTAGCTAGTGTGTTAGTATTTCTGTGTTCATGTACACTCAGTAATACTTGTAGTAAGTTTTGATAATTTTTTGCTGTTTGCTGTGGTGCAGTGCATTTTTTCAGTTGGTTTAAAAGACTTAGTAATAGTGTACTGAACTGTTACATTTTCTGTGTATTACCTGTAGTGTGTGTGTGTGTGTGCATGCCATTAGGTCAGACACATTGTATTGTGCCACACCATAATCACAGCACTCTGAATCTCTTATCTGTCTTTGGTATTTTTTAGTGCTTCGTTTTATCTACAGTAGTTACTAGACTGGTACTACAGCTGTGCCCCCCCCCCAACAAAAGGTATTATTTTTCTAGTTTGGGAATTGTGTGACCACTGGTTAAGGCATTGTTGTGCCGTGTGGCCGCATCTTTTGAGTGCGCAGTCTCCATCTGTCTGTGCATCTGCATCTGTTTAGGGCCCAATCTCCATCTGTAAGCCACAGTTGTTGTCTTTTGCCTTCCCCTCCACCCCAAAGTTCACAAATCTAATTTGATGTTAATTTTCTGTGCAATCCAAAAGAATGCCTGCAAAGAGACGTGCATGCAAAGATGTTTCTGGCCATGGCACTGCTGCCAGTGGTAAGAATGGCTGTGGGTGTGGTAGTACGCAGCATAAGGGCATAGTTGATGTCAGTAAAGGGATTCATTTAAGTATGGATATGTGGACAAGTGGCAAAATGGCTGGTAGTTCCTATTTGTGTATTACTGCACATTGGGCGCAGGTACCGGGGGTTGTTTGTGCTGGCAGGATTGGAAAGCAGTGTAATAAGGCAGACTGTTGTGGTAGCAACCTTCAGGGAATTAGACAGGATGCAATGCTTGAAAAGCGCAGTGTTGCAGGGTACCACACAGGCAAAAACATGCTAGACTTGCTACTGCTGGCAGAAATTGATGAGTGGCTGAACTCACTGTCCCTCAAAGCTGGCTTTATAGCTAGTGACAATGGACCAAACGTCATTAAATATATTCAGCAATGGTGACTCATGTGATCTGTGCACTGGCAAGGAGACAGGTTGGGTATCTGAGCCATCTGTCGAAGTTAAGCCAGTTGGTGAGACAGTAGAGCTCACAGGTATGGGTACACCAGTCAGATCCTGTGACAAGTCTGCAGGCTTTATTTAGGGAGACCATATTATGGCGTAGGGCAGTGGGGTCAGTGGAGCCATAGACGACAATCTCATAGTCGATAAGTGAGAGCAGAGATGTCACAGCAAGGTTTCGAGCATTTGGGGGCAGGCAACCCCTATACCTACATAAGAGCCCTATTCTACCATTGACAGCAGAGCAGAGGAGATTGACGTGTTCGTGAAAAGTGAGAGAGGAGTCAAGGATGATGCCTAGGTATTTAAAGGTGGGTACCAGGTCAAGTGGGGAGCCCTTGGAATTGAGACTGGTGAGGGGCAAGTTTTTATGCTTGTTTCATCTGTGGGTGAAGAGCATGGCCTTGGTCTTTTTGTAGTTCATGACAAGGTGGTGATCCAAGAACCAGGCTTCAGCCTCAGTGAAGGTGCGCTGCAGGGAGGCTTGAAGAGAAAGGGGTCAGGGTGACTGTCGAATATGACCGCATCATCGGCATAGAGAAGCAGCTAACCTGAGCAGACCTTGGGGGGCATGTTCAAGAACATGCTAAACAGGAAGGGGCCCAATATAGAGCCTTAGAGGACCCCAGATTGAACCGGTTTACTGGGCAAGAGTGTGGTGTTTAACTTGAACTTCTGGGTTCTATCGCTCAGATAGCTTTCAAACCAGGCGGTGGCTTCCAGAGATAGCCCCAAGAGGGGCAGGGATTGTAGGAGAAGCGTGTGGCTGACAGAGCTGTAAGCCTTGGTTAAATCAATATAGGTAGAACCAACCAAGTGTCCTTGGTCAAGGGCTTAGTTGATGAAGATGGTGTATTCAAAAAGGGCAGTAGTACTGTATCCCCTCCTGAAGCCATGTTGTTCAGGACAGATCAGGTTATACTTGGAATTCATGTGGGTCATAGCTTTACATTGTGCCCCTTTCCAATATAAATAAATAGCAGTGATGCATACACTACGAGGGCTCACCTCACAGCTGTGGGGGCTTAACCCTGCCAAGCCCCACTGTAATTCCAAATCTGGGGTTGGTTGGATCACCACTGAGCAAGGTTCCTATCTGAATGGATCCTTTTTACTTGTAGGGAGCAGGCTGGTTTGTCACAGAGTGTGGCTCCTCTACAGATGTCCCCTCTCCCAAGGGACTGGGCTGGATTACCACTGAGCCTGGCTCCAATGCTGCTGTGAGGGGATAGAGATTACTCTCCTTGTGGTGGGCAGCTGGTTGGGTTCCTGCTGCTCCTGTGTGGGGATCAGCATGGCCCACGTCAGGGGCCAACAGCTGGTTGGACACTGGCACCCACCTCTGCCCTTGATGTTGACTCCTCTGTGTTGTCTCTTGATGTTCTTTTCCACCTACTGCATTGAAATCAACAGGGCTTATTCATTTGCATGGGTCATTCATTTCAATGCTTATTTTCTTTAATTCATGACAATTTTGCTTTTTAATATTTTTACCTTATTTTTTTCTGTTGAGGTCTTTTTTCTCCCCACCCTCATGAACCCTATGCTAGCGAGGTGGGGGCAAGCCACTCCATGGGGCACAGGACAGGCCCAGTCAGGGCAGAGGAAGAGACTCTTAATGCAGGACAGGCAAGCACCATTGCTTCCTAACCACAGAGCAGGCAGTGGTGTTAGGAGCATGGAGTAGCCACTGATAATTATTTCCCAACCCCAGAACAAGTAGTGGGGTTGGGAGTTGAAAGGTGCTGCCGATGGTGGGCAGGCACACCATTGCCTACTGACCCCAGCACAGGCAGCAAGGTCAGGAGTGGGAAGGAGTTACCAATAATTGCTTCCTGACCCTAAAACATGAAGCAAGATGAGGAGTAGAAAGGAGACATTGATAGCAGATGAGGTTACCATTGTTTCCTATACAAAGAGCAGGCAACAGGTTTGAGAACAGAAAGGATCTGCTGATGGAGTAGAAGGGCACAATTATCTCCTGGTGCCAGAGCAAGCAGTGGAGTCAAAAGCAGAAAGAAGCCGCCAAGGGACCCAGTGGTTCTTGTCCAAAATAGTAATGGGAAAGGAAGTGGTGTTGGTGTTGCCAGAGGGGAGAGAGTTAGACAGGAGGCATTGGCATCACAACATAATCAAAATGGCAAAACTCAGCATATTCACTGGAGCAGCAAAACTCATTTGAAAAGTGGTTTCTGGTGGAAAACCTGAATCATCAGCCAGATCAGTCACCACTGGCTGCTGTCTCATAATCAATCAATCAATCAATCAATAAATAAATCAATCAAATCTTTATTTATCCAGGCAAACACCGCTGAGCATAGCTCATTTACAAGATGGACCTGGTTAGCACCGGAACACAGGATATAGAATATATGAACAGTCGCAACATAACACCTCAGTAATATTATACAATACAGTGATACAATAGTTAAATGTAGTCATAAGTGGAGAACAGTTTGGAAACAGTGGTTCAATTCCTTTGTGGTGTATAATGAGTCTACTAACAGTAGCTGGAAGTACTAACAAGGACAATTGTTAGGTAATGGTATATTACATACAATGCCATAAGTAACAAGATGGAGAGTGAGTTAAAAAAAGAAAAGAACAGTGTAACAGGGTAGAAGGGGGTGGTAGGCAAGGCGAGATAGGGTGCAGGCAGGGTGGTAGGGGATAGACGAGGGACAGATAAAGCCTTGAAGAGGACACAGGACAGGAGGAAGGGCAGCACAATTAGGTATTAGAGAAATGTGAAGGAGAAGCCACAAGGTCAAGCGTAGCAGACAGGACACACCATCATGGTACGCTATAAGTGCAGGGAACACATACAGACATGTATATTCATACAAGCACACACATACACCTTCCAGAATAAACAAGCATATCCCCACACAGTATATAAACTCTGAACTGTTAAATAGATCAGTTCCTGCACTAGGGTCTCTGTAGCCAGCATAATGTTTTTTTAATATTTTTTTCAAGAATTCTCATAAGCTACTGTATGACTGATAAGCCTCCATTACTTTCTTTTGTGATTAATCTTGCTAGAGCAGGACAGTTATGGTTTCCATGTTCTTTGTTTCAAGGTCAGTAAGAGTCCCATGGTCTGAAACCCTCCTCCAAACCCTGAAAGCACTAGCACTGATATCAGCAATGACATCTAATACATTCTCTTATACAGTAGATGCATACTGTAACAATAATTTTATACTTTTTTTTTATTAATTCTGTCTGCACTGATATCAGTTAGAATCCAATCAGCTGAAGGGATAACGTGGGTCCTTGAGAATAAAAGGAAGTATTTATCAGAAGACAGACCAGCTGTCTCTGGGGGTAATTTACATCTCTTTGTCTTATAAATGACAGGACCCTCTGGTCAGATAATGGGAGAACTTCAAAGTACAGAAGTCTCTTTCATGACAGGAAACTGCTGTGGGCTCCAGTCTCAGGTGATTTTCAGTAGAGCATAAAGCACAGTAAAAGAATGAGAGGTGTCCTTGAGTGTACAAAATCCATGGGTCCAGCTTCAACTAGTTCCTTTAGAGGGGCTGTCCAGAGAGAACAAAGCACTGGTCCTGGGAACAATATCACCAAGCAAGGGTGAAGAGAGTAGGTGGAGCCAAGCTTGCAAGCAGGCTTAAGTGGAATACTGCCTTGGCTCACTAAGGTATTCTGTGTGGTAAGACTATTTCTACTCTGGTAGAGTTAAAAAGCTATAGGAAGGTTTTTCTATTTGCTTCTTCTGCTTTTTGGAAACTATTTCTTTTCCATTTCTGTTATAACTTTATAACTCTGTAACTGCCATTGTCTCATGTATGTGTGATATCCTGCATATCCTGATATGCTGCAACCCATTTAATCTCTCATCGCTGTCAGGGAGCACCCAGCACTTATTAGTCTCTCTACCCTTTCCCCTTCACTTCCCTCCATCCCCCCACATCATATACATCCTCCTCTTTTTCCCTACATATTCCCTCTTATAAGATAATAACCACCTTATCTTGATGACCACCTAAGTATTAAATCTCTACCTCTCGAGTCTACTAGTTTTGACCTTGTAACTGTCTTACCTATGTTAGCCATGTATATATAGGCCTATTAATTATGACCCAGCAACTGTAATATCTAAGTTAGCTATGTATTTACAGGTATATGTATAGGCCTGAATATTCCTCCACATGTACTATATCTCTCCCTTGTCAATCTATTGTTGCCTGTGATCTGTATTAATGTCCAGGACCACCTTGAAAATGAGCTTGCTCAATGGTGCTTACGCCTGGTTAAATAAAGTTTGATTGATTGATCCTGCAGACTGTGTAAATATTGTGAAGTAGTAAATATTACTTTTATATGCTTCATGCCTCTGTGACTGAATCTTTTACGGGACTAGATAACTGCTGGTATTGACAAATGCATGATCTGACTTCAAAGAGAGAAAAAGGCTACAGTTACCATATTCTAAGATGTAAAGTGGTTTCTCAGGAGTATGTGATGGGGAAGGCTGTTTTCCCTTAGCCAAAGGACACCTGTACAGTGTAGACAGTGGCTCTGGCAAGATTCAGACCAAGTAAGTCCCCAGTTAAGAGAATCACTTTGAGTGGTGGAAGTTACTGAGGTACCCTTACAGTTGAAGGATAAGAAACTCAGCAAACTGTTGCAGACTGATTCCTGGGTGAGGACAGGTTGCGATGAACTGGTGCCAGTGGTGTGGATTTGAAAAGGATTGTCAATAACCTAGTTAACTATCCAGTTACAGAACAGAATTTTACATAAAAACAGTTTTTCGCTACTACTGTTATTTTTGTTTTAAGCAAGAGTAGCTGAAAGAAGATACCATGCCTGAACCATAAGAAAAGTGCACTTTGCGAAACTTGCAAGGGTCATGCAAAAAGACAGGGCAGAACGCATAAACATATTCACGGAAAGTCTCCAGGGAAGTAGTGTAAAAGTGGTCGCTGCTAGCCAAAGTCATGAGACAGAGGCTTGAGAGCATGAAAGTGAGCCAGATTCAGGAACTGGGGCAGATATGCAGGTACAGAGGTTAGAGCTGGAGCTTGCCCTGGTTAAGGCAAATGCTGAGGCAGAGTTGCAGAAGATGCAGCTGAAGCCAGAGGCACAAGAGAAGGAGGAGATGAATGGATGAAAGATTGATGCAAAGAAGTGAGAGAAAAAGCACCAACATGAGAGAAAGATGGAGATTCTGTACCAGAGGACAACACCATAAACTGTGAGTAATGGCATTAGAGGTTTGACCCAAGAAGCCAGAATTAATTCTAAAAGTTTTCCCAGATATCAGGAGGGCATGATCTTAATTTGTTTTTAAGGTATTTTGAGAGAAGCTGTGGGCAGTTTGAATTGGGCAGGGCTTCTTATGCAACTTTCCTTTTGCCACTGCTTACAGGCAAAGCATTAGAAGTTTTTGCCTTAATGGACAATGAGGACTTTATGTTCTATGATAAAGTGAAAAATGCCTTGCTAAGCATTTTGAATTAACTCCCGAGGTCTATAGGCAAAAATTTAGAAGGTTAAGAAAGGCACTGGGAAATAGCTATACTGAATTGTGTGTGCATTTAAGTAATTTTCTAGAATGCTGGGTAGAGGGTGCAAAAGCTTGCCCTTTAGAGGAAATAAAAGCTTTATTTCTTATGGAACAGTTCTTAAACATTGTACCCGAGGAACTGACAATATGGTTGTTGGATAGAACTCCAAGCTCTGCAAGGGAGGCAGCAAAGAGGGCTGATCAGTTCATATTCAGTCAACCATACTCTCATCACAGAGGTAGACATCAGATGGTTTTAAGGGAACCATTGAGGAGGCAACCTAAAGGAAGCCAGCATGTTTCCAACCCAAAAGGGAAGACAAGTGGTTTCAGATTTAAAGAGTCAGGTGAACGTAGGTGTTATGTCTGTCAGAAACTGGGGCATTTGTCATTGATTGTCTGAAAAATGTAACAAAAGGGGCTAGTGCAGTGGGGGGGCAGCTTGGGGAGCTCTAAGCAGATAATGGCCTGTTCACAGAGTGCAGTGACCTCTAACTCCAGTACACATATGCACCAGGTGGAGGTAAATGGATTGGTAACCCAAGGACTGAGGGACTCTAGAGCCTCCAGTTCTATGGTGAAACAGAATTTGATTCATGAGGAACATATCCTGCCTGGCCAATTTTCTTGGATTAGAGGGGTAATGGGTCTGGCAGTCTCTGTGCCAATGGCCTGGATCTTCCTAAGCTGGGAAGTTGGTTAGGCCATATGGGAGGAGGGTGTAGTACCAAACCTGCCCATGGATGTATTTATGGGGAATGACTTTAATAGCAGGGCCAATATTGTGTGTGTCACTACCCATAACAAGGTGAGGGATAGGTTCCTGAGGATGCAGATGGGGCATGCATGTGGAAGTGACCCAGACCTCAGTAGCAGGAGAAGTTGTCACTGAAAGCTGTGCTGGGAGCAGAAGTTCTGAGCCACAGCTACAGATACAGGAGAATCCAGCCATGGGTGGCTCTCCCTCAGGAGACTGTGTTCTGGGGAAGGATACCACTTCTGACTGGTGGGAGTTATTGAGGTACCCTTACTGGTCTTGAGAGTTGGAAAACTTGGCAACCTCTTGCAGACTAAATCCTGGGTGAGGACAGGTTGTGAGATATGCAAACATAAATTACAGTGAGAAAGAAAAAATGTTCAGAACTACAGTAGGAATCATATCAGGCAGTATAGGGTCTGAATCCCACAGCTACCACTTGCATAATGTGTGGCCATGAGCAAGCCCATAATTTCCTTGTGCTACCAGGATGCACCTGGAAACAAGCCTCAGCTTAGTGTGCATCTTTTCTGTTCACAAATTGTAAAATAATAAAACAAACTGTAAAATACACAGGTACCCTCAACTGTCCTGGTGCTTGGCTAGTGTAAAATGGTAGGGGGCAGTGGGGCAGAGCTGAGGGGAGCCAATCATGTCCTGGATGGGAAAAAAATAAACTGTAGTGAGAATAAAAACATTGTCACAACTGGGAATCAAACCCAAGTCCCTCCCAACTATTATCCTGGTACTCTGCCTCTGTGCTGTTGTCTGTAAAGGTGAGACAGATGGTTTCTTGAGAGAAATACATGCTAGCAACATCAAAAACAACATAAACTATAGTGAGAAAGAATATTTGCTCACAACTAGGAATTGAACCCAGGCTTCCTCCCATCAACTATCCTATGATCTGCCACAAGTCTAGCACTCCACATGGCTAGACATGATATTTCTAGAGCGAGATGCATGTTAACAAGAAAAACTGAAGTGATAAAGAAAACAAATTCACAGATGGAAATCAAACACAGGCTCTCTCCTAACTGTTGTCCTAGTGCTCTGCCACTGTGCTGCCATTCCATATGGTGAAACAGAAGGTTTCTAGAGAGAGATACATGCTAACAACATAAATTGTTGTGAGAAATAAAAACATTTTAACAACTGGGAATTGAACCCTGACCCCAACCAAACTACTGTCCTGGTGCTATGTCACTGTTCATTCATTCCATATGGTACAATAGAAGGTTTGTAGAGAGAGATGCATGCTTACAACATAAAGTGCAGTGAGAAAGAAAAAATGTTCACAACTGGTAAGCAAACCCAGGTTCCCTCCCAACTACGGTCCTGGTGCTCTGCTGCTGTTCTATCATTCAACATGGCAAAGCAAAGGGGAGCATGCTAACTACTTAAATTGTAGTGAGAATAAAAAAATGTGCACAACTGCAAGTTGAACCCAGGTTCACTCCCACCTGCTATCATTGTGCTCTGTACTGTGCTTCTATTCCACATGATAGGACTGAAGGTTTCTAGAGAAAGAGATGCATATTAACAACATAAACTGTAATGAGAAAGAAAAAAATATTCACAAGTGGGACTCAAACCCTGGCTCCCTCTCAACTATTGTCCTGTTGCTGTGTCACTACGCAATCATCCCGAATGGCAAGGCAGAAAGCAAGAGATGCATACTAAAAGAAACAATGTTCATTACTGGGAATCAAACCCAGACCCCTTCTCAGTCTAGTGTCCTGGTGTTCTGGCACGGTGCTATCATTCCTTATAGTAAGACAGAAGGTTTCTAGACAGAGATGCATGGTAACAACATAAATTGTACTGAGAATGAAAGCATATTCACAACTGAGAATCCAACCCTAGGCCCCTCCCAACTAGTGTCCTGGTACTTTGCCACTGTGCTATTGTTTGTCATGGTGAGCTGGATTGTTTCCTGAATGATGCATGCTAGCAATATCAACTGTAGTTAGAAGGAAAAAACAATTTCACAACTGGGAATCAAACCAAGAACCCCTTCCAACTACTGTCCTGGTGCTCTGCAACTGTGCTATTGTTCCACATGGTGAGACAAAAGATTTCTAGAGAGAAATGCATGCAAGCAACATAAAACTGTAGCGAGAAAGAAAACAATATTCCCAACTGGGAATCAAGCCATCCCCACTTCCCTCCTCAACTGTTGTGGTGATCTACCACTGTGCTGTTGTTCCGCATGGTGTGACAGATGATTTCTAGAAATAAATGCAAGCTAACAACAGAAATTGTAGTGAGAAAGAAAAAAAAATGTTCTCAACTGGGAATCAAACCCAAGCCTTCTTCCAACTATTGTCCTGTCACTCTGCCACTGTACTATCATTCCAAATGGCAAGATTGAAAATTTCTTGTGAAAGATGCATGCTAACAACATAAACTGCAGCAAGAAAGATGAAATGTTCACAACTGGGAACTGAACCCAGGACTTCTTTTAAACTACTGTCCTGGTGCTCTGCCACTGTGCTATTATTCCATATGGTAAGATCAAAACTATGGGGAGAAAGAGAGAAAGAGTGAGAGCTAGAGCAAGAGAGAGAGAGAGAGAAAGAGAGAGAGAGAGATAGGGTGCTAACAACATAAATTGCAGTAAGAAAGAAAACAACATTCTAAACTGAGAATCTGACCCGGCCCCCTCCCAAATACTGTCCTGTTGTTGAGCCACTGTGCTATTGTTCCACATGGAAAGACAGAATGTTTCCGGAGAGAGATGCATGCTAACAACATAAAGTGTGATGAGAAAGAAACAATGTTCATAATTGGGAAGCAAACCCAAGCCTTCTCCAAACCACTGTCTTGGTGCTCTGCTACTGTGTTATCATTCCACATGGTAAGGCAAAAGATTTCTAGAGAAAGATGCACACTAACAATATATATTGTAGTGAGAAAGAAAACATTTTGAAAACAGGGACTCAAACCCATGTCCCTGCTAAATAGTGTCCTAATGCTCTGCCATTATGTTATTTTTTGACATGGTGAGACAGAAGGTGTCTAAAGAAAGAGATGCATGCTACCAACATAAATTGTAGTGAGATAAAAAAATGTTTGGAACTGAGAATTGACCCCAGGTCCCTTTCCCAGCTATTATTATGGTGCCCTTCCGCTGTGCTGTTATTCCACATGGTGAGACAAAATGTTTTTAGAGGGAGTTGCATGCAAAAATCATAAATTGCAATGAGAAAAAAAAATATTCACAACTGGGTATCTAACCAGTCCCCTCCCAACTACTGTCCAGGTGCTCTGCTACTGTGCTGTCATTCCACCTGGCAAGATTGATGTTCTCTAGCAAGACAGAAAGAAAAAGAGAAATGCATGCTAACAACATAAATTGTAATGATAAAAAGCCAGGCCCCTTCCAACTACTGTCCTGTTGTTGTGTCGCTGTGCTATCATTCCACATTACAAGTGCAAAGCTTTCTAAAGAGAGACAGCGAGATGCATGCCAACGACATAAATTGTAGTGAGAAAGAATACATGTTCATAAATGTGATTCAGACCTAGTCCCCCTTCTAACTACTGCTGGACTCTTTGCCACTGTGCAATCTTTCCACACGGTAAAACAAGAGGGGCCCGATTTTCAAAGGCCCAGGAATGATGCAAGGTGCTTGCATCAAACTGACATGATGCAAGGGGCACACTGCGCTGCACCTTGCATCATTACCAATTAGCACAGCCCCAGTGCCCAATGACCTTGTGCTAGGCTTGCAGTGATCCGCAGGCTGCACCATGGTGCTAAGGGGGCTTGCACCACTAAATGGGTGCCATATCCCAAACAATGGGATTTTCAATGCCCTGCAGTAGCTGCAAGCCATGGATGCACTTAGACCAGTCAGAGCTGTTCTAACGGCCCTGGTGCCATCACTGGCTGTGGCTGAATGATAGCCTGAGAGACCTTACAGTGCTGTGGGTTGTGGCACATACTGAGGTTCAGCCACCATAAATGGCACGCCTGCCAGATATGCTGGTGCCGGGACAGAGTATGCAGTCCACAGACACCATGGGACAGGAAACACTTGTGATGACCACAGTATATACAGTATGTTGTGGAGCAAATGCTGGGTCAGACTGGAGGGATGCGTGCTTGGGGAACCTCTGCTAGGGGAGACGGTCCTCCAGCTACCCAGTGGACACCACCACAAGGGATGAGGGTCATACAGTGCTGTGCACCCTCCATCCTCCAGACCCTGATCTGTAGGGGTACACCCACCTTGGCATGCACACTGTCCCCCCACACACAGCATGGAAGGAGTAGTGTATTACCATGTGGGTGATGCCAGTGTAACAGATGGCGGGCATCAGGAAAGGTGCACTGACACAGCATGTGTTTCTGGAGGGACACATGGACACATGGCAGATCCACAGTGGTGTGCCATACAATCTGAGGACTGTCCATCAATACACACTACCATGCACACCACCACACACAGACACCCAGGACAGCTGCCATCAGTGGGGACTGGTAGTTAGCATATGTGTGTCCCACAGTCTAGTGCCCACTTTTGTGGGCTGTACACTGATGCAGGGACTCTACAGCTTGCGGTATCTGTGGGGACTTCAGCTTCTGCACCAGTAGTGTACCAGAATCTGGCAGGGGCACTGGCACATTGTGCTTTGGTGCAACTGGGCATTGGGAACACCTTGTGTTGCTCTAATGCCCAATTGAAAATTGAACCCAAGGTGTTTAAAGACAGATGAATGCTAAGAATAGAAATGGTATGTACAGAAGGCATACAGAAAACATGCTAAGTAACAATGGAAAATAAACAGCTAACTGCAGGTGGTGTATGGTGACACTGTACAAGCAGTTTAAGTTTCAGGTACAGTCCAGAAACAATCAGACTACAAAATCATGAAAAATGCAAAATAGTAAAGAGTCATAATTATAGAAAAGTGAAATACCAGTTGAGAAGTATATATAGTTCAGATGGCATATGTGGTTATTAGAAAATTTCAACAGTTTTGTGACATGTTCCGACGAAAGCGGTTACATGATTTTTATGGCCTATTTTATAAAGAATCATAAAAAATAGAAATTAGTGATGAGTCAAAAATATAGATTCAAGAAGTGCATGCTATGGTGAGGCAACGGGTGTCATGTAGCCCTGCTAGTTCTTCAATAGTGAAAATGTGGAAAAAAAGTAAGCACCTAGTCAGGACTTCAGATATAATAGACTTTATTGTCTACAAAGTGCAGAAGTACAAAGTGAGGCTCCACATCAAAATGATATGGGCCAGCAGGAAAAACATCTTACGTTTCACCCAGTGTTAACCTGGCTTCGTCAGAGATAACAAGCTAGTAACATGACATGCATATATATGTTGAAAACACGTGCTAAAACACCCAATTTCATGCTCAACAATAAAATTTTCAGTGCCATTAATTAAAAACAGAATTGAAAAACAGGCAAGTGTTAAGCATTCATTCATTTCATCATGTGCTTACAAATCCTTAATGACGGACTGTCTAATGGGCAGTAAGAGACACAAATGTGTTTTGTTCCAATTTAATGCCACACTTTGCACTTCTGCACTTTGCAGACAATAAAGTCTATTATATCTGAAGTCCTGACTGGGTGCTTACTTTTTTGCACATTTTCAAATTGCATAGATACATAGACACTGTCGGCAGATAAGGGCCTATGGCCCACCCAATCTGCCCATTTGAGCTTGAAAGTTCACTTTATGTTTTTCTTGAAGTCTGTTGCCCCTTACCCCTGACCTCCAGAATTCCCTTATGTCTATCCCGTGCATTCTTAAATCCCATGATTATTTCAGCCCCAATCACTTCCTTTGGCAGGGTGTTCCACTTGTCCACCACCCGTTCTGTGAAGAAATTCTTCCTCACGTTTCCTATGAATCGCCCTCCCTCCAACTTCATCCCATGCCCTTTAGTCCTGGAACATATTTTTCGCTGGAAAATAATGTATTCCTGCACCCTGTTCCTCCCTGTAAGGTACTTGTATGTCTCTATCATATCACCTCTCTCCCTCCTCTCCTCCAGGGAGTACATATTCAAGTCCTTTAACCTGTCCTCATAGGACTTGTGATGCAATCCCTTTACCATCCTTGTTGTCCTCCTCTTAATCTTCTCTACACTGTCCATGTCCTTACGTAGGTAAGGTCTCCAAAATTGTGCACTGTACTCCAGGTGGAGCCTCACTAGTATCTTGTATAGTGGAATTATGACCTCCCTTTTCCTGCTGGTGACGCCCCTGCCTATGCATTCCAGCATCCTAATTGCTTTACCTGCTGCCTTGTCACACTGTTTCCCTACCTTGAGGTCATCAGTGATGATAACCCCAAGGTCCTTTTCCTGCTTGGTGCATGCTGTATCCTCACCCCCAACTAATATGTTGTTCCAGGGTTTTTGTGCCCCATATGCATTATCTTGCACTTCTTTGCATTGAATTGCAACTGCCAAACCCTTGACCATTCTTAAAGCTTCTGCAGGGCTCTCTTCATTCTGTCTACACCCTCTGGTGTGTCTACTCTGTTACAGAGCTTTGTGTCATCAGCAAACAGGGAAATTCTGCCTTCTAGGTCCTGCGCAATATCACTGATGAAGATGTTGAATAGGGCCGGTCCCAGCACTGATCCCTGTGGTACCCCACTGGTCACTTTTCCCTCTGTGGAGTGACAGCCATTTACCACCACCCTCCGTGTCCTGCCATCCAGCCAATTACCTACCCATCACACTACTGTTCTGCCCACTCCCATATTCCCAAGTTTGTTTAATAGTCTTCTGTTTGGAATAGTGTCAAAGGCCTTGCCAAAGTCCAGATAGGTTACATCCACTGCCCTCCCCTGATCCATCTCCCTTGTCACCCAGTCGAAAAATTCAATGAGGTTGGTCTGGCATGACCTCCCCCTAGTGAAACCATGCTGCCTTGGGTCCTGTAGTCCATTGGCAACCAGATGTTCCAACAGTCTCTCCTTCAGTAGTGCTTCCATGATCTTCCCCACTACTGAGGTCAGGTAGACTGGTCTGTAGTTCCCCGCTTCCTCTTTGTTCTCGCTTTTATATAAGGGCACTACATCTGCTGTCCTCCAGTGTTTGGGTACCTCTCCTGTTTTCAGTGATCGGCTAAACAAGATTGTCAGAGGTTCAGCCACCACCTCTCTTAGTTCCTTTGGGACCCTGGGGTGTACCCCATCTGGCCCCATTGCTTTATCAACTATTATTCCTTCCAGTTCCTTTAGGACCCTTTCCTGTGTAAAGGGACTTGTGTCCATTTCTGAGCCGTTCCCACCCCTTATACTCCCTTCAGACCTATTACCCTCCAATTCCTCAGAAAACACTGAGCAGAAATACCTGTTCAGTATGTCAGCATTACTGTTGTCATCCTCCACGTGGCCCCATCCTCCTCCTTCAGTCTCACTATCCTTCCATTTGCCTTTCTTTTTTCACTTATGTACCTGTAAAATATTTTGTCCCCTCTACCCACTGATTTTACGATGTGCTCTTCTGTCTGAGCTTTGGCTTCCCTTACTGACCTCCCTGCCTCCCTTTGCTTCTTCTGATACTTCTCCCTATCCCCTTCTGCCTGCGCCTTTTTGTATTTCCTGAATGCGATCTTTTTGGCTTTCGATTTCTCAGCTACCTCCTTGCAAAACCATAATGGCCTCCTTTTCCTTTTCCCTTTGCTAATCTGCATAATGCATAATTCTGTTGCTCTTGTAATCCCTGTCTTAAATATTGCCCACTGTTCCTCAACCCCTGATTCCTGCCCCATTCTCATTAATGCCTCTTTCAAGCATCTCCCCATTTTCCCAAAGTCTGCCACCCTAAAATCCAGGATACGTGTTTTTGTGTGGTTTGGTTCTGCTCCTTGTGTGATTTCTATCCACAGTGACCATTGGTCACTGTTCCCCAGGTGCTCCCCCACTGTTACCCCATCACACTGTCCCTGTTTGTGAGCATGACGTCCAGTATTGCCTTCTGCCGAGTTGGTTCCATGACCAGTTGCTTGAGGAAGGCACCTTGAAAGGAGTCTAGGATAAATCTGCTCCTGGTCGATGCTGCTGCTGGGAGGCTCCAGTCCAAGTCTGGAATATTGAAGTCTCCAACCAGCACCACCTCACACTTGTCTGCCATCCTTTGGATGGCAAGCATCAGCTACCTATCTGTTTCTTCCTCCTGAGCTGGTGGTCTGTAGACCACCCTGTGCAGATGGCTGACCCCATTTTCCTTTCCAGCTTAACCCACAGTATCTCTCTTTTGTTTCTTCTGGATTTCTGTGGCCTTTATGCCATCTTTCACACAAAGTGCCACTCTTCCTCCCTTCCTGCCTGCCTTGTCTTTTCTGAATATGTTGTAGCTGGGTATGGCCATCTCCCAGTCATGGCTATCATTACACCAAGTCTCTGTGATGGCCACAATGTCCAGATCCGACTGCACCATGACAGCCTCCAGATCCTCCATCTTGTTGCTAAGGCTCCTGGCATTGGCAGACATAGCTTTCCATGATTTGAGCTCCCTGGACTGTTTAGCTGTTCTACTCCAGCCCCTTCCCTGGTTGTCCTTTTTCCCTGGTTCTCCCTGCTGTCTGCTCTTCTGTTGAATTGTGCCCCCTTTCTGCCTATCCACCTCTTGGGTGCTTATCTCCATCTTTTGCCCACTGCTTTGCAGAGATATCCTCTCCTCCGGTTCACTGGTTCCACTGCTAGCTGTGGGGGGTGGGTAATTAGGTACCATCCTCGCTGGCCTGCCACCCCCCATTGGCTAGTTTAAATTCTTGTCCATGTAGCATTTAAACTTATCATTGAGTGCTTGGATTCCCTTCCAGGATGGATGCAGGCCGTCAGGCTTGAACAAGCCTCCATCCCTCCAGGTGGGTCCCCAGTCACCAATGAATCCAAACCCTTCCTTGCAGCACCAGTTCTTCAACCATGAGTTAAAGTTCCAGGTGTGTGTGCCCCTACGCTCTCCCATGCCTCTCATAGGTAGTACTTCTGAGAAGGTGACAGAAGTAGCTACTTGCTTGAGACCCCTCCCCAGTTTCCTAAACTCTCCATGAACTTCCTTAGGCTCCCCATTTGCCAGGTCATTAGTACCTAGGTGGATAATGACAGCCAGCTCACCCTCCCACCTTACCTTCCCAGTGATTCCCAGGATCATCCTCTAATTCCTCCATGCTATGGCTCCTGGTAGGCACCTCACCTCCCTGTCCTCCCCCTCCTGTGTTCCTAGCTGGATCCCTCTTATGATGTAGTCCCCCACCAGGATTTGCTTCCTCCTCCTCTGGGGTCCACTGCTCTGCCCACTGAGGTCACCTCCTTAATTGACCTCCACATCCTTCCCTTCCACTTCTCTGGTTACCGCTGTTTGGTTATCCCCATTTGCCAGTGTGGCATATGAGTTCTGTAATGAAACCAAAAATAGTTCCTGCACTTGGACTGCTGAAAGAAACAGAATGTACTCCACAATAGCTGGTGCAAGCTTTTAATTTAAAGCTGAAAATCATAGTCGGTCCACAGTAACATGCCACACAGCTCCCCAGTGCTTTGACTCAACACGGGTCTTCCTCAAGAGGTGGAGCTTACAGGAAGGACCTTCATTAAATACATTCAAATGAAACTGGTGCATCACATAAACACAGAATACTTATTCCAAATCATTTCACAAAAAAACTTAAAAAACTGTTGAACCCTTTTTCCTGGCCACCAGATGGTGCTCTATATTAGCAATACTATAGATTGTTATTGCTAAATCACATACTCATTCTGTCTATTATACCATTTCCATTATTATAAAGAAACTTGCTATATATTAGAAACAACTTTAGTTACATTAACATAACTTTAGTATAACAGAGCTTCTGATCCTGTATACAAAAATTAAATGTTTTTGATACTTATATCTCAAAAAAATATGTATATCTAAACAGATAGAAAAAGGGGACAGATGTTGAAACCTCACAAGTTAAGCCAAGGCAACTTCATGTTATTTCATGGCAACTCTCAAAATTAGAAGAGGGGATTTCCAAATCCGCAGATCTTCTGGAGGTAGGTCCTACTAAGTGGGTCCCGAGAGGTTCGGGCAGAATAGTTATGAAAACCTGTGTAGGAGAAGAAAAAGGACAAGAACAAATTATAGCAATGCAGTTCACTTCGTGTTTGTTATGACATCATATCAGTTTATCTTTTGATTAGAAAAGGTTTTAGATCCCACTTCTCATTCATGCCTATTGATTTTACACTATTAAGTTAAAAAATCCACTGGCTTTCTTTTTGTAGAAGGATATTAGATCTGTTACCTCCATTCTGTAGAGGTGGTACCATTTCCAAGCCCACAAACCTAAGACACTTTGGATCAGAGTTATGTTTCTGGGAAAAATGTGTCCCCACTGGTGTGTTCTGTTTACCATGTAAAATGGAACATACATGCTACTGTATTCTTTGCTTTAGGGTTCTCACTGTTTTCCCCACATATAGTAAATTATAGATACACCAAAAAACATAGACAGCGTATACTGTGTCACATGTGATCAGCTCTTGAATTATTACTGTCTTGTTTCCATGTAGTGGATGTTTAAATGTTTTGGTATTAGAACAAAATTTGCAAATGTTGCATCTCATGCCTTTATAAAAGCCACACGATCTTCTAGGCAACCATGTTTGTTCTTCTACCGGTGCTTTCTGCATCCTGCTATGCAAAGTGAAAGAAAAGACTGCACAAAGGAACAAGCAGTGCCTGGTTTCAGGAGCGATCCTGAACAGAATTCAAAGGCAAAAAAAACAAACGGCACCTGCTTTTACTCATACCTGTTGGGACTTTGTAGCCGTTTATGTGCTGATTCCTGTGGCGTCTGTTGGGACTATAAGGAGACTATTAGGATTTATATGCAACATGGAACTGCTGCTTTAAAACAAAATCCTGTCTGTTTGATGCCAAAATTGCAGTGAGTTTTAAACATTAAAAGTTTTTTGAACTATATCAGCATTTTTGGCTTAGTCCTTATATTGTGAGCTGTAATACAGCGAATGTTGCTATATATGCTTTAAAGCAGGTGCTGGTTTTTTTTTGCCTTTGAATCCTGCTATGCACCAGTCTATCTCCTAAATTCCTAGCTCTATTAAATGTGACCCATGGTTTAGCTCCCATTATAAAATGGGTAAAAGAAATCCTTCACCCTGATTGGTCAAAAGGCGTGTCCCTACCTGTGAACAAACTGAAAGGTGGCACTACTTTCCTAATACCTTAACCTCCATAGGTGAAAGGGCAGCAATATCATTGAGCAACTGATATCTTCCATCAGTCCCTCTGCAACCAGAACTGATCATCCATCACAAACATGGCTGCTACCTTTACAATGTAAAAACCTTCAACTGGGCCCTAAAAATAAAACTACCTTAAATGAATAATAAAACAAATTAAATAAACGTTGTTTCCCTGATCATCATACTCTCCTTACACACATGAACAAATTAGAAACATAAAGTATTGTTTATAGTTTTCATTACAACTGTTTCTTTACTAACAGTGAAAAATCCCCCTTCTGTCTTTATCTGCTCATCAGGGAAATCTCTTCTGCTTGCCTTGACAGAGAGATAATTGAGTCACTGGCTCTAAAACAGGCCTTTGTTGTCTGTGTGTACAGAATGTTGGGAGAGCAACATTCTACCAGCGGAACTGAGCAGAATTTTGAATCCCTGTATTCCATGGTAAACATTCCATGATAAACATTCTGTGTCTTGAATGAGGGAAAAAAATAGAAAAAAAAAACAGGATGAAGAAAGTAGGCAATACAGTAATACTTTATAAACCAAAGAAAAGGTGGGACAACACAGTTACAGAGGCAGACCTAAGCTGCTCAAATTATACATTGCTGTCCCTCCAGCTCACTAGTTTAGCATTTTTCAGTGAGTTGCTGTTCAATCAATTTTACCACTCCTCTGCCCAAGTCTGGGGACTATTTTTCATCATATTTAAATAAAATAACATACTATTATTAAATCTTTAACAATGCGTCCAGAGTTTTGTTTGATTGTTATAGAAATAGTTGTTACCCATTTTATAAGAGCAATAAGTTACTTCAGGGTGTGGGTTGTTGATTGATAAGAGCACTACCCAGCTGCTGTAGTCACTCGGCGCAAGCGCCTTGTGCCTAACAATGCACCTGGGGGTGTGCTCTTATCAATCAACAACCCACACCCTGTCGTGTTTTATTGCTTTCTTACTAAGCTTACTTCTGAGTTACCCTTCAGGATAGACCAGTTCTGGTAAATTACATTACCTATGCACCCAGTTATGTGATTATATTCAGTCACAAAAGTAAATGGTTGGTGCTGTACAGTATCTTTAGCATTACCTTGCAAAAGTGTATCCCTTTGTATTTGTTCTACTTTTGATCTGATCTCAAGTAATAATTTACTGCTATAACCACGTGCCTCAAATATCTGAATAAGTTAATCTGCTTGCAACCTAAACTCCTCCTCTGTGCTACAGTTTCTGCATAGACGTAGAAGCTGACCATACGGGATTGAGTTTTTAAGTGTAGGAGGGTGGTCACTCGTGGCTACTAACAGGGAATTGGTGGCTGTGGGTTTCCTATAACATCTTGTCTCTACTGAATGGTTCTGTGCTATGCCAGTAATTGTTAAATCTAGAAAATCTATTGCATTCTTACCAGTAGTATGTGTAAATTTTTGATTAAGATCATTGTTTCCAAGCCACTGGATGAATTCAGGTATCTTTTCCCTGTCTCCGTCCCATACGCACAAGATATCATCAATAAAGCAGTACCATTTCTTAATGTGCATATAGTAAGGATTGATGTCCCTATTAAGTACAATTTCTTTCTTCTAGTGACCTAGGAACAAATTGGAATAACTCGGTGCCATTGCTGCACCCATAGCTGTGCCACATCTCTGTTGAAAAAATTGTCCATCAAATTCAAAATAGTTATGTGTTAAAATAAACTCAATAAGTTCAATAATGAGTTCATTTGTTTGTCCTCCTCATGTCTCACTGATTCTAGCCAGAACTGTACAGATGAGACCCCTTGCTGATGTTTAATGGATGCATAAAGGACCTTAACATCAATCCCTAGCCATGTGTATTCTTCTTCTTCTCACCTGAGATCCAGCAATTTTTGCAACAGCTCAGAACTGTCCTTAACACAGGACTTCAAGTTCTGTACAAAAAACTGAAGAAAAAAAATCTATGAATTTACCCAGGTTTTGGGTCAGTGAATTACACCCTAAGACTATTAGTCTACCTGGTGACTTATTCTGATTTTTGTAGATCTTAGGCAGGGCATAAAAGCTTGGTATGACAGGACAGTCAGGCCACAGGTAGTCAAATTCCTTTTCTGTAATGTAGCCCTTATCTAAAGCTTTCTTAAGAATGTTAAACAGCTCCCTTCTAAAACTCATTGTAGGATCAGAGTTTAGTTTAACATAGTTGAGTTCATTATTCAGCAGTTCTAATACCATTGTTTCATAGTCACAGTTATTCAAGATCACAATGTTGCCCCCCTTTTTCCACAGGTTTAATCACTATGGAATTATTGGATTATTGGGTTACAACTGAGAAGACTTTGAAAACTCGAATGCACACAGGAGAAAAACAAGGGAACACCTGCAAGGTGGTGAGCCATCATCAGTAAGTGAACAGAAAGGCATTAGAGCCACATTTTTTTCACTTTGAAAAACTTTTTATTAAAGAAATTGATCTTATATATAATGTGTCAACTTTAGAAGAATACTTCGAATATGGGCTTGCACCGAGAGGCCTTAGAATCCAAATTGTCCCCACAAGTGGTATTGAGGAATTTAAATTCAAAGAAGAATGGATCAAAGCTGCTTGTGACTGTGCCAAAACATTTATTCAGCTGTTGATTAAGAATGATAATTTGAAACTAGCAGATTTACTCAAAGATTTGAAAGGGGCTAAAATTAAAATTCTAGGCTTTAAAGTGCACTCACAGTTTTCTGAACTGGATTCTAAATTAAAAGACAAATTATGTAAATATGAGAATGAGATTATCGAAAAGAAAACAAAAAAACTGGTGAGAGATCAAAATGACTACAAGTGCAGTGACATTATTAAGTGGGCCAAGACCTGTTCTATAAGCAGAGGTAGAGGGAGATCGAGAGTACGCTTCCGCTCTGGCAGTAAAACTGGGACAGTAAAAGCAATAACAAACAAGGAGGCAGTGAATCCAGAAAGGGCTCTAACGTTTTTTAGACAAAGATCAGAGAACCGAGGCAAACAGAAAAAAAAAGATGGAAAACAAGGTGCAGCAGAAGAGGCAGAAGGATAAACAGAAGTGGTAGAATGAGCTCTGAGGGTGAAAAAGAAGAATATAAGTTACAAGTAATTAATTTGTCGGATCACACCCTTCTGGACATGGAGATCGTGATTTTACAGAGAGGATTGAGTTTTATCCCAACACCAATAGTAAACGATTTCCAAATATTTGTAGACTTGCATAAATTCTTCAGAAAAATAAAACTGAGAATATTTTTTTCAAAGCAGGAAGACCACATTGAGAATATGGGTGGAAATGCCTATGAAGGAACTATCGAATTGGGTGAAGACCTGGACTAGTTATTGCAAACAGCAAATGCGATGGATCCTACATTGACAGACCGAATGGACACATTACCAGTTCTTCCTGAAAACATGTTCTGTGACTCTGAAATTGATTTATTAAATCTGCATACATTAAATAGTCTCCTGTTAGAAAATAGGGATGAGCATGACCTTCTGACCTCCTAGGATAGCGCTTAAGGTAATAGCATTTTGCAGGTAAATCAGCATATTTAGAAATGCAGAAAAATGAAATTTGCTGTTGGTTCCACATTCTACCCCTATATAAACAATCCAGCTATTCTCTCTTTTGAGAAAACAGTCAGTAAACAGGTTAAAGACATTTTGAATAGTCAGATTAACCCCAGATATTATAACCTGAGCAGTAAGGAGAGGGAAAACGTTGGATGCATTGTCATCCAATAATTCCATAGTGGTTGAACCTGTGGACAAAGGGAGCAACATTGTGATCTTGAATAAATGTGACTATGAAACAATGGTATTAGAATTTCTGAATAATTAACTCAACTATGTTAAACTAAACTCTGATCCTGCAATGAGTTTTAGAAAGGAGCTGTTTAATATTCTCAAGAAAGCTTTAGATAAGGGCTACATTACAGAAAAGGAATTTGACTACCTGTGGCCTGACTGTCCTGTCATACCAAGCTTTTATGCCCCACCTAAGATCAACAAAAATCAGAATAAGTCACCAGGTAGACCAATAGTCTCAGGGTGTAATTCCCTGACCCAAAACCTGGGGAAATTCATAGATTTTTTTCTTCAATTTTTTGTACAGAACTTGAAGTCCTGTGTTAAGGACAGTTCTGAGCTGTTGCAAAAATTGCTGAATCTCAGATGGGAAGAATAATACACATGGCTAGGGATTGATGTTGAGGCCCTTTATACATCCATTAAACATCAGCAAGGGGTCTCATCTGTATGGTTCTGGCTAGAATCAATAAGACATGAAGAGGACATACCAAATGAACTCGTTATAGAACTTATTGAGTTTATTTTAACACATAAATATTTTAAATTTGCTGGACAATTTTTTCAGCAGATGTGGCACAGCTATGGGTGCAGCAATGGCACCACGTTATGCCAGTTTGTTTCTAGGTTACTGGGAGGAAGAAATTGTACTTAATAGGGACATCAGTCCTTACTATATGCACATCGAGAAGTGGTATCGCTTTCTTGATGATATCTTGTGCATTTGGGAAGGAGACAGGGAAAAGATACCTGAATTCATCCAGTGGCTTGGAAACAATGATCTTAATCTAAAATTACACATAATATTGGTGAGAACGCAATAGATTTTCTAGATTTAACAATTACTGGCATAGCACAGAACCATTCAGTAGAGACAAGATGTTATAGAAAACCCACAGCCAACAGTTCCCTGTTAGTAGCCACGAGTGACCACTCTCCTAGACTTAAAAACTCAATCCCGTATGGTCAACTACATCTACGCAGAAGCTGCAGCACAGAGGAGGGGTTTAGGTTACAAGCAGATGAACTTATTCAGAGATTTGAGGCACGTGGTTATAGCAGTAAATTATTAATTGAGACCAAATCAAAAGTAGAACAAATACAAAGGGATACACTTTTGCAAGGTAATGCTAAAATACTGTACAGCACCAACCATGTACTTTTGTGACTGAATATAATCACATAGCTGGGTGCATAGGTAATGTAATTTACCAGAACTGGTCTATCCTGAAGGGTAACTCAGAAGTAAGCTTAATAATGGGATCTAAACCACGGGTCACATTTAATAGAGCTAGGAATTTAAGAGATAGACAGGTGCATAGGAGGATGCAGAAAGCACCAGTAGAAGAACAAACATGGTTGCCTAGAAGATCGTGTGACTTTTATAAATGCATGAGATGCAACATTTGCAAATTTTGTTCTAATACCAAAACATTTAAACATCCACTACATGGAAACAAGACAGTAATAATTCAAGAGCTGATCACATGTGACACAGTATACATTGTCTATGTTTTTTGGTGTATCTGTAATTTACTATATGTGGGCAAAACAGTGAGACCCCTTAAGCAAAGAATACAGTAGCATGTATGCTCCATTTTATATGGTAAACAGGACACACCAGTGGGGACACAATTTTCCCAGAAACGTAACTCTGATCCAAAGTGTCTTAGGTTTGTGGGCTTGGAAATGGTACCACCTCTATGGAATGGAGGTAACAGATCTAATATCCTAAAGAAAGCCAGTGGATTTTTAAACTTAATAGTGTAAAACCAACAGGCGTGAATGAGAAGTGGGATTTAAAACCTTTTCTAATCAAAAGTCATAACAAGCATGACGTGAACTGCATTGCTCTAATTTGTTCTTGTCCTTTTTCTTCTCCTACACAGGTTTTCATAACTATTCTGCCCGAACCTCTAGGGACCCACTCAGTAGGATCTTCCTCCAGAAGGTCCACGGATTTGGAAATCCCCTCTTAATTTTGAGAGTTGCCATGAAATAACATGAAGTTGCCTTGGCTTAACTTGTGAGGTTTCAACATCTGTCCCCTTTTTCTATCTATCTGTTTAGATATACATATTTTTTTGAGATATAAGTATTGTAAACATTTAATTTTTGTATACAGGATCAGAAGCTCTGTTATACTAAAGTTATGTTAATGTAACTAAAGTTGTTTCTAATATACAGCAAATTTCTTTATAATAATGGAAATGATATAATAGACAGAATGAGTATGTGACTTAGCAATAATAATCTATAGTATTGCTAATATTGAGCACCATCTGGTGGCCAGGAAAAAGGGTTCAACAGTTTTTTATGTTTTTTTTGTGAAATGATTTGAAATAAGTATTCTGTGTTTATGTGATGCACCTATTTCATTTGAATGTATTTAATGAAGGTCCTTCCTGTAAGCTCCACCCCCTGAGGAAGACTCGTGTTGAGTCGAAGCGCTGGGGATCTGTGTGGCGTGTTACTGTGGACTGACTATGATTTTCAGCTTTAAATTAAAAGTTTGCACCAGCTATTGTGGAGTACACTCTGGTTATTTCAGCAGTCTGAGTACAGGAACTATTTTTGGTTTTGTTTTCGTGTCTGAGAATGGCCTCCCCATGTGTTTCTGCACCAGTCCTGTGGATTACCTGATCACGGGACCACTGTTTGGAACTGTTTAAGTTCTGTAATGGAATAGGATTTGGGATGCACCTCTGCCTGACCGCTCTAACCCTCCCTGAGCCCACCATCATCCAAGTGCTCCTCATTCTTGGCATCCTTTGAAGCAGCGGCATTGGACTGGGTGGTCCCTGGATAGAGGTGAAGGTACTCCTGACCCAGTTTACTTCTGCTCTGAGTCTGGCTACCTCATTCCACAGTCCAGAGAGATGCCTGCAGATAGGACAGCACCTCAGGATCCAGAAGGATTGCCTGAATACAGCTGACCTGCATCCACTGCATTGCATCACTCCCCACATTATACTGCACTTATACTGTTATTCCAGTACTTGTCTGTTTCTGAAGCTCTCCTTGTAGGTCCCTCTTTATTAATTTGCTGTCCTGAAAATCCTGACACTGATCCTCAGATACTTTTTTTTTAAAGAAGGAAAAAAAGAGTCAAAACTCTTGTTGTGCCGAGGGTGGTCTTCCTCCCCCTTATGCCCCTCCTACTCCACAACCCCTGCTATTCCATGTGCTTAGTTCCTGTCAATCAGATTTAACAGGGCATATAATTAAAAGTTGGGGCAGGGTAGGCAGGGTGGGTGAAAATTTGCAGCAAGTAAAGACAGCAAAGGAAAACAGCATCACTACAAGCACACCAAACTAGGTTTCAAATTTTCAACAGCCCAAAAAAATTCCAAATAAAGACAGCAAAGAAACAACAGTACCACTTAAAGCCCACAAATCTAAGTTTAAAACAAAAACAGCAATGAGCAGTTACTACACTGCACTGAAATTAATCTGGATCATTCCCTTTCTGGCTTCTTCTGAGAAACCAAAAATCAACTTGCTACCTCAAATCTGACTTGGCCCCACCTCCAGTTATCATGTAGCTAAGGTCAGAGGTCAGACAATTAGCACCCCTCCCCCAAACTACAGGGCAAGTGAGACAAGACAAGACATAATTTGCAGCAAGTAAAGACAGCAAAGGAAAACAGCACCACTACAAGTACACCAAACTAGGTTTTAAATTTTCAACAGCCCAAAAACAATTCTAAATAAAGACAGCAAAAAAATAACAGTACCACTAAAAGCCCACAAATCTAAGTTTAAAACAAAAACAGCAATGAGCAGGTACTGCACTGCACTGAAAGTAATCGGGATCCTTCCCCTTCTGTCTTCTAAATTTGGTTGGTGTAGCACCAGTCACTCTCTCTGTGCGTTTTCTTTCTTTGCTTACTGCAACAGTGGCAGTGGAAATGTGGGCTAGTCAGCTAGTAGAGCATGGGCAGAAGTGCATGCCATGAGGTGGAGAACTGCGGGAAAGGGGGCAGTGGTTCTATAGGTGAATGAGTCTGCAGGAGAGTATGGCCAGTAAAAGGTGTTCCTGCATGGGGGTTAATGAAGGAAAAGAGGGGCAGTGAGTAGGATAAGGGAGAGAGAGGAAGGCATGTGGAAGGAGGCAAGGTAAGTGTGGAGGTTGCTCGTCCAGAATCTGAAATAAAGGAAGCGTGATGAGAGACGTGCCCATCCTCCAGGAAAGGCCAGGACAGCTGCTGTTGCCAAAGTTAACACAAAAGTTAGGCATGTGTTTTTACTGGGATGATGACGTTCAGCAGTGAATAAGCTGCCTCTATTTTTTTTTCTCAGTGTTTCAACATTATAAGCAGGACCTTTAGCTTTCTTCCTGGTTGTAGTCGAACAGGACAAGAGTACAAGTTTCCATGATGGAAAATGCTGTAAGCAGTCTGGGAACTTAAATTAGACTGACTTCTCCCCTTTTTTGGTAAACCAGGACTGAATTAGGCGGCCAGAGAAGTATTTTAATACAAATATTTGCAAAGTAGTGGTTTTCCTGAACAAAGTGAAAACAGATGACACTTGCAGTCATTTTATGTACCTTCTGGATGTCATGTGACATATGGTGTGCGCTGTGGCTGTAAGGCAATCAACTTAAACAACCTTGCTACAGAAGGCATATACTGCAACCGACAGTACAGCATGCATGTTGTGTACTGTATGAAAAACAAAATTAGTTTTTTGTACTGGCTTCAGGCCTTTCCACTTTCTCCATCTCATTTTGCTGTCCATGGTGGTATGAAAGGTCTATTACTTCTAGCTGGAAAGAGCAGAGGATTGCAGCTGTTCTAACCAGCATTCCCTGTGTGAGGAAGTGAGGTTTTACTTACCATGATGGAGTGTGTATGCGTGAGTTGGGGAGGAGGGAATTGTTGAGCACCTATGCTTGGCTATACATGTCTGCTACACTCACTGTGCTATGAGTATGTGATTTGTGAAGTACATAGAAACATATAGTAAACCACAAGAAAAGATAGCTGAAAAAAGATGAAGAGCCCAGTGTGTTCATATATAGCCATTCAACATTCAAAATAATATGCACTATCTGCGGCTATTGTTTAAGTATGTAATATGCCACAACAGGGTGTGCATTACAGCATTTTAATGCATGCCCCTGAGGTATAGTAAAGCATAAGG
The DNA here is from genome assembly GCA_016271365.2 of Neoceratodus forsteri. Taxonomy (NCBI): domain Eukaryota; kingdom Metazoa; phylum Chordata; order Ceratodontiformes; family Ceratodontidae; genus Neoceratodus; species Neoceratodus forsteri. The sequence goes on along the minus strand of CM028133.1, from coordinate 1,018,123,349 downwards.
CCAAAGGCCAAGTGTCCTTACACCCCTGGGAAGTGCATTGAAATCCTATGATGTGCACCCTGGAGGGGCTTATTACACTTATAAAATGGCTCTAAAAAGGGTTTATGGGGAGGAAAATGAAAGTCGGCACCTGTCCATGCATTTATAGATATTTAATGCATGGTCATGTGACATCTCTCATCCAATGAAATTTCTAAATTTTTTATTGCCATTTTATAATGATTATAAATCACTTATGTGATTTCATCCAATCAGCATACAGAACCACTGCAGCTCTTATCCTGGGTACAGTTGTCTATCATGCAGTAGCATTCTACTTCACAGTCGGGGGCAGGGTGGCTTCATTTAAAGCAGCAGTATTTATTTATTTATTTGTAAATATAATCTTTATTGAACTTTCTTCATATCTGTGGCATCCACAATTAAAACAATTAAAGCAGTTGTATACAAACCAATACATGGTCACGAGTCTTCTGTACTTTACATCATTGTTGGCAAACAGAATGGTTATAATAACCATTCCCTCCACCCCCAAAGTTACAGTGTGGGGGGGGGAGAGAGGCACAAGCAGCAGTATTTGTTAATAACAATATGTTTCTTTTTGGCAATAATGTTTGGCAAAAATATCAAGAAACACATTTTTTATTTTCATTTTCTTTCATTCTTGAACCCTGATACAGGATTGGGAAGTTTTTAAAAATTCCCGCTCCAGTGCCATGCCTGTCATGAAAAGAGTAAATATCTTGGTGCAGTGTTGCACTGTTTACCATCAGAAACATGTGGTAGCACCATCCTAATACACTCACAGTGTGACTCTAGCATGTACATTCAACAGGTAACCTCGGGGGAAGAGATTTTTTTTTTAATTGTGAGTGGCAGCCATCTTGAATAATGTGTCATTAATTAGGCAATTAGATGTAAACACTGTTTTAACAATGTCTGAGAAAACAAAAAATATATTGAGCATGAATCTTAGGATGACAGAAGTACATTTTGTCAAAAACTATATGACAAAATATTCTGCTGAATTACAAATAATGTTGCTTTAACTTTTGAAATGAAAGGGAAAAAATACTTAAATAAATCACTTTAGCTGCAGTGGCATCCACCAGGATCAAGCTCGGAACCCTACAGAATTCTATAGGAAACAGTTCCAGGGCATTTAACCCCTTTGGTCATGTAGAAATTTGGGACATTAGAACCACTGTACTTGACTGTGGCAGACACTGCTGTAACTGGTGTGATTTATGCACTCAATAACACATGATGAGGTGTGGGTTACCTGCTGATAAGAGCATGCCCAGGTGTGTTATAAGGCATGAGGTGCTTGTGCCAAGTGCCTTATGCACCTGGGGTGCTGTTACCAGCACATAACCCACACCTTGGAGTGTGTTATTAAGCTTATAAAATGGGTCCCCTAGTAAAAAAAAGTTTAATAGAAATGCACATAAGAACTTTAAATAAAAAGATTACAAAAATATGTTATGAATTCAAAAAGAGAAAAAGTAGTCCTTCCCATTGTATTGTGGACATGTTTGATTACAATTAACTAGGAGGCTGTGGGGTCTGTCTGTTGCCTGTTCCCCACTCCTACTCATAGACAAAATCTTCCATAATATGCTTTTGTGTGTGTGTGTGTTTTTTTTTATTTTAACGCAAACGACCCAAAAGTTTGACTTACAGGAATGGGAGTGAAGACCCTCAGAACCCGCTGTGTGTGCGGTTCTACGATCATCTCTCCTCCCCTCACACACACACACACACACAAGGTCCTCCACAATATTCTTTTTGTTTTCTGCATGTGTGCATGTGTGTTTTTGAATAAAGGAGGCAATACAGAGTGAGTTTTCTCTGAAGAGTGGTAGCCCAGAGTGGGAGTGAGCGTGTTCCTCGCTAGCTGCTGTATTTAGGCTCCCTTATACGTCTGCCATCATCATGGTTTCAGCAGGTTGCTCTAAAATGGGAAAGTTCAAATACATTAATAAATTAATAAACTTTTTGCAAGACCTGGTGGAGAAGTGGGAAAGGATCGGGTCTGGCAACTCCTGGAGGACCGGGTATGTGTTTTATTTGAAAGTCGTACTATGTGCGAGTCTCAATGCTCACCGGATGTTGTTGCTGAGGTCAATTTGATAGTTTAGTAGGAGGCAAAGAGAAGTAATAAAAAAGTTTTTCTGGTGATGTGCAGTGTGAATTGTGGCTCAAGCAATGGATGTTGTTTTTTGGAACAGTGGGAGGAACGGGCACGGTTACATAGTGGGTTCTGCTTGGTGTGTTTCTCTGTAAAAGCAGTTTGACAGTCCGGCAAGTTATTGGTATTTTCGTGTTGTGAGGTCATACAGGGAAGAAAAGTACCGGTTGACATAGATATCAACTGATAAAGACATGGCTGAATGTTCCTTTCAGCCAATCACTTTAAGGTATTTTCTTGACCAATTTTATAAAAGTTAATAGTGCCTCTGTGGGGCTCCTCTTATGGTGCAAGACTCCTCTTAGGAGGCCTGGGCAGTCAGATGTGCTCAGCTTCCCAGTCCTCTCACCCAAACCTCATGCTCTGTGTCTCTTATACCATAAGATACACTGATTGGAGGCCCTATTAAGGTATACAAGTATTACCAGTAGATTTTATGAACTTTGGCCCTATGAAGAGGAAACAACCTCAGTGAAGGAAACCTCTGGGAACACGTGGCCATTTTTGTTACAATCTATTTACCCAGGACAGTCCAGCTGAGATGTAGTATCTCTGTCCTTTACCTGAATCGACTCCCTACAAGGAGGCACCTTAAGACCTGCTCTGATATGACTGTATGTAGTGTTGTTTTTGCTAGGTACTTTAAGGCTTCTTTCTCTGCTTAGTAGTGTTAGCCCTACCATTTTGTACTGCTGTTATATCTGCTTACCTCGTTGTGCTGGATGTGCAGGGGTATCCTTGCTTATTCCCCTGGTTCCTGTTACAGAAGCCATTGCTGGTGAATCACACTGCACATGCTCAGCTTCTCCAAGGTTGGAAGCAGGACATCCTCTGCATCCTTATCCTGTCTGTCTCTGGATTCCTTTGTCTTTGTCTCCTCCCTATCTAATCCTGTGTATTGCTTCTCCCTTGCAGGCTGCTAGCTCCTCACATTACACCTCTCAGACCACAGAGCTCCCTGCAGCACTACACAAGATAGCTACAGACAACACCTATGAACTGTGTTAGCCCGTTGACCTGCCACCCTGGGCAGGCTCTACACTTATAGGTAGTCTAGGTCACATGACATGTAACATGACCTATCTGACCTGTCCCCTCCCAAAGCAATCTCCCTAGTTTCTGTATTGTTCATTATACTGCATGACCACTGGGAGTCACTTCCAAGCCCCGTAATTACCTAGTATCCTTAGTATAATTTAACTCCTCTTTTGCTATTTCTGAGCCCTTCTCTCTGATACCCTACCTTTCAGTCATATTTCGAGCAAATTTTATCTACCTTCTCCTAGGATTCATTACTGTGATTTGAATGGAATTATGTGAAAGAGTGACTCCCTAAGTGCGAGTCCACAATGGGTGACAACAAATGAACGAATGCAGCAAGGACGACTGGGGAGAAGGACGACCAGTGGGGTGAGTGCCGGCAGTAAGCAGAGGATGCATGGACGACTGGGAAATGGTGACTGTACCACAGCATGAGCAGCACAGGGCGACAGTACACTGGCAACAGGGGAAGGGCGACATGAAAGTGGCAAGTGCCACAGAGCAGTGTGTGAAAAGTGACTGGCTGTGGGAGACGGGACAGTGGCAAGTGTCATAGGGTGACGTTACATGAGTGACCGGCACTGTGCCACCACACACCCCACAGTGCACACCCCTGACCCACAGCACTAAGGACAAAGACCCCCCCACAGTGTGCCCCCATCAAGGGCCATACTGCATGCCCTGGATCTGTATACACAATGACACCCCCCAATGCTCCCCCACCATGCACAGTGCAAGCTCCAAACATCCATGGTGGTCCTGTGTCACCTGCCCAATGGTCTGCAGCAACCACTCACCCCAACACTCCTGTGGGAGCAGGAGCAGGAGCAGGCAGGCATGACTCACCACACACCACAATGTCCAACATGCACTGAACTACAGGATGATGGCCACCCAAATGGATGATTACAGTGTTGTGTGGCGCATGGTGCAATGATGAGTAGCAATACAAGTGAGGTGTGTGTGGGGCACTGCACATCGCGCAGGGGATATGCACGGGACATGGTGTGTCATGGTACTGAGTGCCATGCACAGAGCACCTGTGGCCTGACCTGTGGCCCCCACCCCCTTGTTTCAGTTGTCACCGCCCCATCATCCAGGTGTCCATGCTGTTGGCACGCACCCTCCATGGAATGCCATCAGGGTGGTGCCCTGCCACAGGTGAGTGTGTTGCTGTCTGTGTGTCCACTGGGGCCTGCTTGGGGAGTGCTCTGCACCACCATGTGTGTGCTCACTGCTCCATTGTGTTGTGGGAGGGGATGGCTGCTCAGCCATGGTGTCCATCCTCTGGGCAGTACTGTTGTTTGGAGGTGTTTGGAGGTGGGTGTGGTGCTCATTACTGCACTGTCCTTGTTGGGGGGGCACTGTGGGCTCAGCTGTTGGGCTGTCTGTACAGTGCTCCTGCTGCACTGTGCATGTAGCCTGGGCTGCATCCTTGCTGCCACATTCTTCCTGCTGCCCGAGGCCCTCATTATCCTAGGCCCCTTCCTGTCTGGTCTCACCTTTCCTGCGGCTGCCTTCCTTGGTGCACCGCTGCTGTAGGGTACCTTTGTGCAGCAGGCAACCGTGGCTCTCACTTCTCTGGTGCATGGCCATGGGGGGGTTGCCTGCTAGATTGTAGCTGCATTGTGCATCGCCCTTACTGGGCTGCAACTGCAGTCACTCATTTACTGCCATTCTGTCTTCCTGGGCAGTCACCCTTTAGGCATCCGCTGTTCAGTCCTTGCCCACCATTCTGCACCTAAGAAATAGCGCTCTTTATGGCTGCTACCGATTCGAACCCCTGACCATTTGCACTGTAGTCAGGGACTCTAACCTCTTCCCATCAACCATACTTTCGTCTACCTTTTTCTGCTCCTTATACCTCATCTTAGCCACACCTCATTTTATGCATAATTTAATTTAGTATAAGCATAATTTAATTGATTCATGCTATTTCCTGGCCCTTCTTTATGATACCCTATTTTCCAACCATATTCCTAGTGAACTTTATCTACTTTCTCCTAGGATTCATTACTGGGATTCAAACCCCTGACTCTGCACACTGTAGTAAGGGACTCTAACCTCCATGCCATCCTGTTGGCCACACTTTTGTCTAACTTTTTCTGCTCCTTATACTTCATCTTAGCCACCATTTTATGCATGATTTAATTTAGTTTTGTAATAACTGTTACAAAGATAAACTGTCCTCTTCTTTGCAAGCAGCATCCCCTCCATTTAAGGAACTATACTTCCTAATTAAACAATACTGTTTGTCTACAATCTGCCACTATGCTACCACCCTCTTACTTCATTGTCCTCCTAATTTTCCCAATCCTATCCCTCCACACCCTTACCTGTCCCTCCCTCTCTCTCCTGCCCTTTATCTCCCCACCGCTTAACTCCTCATCCTTTTCAATCACCTATCGCGCAAGCTCCTACCTACAACAATGTAGACACACCGGCCCCTACCACTAAACATGGCACTATTTCCCCATTATACCCTGTTCTTCCCTCTTATCATGGCCTAACTCTTGGGCAACTCTAAGAATTCTAAAATTACAGGTATCCCCATCCAAATATCCCTCCCAGATCCCACACAAACTCAGGTCCCAGACTAGGTATAAGATGTCTAAACTGCACTTACTCATCTTACTGCTCCTACTCCATGCATCTGGAGACATGCACCCCAACCCTGGTGCTTTCCCCAACACTACCCCTGGCTGTACAGCTATGATTATTTCTAGAGCCTCCTCAAAATTACTAGACCTTCACCGGCTCTAACATTTCTCCATGTAAACATACACAGCCTCCTACCTAAAATTGATCTGCTGCAACCCCTTGCTGACTGTGTCACTCGCTCCCAACATTTTCATACTCACACAATCATGGCTCACTCATAAAATACCTGATAACTCCATCACTATCCCTGGTGACTCCTTTATTAGACAAAATCGTACAAGTAGGGGAGGTGGAATAGCAATGTACATCTCTTCTATCCAATATAATACCATTCTGTCCTCATCTGTACCAGGGGTCTATGAAGCACTCATTATCAGGCTATCCCTGCCATTCTCGGCCCCTATTTTTGTTGCCAGGTTATACTGTCGCTCTGGACTCCCTTCCACTACCGCTGCTGATCTCATTTCCACTATAGTATCCCTCACATCCTCAGGTGAGCTATGGTTCTTATGGGACTTCAACCTGAATTGGCTGGCAGCCTTCTAAAGCAAAATATGTACAGACTTAGCTGCACATAAGCTAGCGCAACTAATCAATGAACCAACCCAGTTAAATCATAAAATGCATAAACATGCCTTGATCGACAGGGTCCCCACTTCCCATCCACATAGGGTCATACAGTCTGGCCTACTACCTGATACTTTAAGTAATCACCATATGATTTACATGGTCCAAAAAATCCACAGGCCTACGGCACCCCATAAATTCCTGCACACACGATAATACAAATCCTTGGACCTTGCTCCTCTCCCCCATGGCCTAGCCCAAACTGACTGAACTCCAATCTCCACAACTGACTCAGTGGATGCAGCTCTGGAATATTTCAAAATTAAATTTCTCAATGCCTGGAACCTCCATGCCCCTATCAGGCGGTCTAGAGTTTGGGGACATCACCTCCTCTGGTTCTCCCCCAAATTGCTAGCCTGCCAATGGTCTCGAGACCAAGCTTGGAAAACCCACAAAGCTTCTAAGCTGGAAAGGGACTTCATTGCATACCGTTCACTATGGAACTCCTGCACCAAAGCCATCAGGTTAGCCAAAGCAGAGTACATGTGCTCAGCCTTCCATGCTAATACAAACTCTCCTTCAAAAATTTGGAAGGTAATACATGCACTGTTCTCCCCTCCCTTCCAAACCATCAACCCCCTCCTCAAAATAAATGACTCACTGGTATCTGACCACCCTAGCGTTGCTGCTGAATTCATCTCCTATTTCACCTCCTGCGCCGCTACTCTGCTATCCACCCTCCCATCTCTTCCCCCCACATTTCACCACCTACTCCCAGTGAATACTCAATAACTGAATGCTTTTCTTTCTCCAAAGTCTCTCCAGCTGGCACAATGGATGCCTTTCTGACACTCAACCCCTCTAAAGACAGCTCACCTGATGGTCTGGACTCTAAGTTACTATACCTATCTGCTTCTGCCATCTCATTTCTGCTGTCTGTGATTCTGAATCTCTCTTTCTTTTCTGTGACAGTCCTAATGGCCTGGAAACATGCTATCGTCCTACCCCTATCCAAGGGTGGTGATCCTTTCTCACCTGGAAATTAGCACCCTATATCCCTTCTCCCCATCCTTATCAAGCTCCAAGAGCACTTGGTTCTCTCTCAACTCCTCCTTTCTCTCAGACACTGACTTCTTCACATCTTTCCAATCTGGTTTCAGGAAGTAACACTCTACCACAACTTCTCTACTTAGGTTTACTGATTCTATCTTCTTACTCAGGGAAGAGCAGTGGACTAATTACCTCTGCCATTTTCGTTGACCTCACTAAGGCTTTCAACACTGCATCCCACTCCCACTCCCTCCTTTTGGATAACCTTGCTTCAGCGGGGTTGTCCGACTCTGCCACTAACTGGTTCAGGGCCTACCTTGTAGGACAGATGCAATCTGTTAGACTAGCAGATTCCATATTTCTTCTTCTCCCTATTAACACTGGTGTTCCACAGGGCTCAGTGTTAGGCCTTCTGCTGTTCTCCATTTTCTTACATGACCTCCCCTCAGTCTGTACTTCTCTGCTGTCAAGTTTCTATGGTTCTATGTATGTGGATGATACTCTCCTGTTCACCTTGGGACAGTCCCCCTCTGATGTAGCAGCCAGGGTCCTGCACGGCTTCTGCGAGGTTCAGAAATGGCTTAGCTCTAATCAACTCTTTCTAAATGCCAAGAAGACTGTCTCCATGATCTTCCGCACTAGGCAGAGACTCTCTAGGCTTCCCTTCAAGCCCTCTTTCTACACTCTTGATGGGACCATACTTGAAGATACATCATCATTCTGATACCTTGTGGTTTGGCTTGACCAACACATCAATTTCTCTAGGCATGTTGATGCTATCCTAAAAAACTGCACCCCAAGCTAGGCACCTTATACAGCAACCATAGCTGTCTACCAATAACTAGTCCAGAAGATGATCCTCCCTATTTTGGACTACTGTGATGTAGTTTACTGTGCAGCTCCCAAGATCTCCCTAACCAGGTTGGACACCCTCTTTAACACCTTCTGCCATTTCGCACTGGAATCCCCCCCCCATTCACTCATCACTGCACACTTTACCACTATCTTGCTTTCCCTTCACTTGCTGACAGATGTCTCTCCCACAGTGCTAAATTCATCTCCAAGTTCTGGTTTGGGTCCCTCCCCTCCTATCTCTCCAACTCACTGTCTACCCCTCCCCCTCCCACTCACTCCCTCAGAACAAACAACACTGCCACTTTGTTAGTCCCTCGCCAATCCACCTCAGCAGGACAGGCAGCATTCTCGTACCACTTCCCTAAACTTTGGAACTCACTACTGCAACAAATAAGTCACTCCTCAACCTCTCACTCTATCTCCTCAGCCCTGCACAAGTTCTTCACTTCTAATTGTACTTGCTCTTAAATAATTTTTATTTTTCCCCTCAAAATTAATATTCCCCTCTGCTGGCCCGGTGGTGCTGAGGGCTGAGGCACTGGACGCCTTACCTTGCGGCACACTAGCAACCTGGGTTCGGGAACGAGCCCGGGCCATCGGAGGTTGGCAGTGGTAGGGGAGGATGGAGCTGCATGGAGCTGCCGGCTGACAGCTCTCCTCTCCGGGAAGGTGTGGTGGCTACCCTCGGCTAATGGCTGCCTCCTGATGGAGGCCAGGGGCAACTCAGGTCTAGAGGGTGCCAGGCATTAGGCCAATGGGGTGGTGGATAGGGGTTATTACCAGGGCTGTAAGGCACAAGCATGCCTCCATGTGCATGCGTGCCTACTCCTGGGGCCCCTGGGAGAAAAAGGAGGTGAACACACCCCAGCGGCAGGATGAAGATCGACTCCCCCAGGCGCCGCTCCTGGACTGGGTGTAAGGTAAGCCCCAGTGATTCCGGGGAATGGGGCTGGGGGGGTTGATCAGATGGGGGCCAGTGGCAAGGTGAAAAAATAGTCGTGATAAAAAAAAAATTAATATTCCCCTACTAGATATCCCCTTTTCGTGGCACAGGGACACCTATGTGCGCCCACATGCCTCTCCCCAAAGGGGTGATTACACTCGTACCTAGCGGCTTACCTCCTAGTTTTCTCTTTCTCACATCTCTACTACCCTGATGTTGAAGATAGCACCTATTTTGCTTTGTAAATCATTATCTTTGTAACCATTAATTGCCAAGTAGTCACTGCCTGTCTACAATTCACTAATGTACGCTACTCACTGTATGCACTTCCCCTCATTGAAATGCACTTGTATCACTTGCACTTGTGTCTATGTACTATGTTTCTGTTGATTTATCATTGTCATTATCTATTGTATCTTGTCTATGTAACTCCCTTACCCTCTCCCCCAGGACGCACTGGGAGATGAGCAACTCGATTGTTCAGTGTGCTTTTCCTGGTGAAACTCTTCAATAAATAAAAATAAATAAATAAATCTCCTTTCATGTAGGGTCTTGCTTCTATACCCTTTTGAGCAGCTGCATGGACTGGAACACTGAGAGGTTGAGTGACTTACCCATATCACACCCTGAGTATTTGGATTTAGTGAGGTTTAAACCTGCAGACTCCTGGTTCTGAAGCCATTGCTCTAAACACTAGACCACACTTCCTCCAAGTGAGACCCCATTTCCTCCTAGGCATACTAATTCTGCTATGAAGTGTACTCTTCACATCCCTCCCCTTCTCAATGAATTAAATGCTGCATCTAGCAATGCTACTCTCTCTGAGGAACTGTCCCAACTTGAGTTTAAAAGAGTCTGTGCTCCCCACTGGCACCACTTCCTTTGAGAGCTTGCTCCATATCCACACGTTTACTATACTCTGGGTGAAAAAATGCTTCCTAAGATTACCCCTAATTCTGTTCCTTCTTAAGCATAGGGTATATTATATTCCCTCTAGTTTTATAGCTCTGAACAAGCTGACAATGTTTCCCCAGTCTTCCTTATCTAAGAAATTAAATTCATGTCTCCTCCTAACCGTCTTCAGGGAAAACATACCTGGCCTGTCTACAGTGAATGTTCTGTTTACAGTCGCTTAACAGACAAAATCTAATGGCCCATGTGCACACACCTATTGACTTTAAACCATGTGAGACACATCTGAATGGAATGAGAATGGGATGGTGCCCACCCAGGACTTTGCCTAAAGTCACAGGAATTTACCAACACAAGGTGCCTTACTTGGTGAGGGAGAAAGGGCAAGCCCTCCTGGCAGGCATCAATATCATACTATTGTCCTTATGTCCTAAATTATTCTCAAGCAGTTCTCTGGGGTTACCTAAGGAAAACTCAAACAACAATGGATCTGCTTCTCTTGCATATTTATTTTTGTTGAAAGTTAATTAACATTTTCTGCAGCAAGTCAAAGAGCAGTAGCAGCATAGTTCCAAAAGTGATGGCTTAAAATGCAGATCAATAAAGGGACAAATAGGATATGCAAAAAGATGAGATTTTCTTACCCTACAAACATGGATGGTCAGCCACATACCCTGGTGCTTTTCTCGATGAGCATCATCAGGGGACATGGTGGTAAGGTTGGAACACCCATTTAATAGTTCACAGTGATCATGTGATGAGTAAAGTTATTTGCATACAGTGTACATATTATTAAATAGATGCATAAGAAAATATATCAGATTATTAAATTACAAATACATTTGCCTGAAAGTACAGACATTTCATTGTTACATCAAGTCCAAACAACTCACCAAATGTAAAATGAGTGATTTAAAGATGTACAGCAAAAATTAACACTACAGTCAGATAGCATATATTTAATTAAAACAGCAACAGTCATTTAATGCAAATAGACAGGGTCAACAAAATCCCCATAATGAATACTAATCTTAAAAAATAGCATGTTAAATGCTTGGGCCAGGATTCACTAAAAAGTGCAAAGTGCTATGCAAATGTTTGCACTGCACTCTGCAGTTGCACTGGTGGGCAATCCTGCTATTTACAGTTGGATAACATGCTGCGCTATTCAAAATGTGAATAGGGGTGGGGAGGGCAACGCTATTCCAAGAAAACCACCAGGAACCCCACTAGCACTGCCCACACAGCCAGCCAGGAGAATGAGGAGGCAACAATAGCGCACATGCGCTAAGGTCCCATTCACGAAAGTGGCCATGCAAATGAGCCCATTGGGCATGCAAAGTGTAATAGGCCATTAGCATGCTTATTATGGGCCCTGCATGGCCCATGTCTGGCATAGCACGGTCCCCCCACCAGCCCATGCCTCATGCAGCTTCAGTCGCCTAGTGTAGTACCCTCCTGTCCTCTGATCGCTGAGCTTATAATAGGAAAAAAATCTTTCCGTAGTGTAGTGGTCCCTCCACTCCAGCCTTTGATCTCCCACCCAATATGTTTAAAATACTTTTCCATAATGTAGTGTCTCAAACTGGTCTCAAGTCTCCCACCCGATATGTTTAAAGTAATTTTCCATAATGTAGTGTCCTTTCTTAGTCCCCAGTCTCCCACCCGATATGTGTAAATCACTTTTCCGTAATGTAGTGTCCCTCCCCAGTCCCCGATCTCCCACCTGATATTGATAAAACCTTTTCCCATAGTGTAATGGTTCTCCCCCGGCCACTGATTACTGTCCACAAATAGACAAAAACCCAGTCCCTGGTAGTCTAGTGGTCCCCCAACTCTCCACCCTCTCAGATAATCACCCACTACCCCAGCACAACTGCCAGTTGGCAAGCAGCACAGTTCTCTTCTCACCTCCATGGCTGCCTGCTGACTGAGCTATGAATGCGTATTATTGAGCATCATTCATAGCTCAGTCAGTGGGCAGCTGTGAAGGTGAGAAGAGGGCTGTTCTGCTTGCTGACCAGCAGTCGTGCTGGGGGAGGAGCGGGATGGTGGGTGATGAGGGTGGGGTTGGGGGGACCACTAGACTACCGGGGACTGGAGATTTGTCTATTTGGGGATGGTGGTCAGTGACCAGGAGGGAGACCACTACAATATGGAAAAAGGATTTCTCAAAATTGGGTGGGAGATCTGGGACCAGGGAGGGACACTGCATTATGGAAAAGTGCTTTACACCTATTGGGTCGAAGATCAGGGACTGGGGAGAGACAATGCTTGATATGACTTGGTAAAACAAGTTGAAAGAAGGCCAGAAGGCCTATCATGATTACCTCCCACTCCGAGTGGATGAAGTTTAATGAGGGTGTCTTCCACTTAGCAGGAAAGCATTTAATTTCCTTTTGAAAGAGAAAAAAATATTTTGTTCTATTATAAAATTAGGAAGCATATTCCAGAGCTTTGCTGCCCTGATGGTAAAAACATTTTTCCCTCTTGTTTGATGTGGCTTTCTGTATCACCAGTTGCATATTATGTGATCTTAATGACGTATATCTTTTATTGCATTTAAGGCCTCATTGTTTAAGTAAGTCTGGATTGTGTAGTATTTTATAAAGTAACAAAATATCACTCCTGACCCTTCTTTCTTCCAAACTAAACATCCCAAGTTTGTTCAATCTCTCAGCATAAGTTAGATTTCTGAGTCAAGTGATCATTTTAGTTGCCCTTCTCTGAGTTCTCGCCACCATATCTATGTCCCTCGTAAGATAGGGGCACCAGGCCTGCAAGCCAAAGTCCAGATAGGGAATGATGTAAGACTTGAAGATAGGGAGAAGACAGTTTTTATTTTGTGTCACAAATGACCATTGGACTGACCTCAAGATTCTATTTGTTACTAATGAAACATGAGCACAGTGATTAAGTGATGATAATTCACTATTTATAATAATCCCAAGATCATGTTCTTTGGTTACAGATTTGAGTAAAACATTCCCAAGAAAATAGTCGTGACATGAATTGTTTCTACCAAAATGCAAAAAAAGTGCATTTATCAGACTTGAATTTCATGTTATTATTTATGGACCAATTATGTATATCGAGTTGAGGTCATTGGACAAAGCACTATATTTTTTGCATGTATCTACCTGTCCACCTATTATTGTGTCATCTGCAAACTTAACAATCATGTTAGAAACTCCTAAATGCATATCAGATATAAAGATGTTAAAAAGTAGAGGGCCCCCCCATGGAGGACCCTCCTTCTGCGTCTCAATTATCCTCCTATTTTTCTTGACTCAGGTTACCTCAACTTTCGGACCTGCAGAAGTCCTCCTTAGTTACCCCCATTACTTTAGAAGAGATACTTAGGGTTATCAGGGACCTACCTGTGGACAAGACACCCGGGTCGGATGGATTTTCCGCCAACTTCTATAAAGCCTTTGCGGCTCAATTAGCACCTGGATTGCTTTCGCTATTCCAGTATGTTCTTTCTGGCCAAGCTCTAGATGATTCACTGTTTGAAGCCTTGATAACTTTAATATTGAAGCACGGTAAACCTCCCGAACAGGTCCAGAGTTATAGGCCGATCTCGCTCCTCAATGAGGACTTAAAGATTTTAATGAAGCTCCTGGCAGATTGTCTGAGTCTCATCCTGCCGGATATTATAGGTCCAGAGCAAGTAGGTTTCATGAAAGGGAGATCTTCAGTTGACCACTTTAGAACCCTCTAGCATGTCTTCTCGGCTTCCAGGGATGCTGACTTTCCTGCTGTGCTTATCTCTTTGGATGCTGAGAAGGCATTTGACAGGGTTGACTGGAATTTTCTCTTTCAGTCACTTGCAGCCTTCAGATTCCTTCCCCTTTTTATAGAGTGGATAAGGGTCTTATATAAATCTCCCACGGCCCGAGTTGTCTGTAATGGGGTTTTGTCTGATTCCTTTAGGCTCCACGCGGGCACCAGGCAAGGTTGTCCATTATCCCCCCTGTTGTTTAATATCTATGTGGAACTGCTTATCCGGAGGATTGTAGACAACACGGAAATTCAGGGAGTAGGTGTTCAGCAGTGCACTGTCAAAGTGTTGGCATACTCAGACGACCTTCTCCTTCAACTATCACAACCCAATGAATCCATACCCGCATTACTATGCACATTAAGAGAATTTAGCTCTATGTCTAATTATAAATTAAACGAAGACAAGACAGTAGCCTTCCCTTGAATCACAAGGCTTTTAAGGCTGTGGCGATATCGGTGGGTTTCTCTTGGCAACCCAACACACTGAAATATCTGGGGCTGTACTTGGCCAGGGAGCCAAGTAGATTTTTACAATTAAATTTAGAGTCCTTGACAACCACCATTAGACAAGATCTTAATAGGTGGGTGTTACTCCCCTTATCTCTTTGGGGTAAAATCAATGTCATCAAGATGAATGCTTTTCCGAGGCTTTTCTATCCATTAAATCTTTTGAACATCTGGTTGCCGCTGAAGTGGTTTAAAAAAATCCATCGGATCTTCTCGGCCTTCATTTGGTCGTATAAAAGGCCCCGGATAGCTTATGATAAACTCGCAACATCGAAATTGAAAGGGGGGTTGAGACTCCCCCCATTTAGGGCTCTATTATTTGGCCAGTTATCTGAACAAATATTTGCAATGGCTTAGGTGGGACTACCCCCAACAGGTGCAGTCCTACATTCCCATTTGGCTCCAAATAGAGAAGAACATAATACATGCCCATGGGCTCTTGCCTGCTGCATTATTACATGTTAATCCAAGCTCTCTACCTCCCATGCTCAAAAACACCCCCGTGGCATTATCTGTTCATATCCACTCGCAGCTCTACTCCTTCCTGAAGTATAAGCATACCTTGGACCCAACTCAACCTTGGTGGGGTAATCCCAACCTCACAATTGAAGGTAGGCCATTACAGTTGAGATGGATCCCCCTGATAGGGAATTGTTCTCTTTCCACCCTTCAGAAACTAGACTGTCAATGGTTAACCTCTTCTGAAATCCTCGACAAATTTCATATTCTGAACTCTGCGATCTTTAGAATATATCAGTTTCGGCACCTTATAATAAAATGTTTTGGTAATGCGCCACCAACATCCCTGGGTCTACCTTTCCCAGATTTAATTCCCCACGTGGGCCTCCTGCACGCTGTCTCCAAATTGTATGAGATATTGTAAAATTGGAAGTGGCCAGATTATCTTGGTGCGTCCCCGTACCGGATCACATTTTTTCCTGAACACGATTTGAATTGGCCCTCCTTATGGAAGGCCTGTCACAAGCTTCTGACTCAAGACAGACTTCATCTGATACAGTTTAAACTACTGCGCAATTTGTATTATTCCCCCCAGAGGATGATGAGATTAGGCTTGATCTCTTCACCGGTTAGTGCCAGGTGCCAGCAGAATGAGGGCAACCTTTTCCACATCTTCTGGGAATGCCCTAAGGTTGCCTCCCTTTGGACCGCCACCAAACAAAAAGTTGACCCCCTTCTGGGTCTATCGGACCTTTTCACAGTGGAAATCTGTGTCCTGGGGGATCTCTCTTCAGTTACTATTACTAGCAGAAGATATCACATAACCCTCATTGCATTGTCCGTTAAGAGACTGGTTTTGTGAAATTGGAAGGACGAGTTGGAAATTTCTTACAGTGAATGGCTACAGGAATTGTTGGCCAACCTTCGTCTAGAGCGGACCATTGCTAGTTTGAATAACCAGTCAAAGAAATTTCTCAAAAACTGGGGTTCCTTGCTAACTCTGTATACGCTTCAGAGTACATAGAAGTTTTTATGCCTGGTAGTAGAGACTTTACTAATAGAAAGACTCTCCTGTGTGAACTGAGGGTGGGGGTGGGGAGAGGGGATCCTTTTTCCAAGTTTATACTGATATTATGTATAATTGGTTATACGTATGTAAACAGAAGATCCTCTCTCTGTATTTGAATAATGTTGAATAAACGTTAAATTGAAAAAAAAAAAAAAAAGCAGAGGGCCCAAGACTGATCCTTGAGGCACACCACTGCCCACTGAACTAGTTTCAGAAAAAACCCTGTTAATTCTCACTCTCTGATAGTCAATCGGTTTTTATTTTACCAGGCGAAGCACCATTGAGCGAGCTCATTTGCAAGGTGAACCTGGACTGATAGTGATCCCTCAACCATGCTTTGACCCATCTGACCAATGATTGTATAAATCCCATATGAAGAAGCTTAGAGATGAGAAGATTGGGGGGGGGCAGTGTCAAAGGCATTCCCTAAATCAAGTAGGATAACATCTACTAGGATGCTATTATCCAAACTACAACTTACCATATCATTTAAATGAAATTAAGTTTGTAGTACATGAATAACCCCTTTTAAAACCATGTTGAGTGGTATCAGTTAGGCCAAGAGATGTTATCTCTTCTTCCAGAAAGTCCTTAGTAATCCTCTCCATAGTCTTGCTACATAAAGAAGTTTGGCTGACAGGTCTGTAGTTAGAAAAAATTGCCCTAATGCCCTTTTTAAAGATGGGCATCACTGTTGCCTGCTTCCAGTCAACCGGGACAAATCCAGACCTAAGGGATTTATTAAAGAGTATTTTTAATGGGTTGACCAGGGACACAGCTAGCTGTTTTAAAAATCTAGGGTGAATTCTGTCAGGACCAGGGGAAGTGTTAATTTTTACTCGATCAAGAGCACTTAAGATCATTTCAGATGTAATGTCTGGTGTGGTAGAATTACTAGTATTAATCTCAAAGCAAAATGAAGGTTTATAAATAGAACCAAAGAAATTATTAAATAGATTAGCCATTTTCAAATCATTAGTAATAAGGTTACCATTAGATAATATTGGACCAACAGTTCTTGCAGCACTTTTATTTTTATTACTATAGGAATAAAAAGCTTCATTGTTACCAGAACAATAAGCTAGCCTGAATTCTAGCTTTTGCTGTTCCTTCCTTATCATAACTTCATGTTTCTTTTGTTCCAACCTATACCTTTCACTTGCAGATCTTTTAATTTTTTTTATTTACTGAGTCTTGGATTACAACACCTTTGAGCAATACAACTAATTTACAAAGGTTCCACGTCAGTAGTACAAAAGCAAAACAAGGTGGGGTGGGTACAGAGAGAAGGGGAGTGCTGGTGAAGGGAGGGGAGGGAGACAAATTAATAGTAGAGGGAGAAGAGGTGGTGTTTAGCCAGAGGATGGGGCAGCCTAGCAGGCCTTGTCAAAAACCCAAGACAGAGAGTATTATGGGTGAGAGGGAAGGTAAGAAAGAGAAACGTAGGGGGGAGGCGGGGGAGAGTGTTGCAAAAGAGGAGGCATGAGATAAGAGAATGAGTGGGTGGTGGAAGCGGAAGGTGAGGAGGAGCAGGGGAAGAGCGGGAAGATGCGAGAGCAGGGAAGAAGCAGGGGTGAGGGGTGGAGGGGAAAAGGCTCGAGGGTGGGATTGAAATGAAGTGCTGAGAGTTAAAGTGCTGAAAGGTATAAGGACAAAGATAACATAAGCAGAAGGCTGCTAAGGGCAGCTGTCACATATACTGTTTGCTAATAGATGCTGCCGGAGTTTGTGTTTGAAAGGGATGAGTTTTGATTGTCTAGTCTTAAGAGCCCTATATGCTTTTTGTTTCCTCTTTATTTGGCAACTTATGGGTTTAGTTAACTAAATAGGGACTTTGCCATTTAAATTATAATTTAATTTGGTTATGAAAAACTGGTCCTCTAGGTTAATTATGATGTGTTTAATAGAATTCCAACATTGCTTGACCTCAAGATTTGTCAGGATGTTATCCCATTTTATTATAGACAATGCAGATATAATAGCAGGAATATTTGCTCTGTTGTAGTCTTTAAAAATCATAGGGTTCCTCAAGGCTATTTTAGGCACTGTAATGTTACATGCAATCATATTATGGTCACTAGAGCCCAGGGGACAAAGAACCAAAGGGTCAGTTAACCCATTAGAAATATTGGCAAGGACAAGCTCAAATATATTATTTCCCTGGGTGGGTTTAAACACACGCTGATCTAAACCAAGGGAAAAAATGGTTTCCAAAAAGTTGTTATCAAAGTCAGCAGAACCTGAAAGCTGTTCCCATGTAATGCCTAGAGTGTTAAAATCATCTACAATCACTGAATCACCTATGGAAGAAGCTAATTTAATCTACTGCAGCAATGCCTTGTTATATTCTTTAGAGCTGAAGGGAGGACGATAGCAGTTGCCCAATAGTATTTTTGCCTGGGAACCAAACTGGAGTTGTAACCATACAGATTCAGTGATAACTTAATGATTATCAGGGAATTGTAATTCTGAGCAATTTATGCCATTTTTGACATAGCAGCATACACTTCCCACTTTTTCCTGATTCCTTTTCTGAAAAATAGTTGTAATCCAGGTATAGAGCTCATCTAAGTGTTACACTCATCCCACCAGGTTTCACTTATAGCCACAATATCATAGCAATTTTTGTGTATAATGGCCTCAAGCTCAGCCTTTTTTGTCTGGTTTAGACTACATGCATTCACTACAAGGATCGTACACAAATTTCTATCCCTGCAGTTAGTCAAGATGCTGGCAGGGTGTAAGTTCCCCCTTACCCCTGGCCTTGCCAGTTTAAAGAAGAGGAGATTATCTTTTCAAAGCTTTTCCTAGGTGATAACTACCTCTCCTACTTAAAGAGCTAGTGTACTGCTTGGGATTAATAGTAATTTTCAGATGCAGTCACCTGTCACTTCTTATATCTCAAGTATTTTTGATTTGCTGTTTGTTAATTAGAAGATTTTTCACCTTGCAGTACTGGGGTGATGTGTGGAGCAGCACTCTGTCTAGAGGAAAAAAAAAGTCAGTTCTGTTCCTCCCACTACATCGTCAGAAATGAGACCAAACACCTTGATGCACCACAATCTTTGCAGCCTGAGCAGTGACTCTCACAAGCTACTATTCAAAATGCAGGAAATTGTGACATCACTAGTAACCAGGGAGAGCCAGTCCCTGCTGCTTCATCTGAAAGTGAAACCTGGCAGTGAGAAATGATTCTCATTGGTTACTAGTGATGATGTAGTGGGAGGAACAGAACTGACTTTTCTTTTTCCTCTAGACAGAGTGCTGCTCCTCACATCACCCCAGTACCGCCAGGTGGAACATCTTCTAATTAGCAAACAGAAATGAAAAAATACTTGATATATAAGAAAAGATAGCTGACTAAATCTGAAAGTTACAATTAATTGCAGGCAGTTTCTAGGCAGTTCACTAGCTCTTTGAATGGAGCCCTTCCCAACCAAAAAGACCTTGATCATTTCTAAAAGATTCCCAGTGCGTAATACAGTGAAACCCATTTTTTTAAGTCCCTTTACGCAACCATTCATTAATGGTTTTAATATTTTGTTGTTTTGAAGATGGGTTTCAGGGTACAGGAAGAATCTCAGAAAAACATCTCACAGCCATGCTCTAACAAAATCTTGCTTAGGTCAATGAACTCATTTTTGATTTCCTCTATAGTTGATTGTCTTATGTTATTTGTACCTGCATGTATAATAACTACAGGATTATCCCCTGCATTTTGAAGAATTACTGGAATCATAGATGTAATATCCTTTATATTAGCACCTCAATAACTAATGCAGGTTCTATTAAATTTGTTAGGATTACAAACTATTTTGTCGCAATACTTCACAACTGAATTTCTAAGGACAAAAGACTGATGTACATGTGAATTTGTAGTGTTTGAGATCGATTTCATATAAACCTGACTTTTTATAAGTGTAGTACCCTGATTTACTGCAGTGCTAGAGGATGGGCCATCCCTTTCATCCACTGTGCCTGCTTGATTCACAGTTTCAGATGTTAATATGTTAACTGGCATAGTTGGAACAACATCCTCTCCTTCGGAATGTACAGTATATTTACCAGACAATTAATTGCCTCTGTTCCCTCACTGAAAAGATTAGTATTTGAGGCTGCTTCTGGGGGGCTTTCAGTCACAGTTCTAGAGCTATGGCCTATTTCTTCATGATGTTTGGTTAATACATCATGTCTATTTTGAGTCTGAATGACAAAAATGGGAGTCACTTTACCCATCTTAGCTTTCTTTATATTTCTTATTGTTACACATGGATCAAGATCTGCCTCACTTTGTTCATCATCTCTAGTTCTCTTTTTAATTTGAGGGCACAAATCGGTATTTTGAAACACTCCA
This sequence comes from Neoceratodus forsteri, assembly GCA_016271365.2. Taxonomy (NCBI): domain Eukaryota; kingdom Metazoa; phylum Chordata; order Ceratodontiformes; family Ceratodontidae; genus Neoceratodus; species Neoceratodus forsteri. Next base: position 1,018,102,954 of record CM028133.1, on the reverse strand, counting down.
GATTTGTCTTGCTCTTTAGCAAGATCATTTAACGTGGGATGGTGGTGGTGGTGGTGGGGGGCACCTTCAACTTTCTCCTGACTAAAAATGTCATTCAATTGAGTCACTACAGCTGAATTTCCATGATAATTCATGACCTTTAACCTTTTTGACATTTCAACCTGTGATTTTTCTAGATAACTTAGTTTCTGAGGAAATTTCTTGATGTCTTCCTCCACAATACTGTTATTCATACATTTTTCACAGATGAATATACTTTGATTTGGAATAGTCTGGGATAGTTTGTAAATATTACAACAAACACATTTAATTCCCACTTCTCTATCCAATGTCTGCAGCAATTTTCTTTATTTGGTTATCTAGTTCTCATCTAGATATTGGTTACTGGTTTTAAGTGTATGGAAAGATAATCATATATATGCATGCCTTAATAAATGCGAAATGGCTGTGTTTCAATTGTCCAGGGAGCAGAGTACATCAAGCAGTACAGTTCCTTAAGGATTAATAGTACTGATCACACTACCTTCTATAATTACAGCTAACCTAATATAACAGTACCTGAGTGGTAAAAAGTGAATCCTGTTCCTGCTTCCCATGCTGAATATGCTAAACATGTGCATAGAGACGCATGTGTTTCTACACATGTCTCTGTACGTGACTATGCGTGCTCATCCCATTCAAGCTTACCCTGCTTCCTCGGGGGCTCAGATTTTAACTAGCGTGACCCAGAAGTGACTCAGGGGTTGCATCCACCCACCCACCACAGAGCCCCAAATCAGTTAAAAATACTAAATAGCAAGCCCACAAAGTATGGTATGTAAAAGCCTACCAGGTTATATTGCAAACCTTAACTACTTAAAATACAGACAATGTTTTCACTAGTAGTTCCCAGACAGCAACCTAAGGACTATAAGTCCCAGACTACTTCCTGGTCTGTCTTCAGGGAACCTAGCAACCAGAACCACAAACTCAGGTTTCTCCAGCTTTACACCTATCAGGTGTGAGATCGGGGACCAGGGAGGGACACTACATTATGGAAAACTACTTTAAACATATCAGGTGGGCGGTATGGACACTACATTACAGAAAATTACTTTAAACATATCAGGTGGGAGATCGGGGACTGGGGAGGGGGTGGGGGCTGCAGTACCTTTGCCAGCCACTTGGGTTGCATGGATTACCACCAGGTTTTTGTCAGTGGTAATTTGCTCCACACAAGGGTCTTTGCAAAGGCCCTTGCATGGAGCAAAATCTTAGTGAATGGGATTGTGGGGATATGCAGGTCCCTTCCCCTCATTTGCACTGTGGTCCCCCTCACTACTTTGCCCAGGTGTAAACCAGTTTGAGGGGCCAAGCTGGGCTTTGTGAATACCAACTCTGGGCAAAACCCAGTTTGCCCCAGGCAAAGTTTTGTGAATATGAACTCTGGTCTGTTTTTGAAAGCAGCAGTTCGTTATCAAGCAAAACAGATGCAATCTTTTCAGTTCTATATCTGGGTTCTTTTTTATGGCTGTGGGCAGAGTCTACAGCCACCTTGCTGTCTGTAGCTGGAAAAATGGAATGCCACAGAACACATTTTTGGAGTTTTCAATGTATCCTTCCACAACTATAAATCACTATGCCAGTTGAAATAAAATACTCCCTTCTTTCTGTTTAGAATGTTGGAGACAGTACTTCAAGCTGCGTATCAGATGGCCATTAGGAAACTGAAACAGATTGTTAAATATTGGTTGCCTATTAAACTGGAGATTTGTTTACCGCCTTCGAAATGCAACAACTTGCACATTTAACTACTTAGCATTTAAACATTTTCTTACTACTAGCTTCAGTTGGGCAGGTATTGTCTTTCAAGAAAGATTCATGCCTCATATATGTCGCCCTTTCCCAGCAACGAATCTAAAAATATTTAAACTGTTTTTTAACCTCTTAAGACACTATCTGATAAGTGTTGTCTCAGACATATGCCAGGTCTTCTGTGAACTATCCAGACTAAATATATAGCAATCAGCAGGCATTTTTACTATGCTTTTTGGGGAAAAAAATATATTGAGCTACAGCAAATGCACACACACACACACATATTCTGTACACACCATCCTCATGGCCACAACATTTGAAATAAATACTACATTCTAATATGTTATAAAACAATAAAGAAACTGTTTGTTTATGTCAGTGAACACAATGAAGTTCAGTTTACAGTACATTTCCTTTAAGCATTTCTTATCCTATATTTTTTATTCTGGATAGCACAAGGGAGATGCTACATCTCATTGTCATAGGATCTTCATTTTACACATTTTTGCACTGTATTTACTCAGGATGTCCTAGATTAGATGCAATATCTTATTTTCAGTGGGGTCATGATTTTACCATTTTTATAATGTATTTATTCAGGGTAGTCTAGTCCAGATGAAAAATATAGGTTCATAGGTATGGTTACAAGTCAAATGGTTACTAAAGCCATAATAGACTCGCCACTGCGTTAGTGGTAGAAATCTCTAATCTTGTCCCCCATATGCTTATCCAGCCTTAACTTAAACATGTCAATTGTAGGTGCATCTGCCATCTCCTTCAGTAATGCATTCCACATGCTCACCACCCTCCGGCTGAACCAAAGCCCTCTTCTAGTAGCCCTAAACCTCTCTCCCTGCAGTTGCTGACTATGCCCTCTGTTAACCCTTACCATATGCATTTTTTACATAAGCCTACAGATTCCAGCAGGGTGTCATCCTTAATTGCCCTGTAAATGAATATTAAATCGCCTCTCACCCTCCTATATGTCAAAGAGTATAGAGCAAGGTCTTACATCCTCTCTGGATATGTATTATTTTAGACCTTATAAACCCTTTTAGTGAATCTCCTCTGGACCTGTTCGAATGATTTTATACTACCAATACTCTGTGGTGTGGAAAATGGGCACCATATTCCAAAACTGGTCTTATCAGTGATTTATAGAGGGGTACCAAAACATCGTCTTTTCTACTTTGTATATTTCTAAATATATCGCCCATTAATTTATTCGCTTTTTTAACAGATTCTCTGTTGTGAAGTTCGAGACTCAAATTGTCAGAAATGAACACCCCCAGATCCTTTTCACTGGATGTAACATGTATAACCTTATTATTTATCTTATATACTGCATTTAGGTTATTGTGACCAAAATGCATGACTCTGCACTTGCTGTCATTGAAATCTAGCTTGTGTTGTTGAGCCCACTGTTCCAGTGAGTGTAGGTAATTTTGTAATTTCAGAACATAGATACATAGATACATAGACAGTGTCGGCAGATAAGGGCCTATGGCCCACCTAGTCTGCCCATTTGAGCTTGTAAGTTCAGTTTGTTTTCCTAGAAGTCTATTTCCCCTTACCCCTGACCTCTAGAATTCCTTTATGTCTATCCCATGCATTCTTAAATCCCATGATTGTTTCAGCCCCCACCACTTCCTCTGGCAGGGTGTTCCACTTGTCCACCACCCGTTCTGTGAAGAAATTCTTTCTCATGTTTCCTCTGAATCGTCCTCCCTCCAACTTCATCCCATGCCCTCTAACAGATTCAGTGTTATTAACAATAGCCCCCACCTTCGTGTCACCAGGATACCTTCATGTCATATGCCATCCAGACCTTGAATGCTGGACACAAAGGTGGAGAATAGAGCTGGGCCTAAAACTGAGCCCTGAGGCACCCCACTTGTCACTGTGCCCCAGTCTGAACAATACCCTCTAATCTGCACCCTTTGAAGTCTGGTATAAAACCAAGATTGAATCCATTTTAAAAAATGCCAGAATCCACTCCCATATCTGACAGCCCTTCTAGCAGTTTTTGATGTGACACAGAATCGAATGCCCTACTGTAATCAAGGTGTACAACATCCACTAATAATCCCTGATCCAACGCCTGACTCACCGGCTCAAAAAAACCTTGTTTTCAGCATGTGTTCTGATTTTATGCAACGCAGCATAATACTGTGTAGATGTAGAGCCCCACTGAAAATAAGATGCCATTTCTTCTGTGAACTATCCAGGCTAAATATATAGCAATCAGCAGGCATATTCATCTAGTGCAGTGTGAGGGAACATCTCTCTATTGCACTGTGCCATTTACTAACTGAATTTACTATTCTAAGGTGTGGTTGTAACCTTCATAGTGCTACAACTCTCTGGAGTGCCTGGAGCCCTGCATACTCCTCATAGGAAGCAGGAAGAGTGAGTTGTAGTCCATTTCTGACTGGGGACTACAACTCAAGTTTTATTAAGACATTTTAAATTTGGGGCATAATCTCCAGTTTTAGCAGTGCCAACTCCATGAATGAGTGGTGTTCACATGCATTGTAGACTATTCTAAAGAGTTTAAACTTTTGTGTTGAATGTGACCTCTGGGCTACTTCCAGGTCACTGATCACTATATCTACTTGACCTGCTATGAGAAGGGTGAGCATGGTCAGGATGAGCACGTGCGATGCGTGCAAAGAATCACACATCTGTGCATGTTTTGCATGTTTTGGCATGTCGAGGCATCTCTAGAACCAATGGAGGTAGGGAAAGTCACCAAATCTCCCTTTCATATAGAAGCACTGTCAGAGTAACTGAAATCAGACAATATGTGAGCATTGTATGTGTAGTAGTACAGTCATTTTATTTGAATATTGCTGACTATTGACTGAGAACTTGTAGCTAGGTTTACTCTATTATAACAAACGTAACAATCTGTCATGGCTATTACTGTACTATCATGATGCTAAAAGGGGAAGTGGGGCTTAAATGTGTCTCTTGTAATATGTACACTATTACATCTCAAAACCTCATGCAAAAAACTTACAAATATATTAAATGTGTGCAGAATGAAGAATTATAGCAGGAACTAGCCTTGTTCAGCTCCAGACTAATTGCTATTGAGACTAGCCAGAGAGAAATGTTGGATAGGTTCCTAGCTAGATCTGATAGTCCTCCAATTGCAGAAACTGTAAATAAAACTACTAATAAAATTGTAACTCCAAACACTATTGCACCAAGCAAACCTCTTGTTATTACCACTGTTGCTGCTACAAGGACTGCGGTTATTACTACTACGGGTCCTCATACAAAAAAAAGGGAGAGGGAAAGTGAAAATGTTGAAAATGCAGAAGAGGAATGGTACTCAGTTCAAAATGCCAACGTTTCAAAAAGAGGGCAAAAAGCAGATTATTTTATACTACCAACCCAATACTATTTTGACCCAATCTCCCCTCTAATAGAACAGGAAGTAAACACCCCATCCACCTCCCTTGCTCCCATAACTGAGGTGCATTCAGTAAATAAAAACAGTGAACCTAATCTTGGAATGAGTAATACAAGCACAGACCCTAGTCAGCACCAAATGGAGGAGAACTTAATCCCCTTAACACTACGAATAACTAATCAAATGGGCACATCTTCCCCTGATCATGACACAGAAGCTCCTATGGATATAGCCATTACACCTGACACCAAACTGATATTCGTTCTAGGAGATTCGATAATTAAGCACTTAGACTGTGCTATTTGTAATGATGATAAACCAAATAGGACTCTGCCCTCCTTTAGTGGAGTAATACATTTCAGACATAACATCAATGATGGATAATATTCTTCACTCAGCTAAAGGTAAACCTTCAGTAGTAATACATGCAGGAGCCAACAATATCATTCAGGAACCTTTAATAAAGGTGAAACAGGAAATAGTGGCCATGACAAATAAACTTATAGAACAAGGCTGTAAAATCACTTTTTCAGAGATTTTACCCATTCCCAGGGCAAAGGAGCGTTCCAACATAAAGATTAAAAAAAACTGAATGACTGGCTTAGAAGATGGTGCCTAAAACAAGAAATTGGGTGTATCACCCACTGGGAAGAGTACAGTGACAAAATGGAGCTCTTCTCATGGGATGGGCTCCGCCTAAGCAGGATGGGTAGTTCTTTACTGTGGAAACACATTATGACATACATTAACACAAATTTAAACTAGAACGCTGGGGGTAGAGGCTTAATACACTAGCCTCTCTTAATTTAGCCAAAGATAAAACTATACACAACTGCCAACCATAGAGTCTGGACACTAACAAAGTCAATTCTAACAAGGTAAACGACATCCACAATAAAAAGCAATCTAATAAAAAATAAAACAATTAAATTATTATTGATGAATGCCAGGAGCCTCTCAAACAAAATAGAGGAACTACAACACTTCTTGATGGTTAATAATATTGACATATGTGGAGTAACAGAGACCTGGTTCAAAGAAGAAGACTGGTGTACAGAGATCCAAGGTTATGCGAAATTAGAAAAGAACCAAAAGCATATATGTGGTGGTGGTTTAGCCTTATACATAACTCAGGGACTAAAAGTCCATGAATACCAACAAAGTGCTAAATCAAATTCGGAGAATGAGCTATTGTGGGCAACAATCCGTCTCCCAAGTAAAAAACTAACCATAGGCCTAGGTTACCAGTCTCCCAACTTGGATAGCAATGAAAACAACTCATTTATGAATAAAATTGAAAATATAGAAGTTGATGGAGATTATAGTCTCATGGGAGATTTTAATCTCCCAAATATTAACTGGGACACACTGACAGCAACAAGCAAGACTGAAAATAGATTTATAGATTCTATAATACTAAATAATCTGGAATAAATGGTGAAAATCCCTACCAGGGACAAAAACATACTAGATTTATTCCTCACAAATTGTGAGAAGGAAGAAATTAAAATCAAAGTAATACAACTCCTAGGTAACTCTGATCATAATATGGTACAGGTAGATATAAAACCTGAACAGAAAACACATACATTTATATCCGGCCAATCACAAATCAAAGACTACTTTAGGGCAGACTATAGGAAGATAACAAATTAGCTAGCTGAATAGAATTGGGAAACAGAACTAAAAGATCCATGTCTTACTAGAATGTGACAAATACTAAAAGATAAAATAAAATTGTGCTTCGATCTATGGGTCCCAGACAGGAAAAAATACAACAAAAACCACGGAGTACCACAATGGTGGAATAATAATATTAAGCAAAGCATAGAGAAAAAAACAGAAATTATACAACAAACATAGAAAACATCCAACACCAAGTAACTGGACATCTTACAAAAAGGCAATAAATAAGAATAAAAGTTTAATTAAAAAAGCAAAAAAACAAAAACAAATGGAAGTTAGATTAGCAACAACTGTAAAAGATAATAAAAATATATTTTTTAATTATATTGGTTCATTAAAGGGAAGCAATAAAAGTATTGGTCCACTGCAAACACAAAATGGTATGATACTGGGGGAATAGGAAATGGCTATGGAATTGAACGATTACTTTACAAGTGTATTGGGTAGCCCATGATATGCGCGATTACGATTGAGCGAATCGTAAAATGGCAGCTCAATCACGGCACATATCATGGGGGCTACCGATGAGGTAGGGCAACCAGATGGGGGTGGGTTTGCGCATGTAGCGACAGGATGTCACTACAAGTATGCACATGGGGGGTGTGAGTGAGCACGCTCAGCAATGGGTGGGAGGGGTTTTGAGGGGTGGTGCCACGGTGGGCTGCCGAGCTGGCCCCGTGGCATGGTGGGTGGGTTCACAGCTTGAGTGGACAGGGTGCTGGGTTTGGGTCTGGGTGCAGGCACATTTTTGTTGTGCCTGGCCCAAATTTTTCTTTCAACATTCTGCACCCCCCAACATGCAACCCCTTGGAGTTGAGAATCCTTAAGTAGGGGGGTGTAGGGATGGGGGGCATAGCCCACTGCATAAAACATTAAAATTATAAGTCCCCAGCACCATTTTGCTGTGCGCCGGGGAGTCACAGCGCCGAAATTGATTTTTGGAGCTGTGACTTCACCATAATGGTGATCGCCTTTCAGCGGTCGCCGCTACGACATTGAACCATGTATTTACTCATAAAGAAGAAATAATTCTGGATCATACAACAAATTCAGTCCAGTTTTTGCCATTTCATGAAACAGATGTTTTTGAAGTGATTAAAGTCACCAAAACTAACAGGTCAGCGGGTCCGGATGGGATCCCCCTTATGTTTCTTAAAGAAACGGTAAATCAACTAGTTGGCCCCCTCACATTATTGTTCAATACAGTACATCGCTAAAAGAGGGAAAGACACTCCAAGAATGGAACAAGGCCACTGTCATGGCAATTCATAAAAATGGCAGCAAACAGGATGTTAAAAAATACTGACCAATAAGCTTAACATCAGTCTTGGGCAAACTACTGGAAAAAATGCTAAAGCAATGTATTACCTCTCACTTACAGGAGGAAGGGCAAATAGGTGTAACTAAACATGGTTTCATTCAGGGTAGATCTTGCTTAACAAACTTGCTTCAATTTTTTGAACCTGTTAGTTTTGCTTTAGATAACGAGCTAGCAGTTGACATTGTATTCCTTGACTACTCAAAAACATTTGATACAGTTTCACATAGGGTACTGATAGAACAGATGATGAATCTAAACCTTCATCTGAGCATAGTCAAGTGGGTAAATTCATGGCTGATTAACAGGAAACAAAGGGTAGCCATAAGGGGGCACATGTCACCATGGGGATCAGTCACAAGCGGCATACCACAGGGTTCAGTTTTAGGCCCTATACTGTTTAATATTTTCGTGTCATCTATGCTACCACTAAATAACATCTGGCTCTGCAAATACGCAGATGATAGTAAGGTTGGGGGCATTATAACAGGTAACGAATCTGCACATTTCTAAAATAATCTCACTCATCTTGAAAACTGGGCAAAGAAGAATAAAATGAGCTTCAATGAAGCCAAATGCAAGGTTATTCATTTGGGGAAAAAAAATCCAGGATATAGCTACAAACTTAATAATACTGTATTACAAACTACAGAAAATGAAAAAGATCTGGGTGTAAATATATCACAGAAATTATCCTTTGAAACCCACTCCAACACTAATGTTAAAAAAAGTCAGCAAATATTAGGCCGCATCCTCAAAAATATAAAAAGCAGACAACCAGAAGCACTTGCGCTGCTCTATGCCAGTTTGGTTAGGCCACACTTGGAGTATTGCTCCCCTTTATGTGCCCCAGTCCTCATAAGAGAGAAGTTAATTCAAAGGGTTCAGAGAAAGGCTACAAGGAAAATCTATAATCTTAAAAACTTAGACTATGCCACTTGGCTAAAGACACTAGGACTATATTCCATGTGCTATAGAAGATTAAGGGGAGACCTATGTCTAGCCTATACTGTCCTACATAATGAGGCCATTTTAGAAACTATTGGATTGGTCAAAAGCAATTCTAACGGTATTACTAGATCTCATAATTTAAAACTGAAGGGAGACCATTATAAAACTGCTAAACGGAGCCAGTGGTACTCCCAAAGAATTGTAATACACTGGAATGTTCTACCTAAAAGTGTTCTAGAAAGTGAAACCATGACTATCTTCAAGACAAATCTAGACATACAGATGGGTAACAAAAAATTCGACTACCACCATTAAATGGTGGTGAGTTCAAAAAAGGCCCCCAAGCCTCCTGAACTCGATAACCCACTATGAAACTATTTTGTGATGCACATGGGAAGTAGGAACAGAACAGCAGGGTACACCCTAGGTTGGGAGGAACTTAAAATAACAGAACAGGAGCAGGATCTGGGGAGCATAATCTCCTCGAACCTTAAGGTAGGAATCCAATGTAGCAGGGCAGCGTGAAAGGCTAATGGAATGTTGGCATGCATAGGCAGGGGCATTACTAGCAGAAAGAGGGAAGTAATACTGCCCCTTTACAAAGCCATGGTGAGGCCGCACCTGGAGTATGGGGTTCAGTCTTTGAGGCCACATCTCTGCAAGGATATAGATGCATTGGAGAGGGTTCAGAGAGGGGCAACCAAGATGGTGCAGGGTATGCAGGGAAAGTCATACAAGCAGAGGTGTAAGGAGCTGGATCTGTACACGGTGGAGACAAGGAGGAAAAGGGAAGACATGATTGAAACTTTTAAATATGTAAAGGGGCTCAATAAAGTGGGAGAAGATGGTTTACTTAAGAGGAAGGAGGGAGTCAAAACTAGAGGGCACAGTCTCAGACTGCAGGTTAAAAGATACAGGGGCAATGTGAGAGGGCGTTTCTTCATGGAGAGGGTGGTGGAGCCCTGAAACAGACTACCAGACAGAGTTGTGGGGGCTAAATTGGTGGAACAATTCAAGAGGGCATGGGACAAGCTTATGGGGCTGAGTATCGGGGAAGGGCAGGGGCTGGCAGGGAGGAGGAAGTGTAGGGGGAAAAAAGGGCAGACTAGATGGGCCGGTATGGTCCTTTTCTGACGTCAAGCTTCTATGATGCTATGAAACTACGAAAACACACTGCAAACAATGTGTAAAAGGAAGACCACATTGAAACTGCCTTTCAGCAGATCTGCATTGTGCAAATTCATTAGAAATAATGGGTAAAAGCATCCCAAATGCTCTCCACATTCACTTCACCTCTGACCACAGTTTGCTATTTGTTTGCTGCTTTAGAAGGACCATCACTGTAACATTCTGTCAGTATTATGATGTTACTAAAGCCAGTCTGGATTGCTTCACTGACCTCGAAAAAAGCAAGACAGGGTCGACAACATCAAGTAATGGATATACAAGTCTCCGCATGTCTATGTGCCCAACCACACAGAAATTGAGTTTTGCTCCCTAATTATCAGTGTCCAGTTGCCCTCTCAGGGCCGCCTAGCATCTCAGCTGTGTCTTCTACCCCAGGGTCAATGGCCACTGTACTCCTTGTTCAGTCCCAGATACCACATCTTGCTCATAGAAATGTGTCAGTTGTCCTGCTTGCACTTGCTGTAAATGTGACTGTATTGATTTCTGTACCTTGACTTCTTTGTCCTGTCATATTCACTACATCTTGCTCACTGAAATGTGTTGAATGACCCAGTTGCACTTGCTGAAAATTTGATTGTATCCTGCACCATTTTGCTTCCTACTGGCTGTAAATCTCTTCCCTGTCCCATTATGTAGACACTCTGTCATAATGTACATTGTACTTATTGTCTTTGTCATATCTTGTTGTACTCTCCCGGGTCGTTCCTGAAAATAGGCATAATACTTGTCTAGTGTACTTACCCGATTAACAAAAGCTAAATAAATAAATAAACAGAGACAGGCCCGGCATCAGCACCCAGGCTACCCGGGCAAAGGCCCAGGGCCCTGACACCAGAGGAAGGCCCACCAGGAGCTACATTTAAGTTTGCCAACCCATAGTAGCTCCGAATTGGCTAGCAGCATGCTTTATACATCAGTGCTGACTGTGCTCACTGCACTGCTGCTGTGGTGCTGCCAGTGATGACCGAGTCGAGTTGTAGAAAACAAAGAAAACTGCGGTCTCTGTGGAAAGCAGCCTGGAATAGACTACTCACCTCACCCCTAAAAGCTGCCTGCAAACCCTGCTTGTTGTTGACTGAATGGCAGGGCCTGAGCCCTGATCAAGAGCGTTCCATTCCATGGAGCGAGATGTGGTGAGATATGCAGGCCAATGATTGGGAGAAGACTGGTGGAGGGGGTGGGCCTGAGCAACCCAGCCAGCCGGCTTAGCTGCTGTTTGTGACGTCACCATCACGTCAACACAGTCTGACATTGTTGTGAATGGAGATGATGGTGGCTGAGTGACAATGACAGCAAGCAAGGCACAAAGGCGGGAGTTGGGACAGTTCAAATTAGCCAGGAGTTGGGACTGTAGTCTGTAGAGTGATTGGTTTGGTTCAGACAGTGCGTTCGAGGTCCACTGTCCATCCACGTCAGGCCTGGGTGAAGCTCTGAAATGGCACCTGATCCTCCTTCCCTTTGTTACCCACACACCAAACCAGGTAGGACAGGGTAGGGAGGTAGAGTCCCCGGAACTGGAAGGAGGGTAGGCTCAGGCTGCAGCCCATTGCACCAATCTTATCTGCAGTGCTCTTCTACGGTCTCTGCCAATTTCTGCCAAACTGGGGCTGCACTGTGCAGTAGTCCGTCCGTGATGGACACGGACTTTACACTGAGTTTAAGTGTGGCATGTAGTTTTACTGAAATTTTTTTTTTTAATGGACCAGTGGGTCTGAGGGGGGCCTTCTTGAGGTTGGTCACGTGTCACAGCGTGACTCTGAGCGTGAGTGGCTTGGCCTGCTGGAGTGATGTAGATTTTTGTCAGAATAACTGAATTGCTGCTGCACTACTGTGGAGAGTGGGTTAGATGGTGATGGCAAGCTGTCTGCTGGTGGTGTGGTTTTATTTATTTATTTTTTTAACAGACAGATAGGTCTGACTCCGGCGGTGGGGGGCTGCTAGAGATCCATTGCGCGGGCCCACAAAAACCTGATGACAGCCCTGTGCAGAGAATGCAAAATACATACGAAGCATTACATTTTCATTTCATAATACCGTTTAGTCTACTTACATTGAAGTACCATTCAAACATTAAAGACTAATAAAACAATATTAAAGAGCTGTTGTACTGCCTAAAACAAGTATTAGTTTTTAAAAGCAGCCAATCATTACCTTTTATATCTGATGTAAGTTTTCATTTTCCTTTGGTTAATTAGAAGACTGTTTACCTAATGTTAGTAGGTGTGATGTGTGGAACAGCACTCTGCCTGTCAGCTGAAATATCTAGCTTTGTTCTCCCGCTACCTCATCAGCAATGTAGCCTCACTGACTGTGACATCACTGCTGCGTAGGAACAGCCACTCAGTAGCTGCTAGGTCAGTTGCCTGTGATGTCGCTGTCAGTGAGATCACAATGCTGGGGATGAATAAATATTTGTCATCTGCCAGGGTACGAGCGTTCCACACATCCAGCACAATATTGTCATAGTAAACCTTCTAATGAGCAAAGGAAAAAGAAAAACACTTCAGAAAGAAAAAGTTACAACTGACTACTTCTTAAAATGTGTATCATTTTCCTTTTTGTTGTTGTTGTTCTTCTAGGTCTTTAAATGAAAGACTGTGTCATTTTTAAATGTTGACCCAGCAAAACAGTAGAAGAGAATCTTAAAGGGAGAGTCCCCTCAACCTATTTTCTGTATACCTGTGTAACTTGTAGGCATGAACAATGATTCCCTCTCTTGCATCCCCCTAATTTTATCCTAATTTAAATATAAATGAGGTTGCTTCACTCTGTTTTGCCCTGGTGTGAAACATATGTTTGTCTCCTTTGCAAAGGTCATGACCCCACTCATGCAAGGTATCATAGGAGTTGATGCGTACATGCACAAGCCAGCAGAAGTTATACATACGAACATACAAAACTGCCAGCAGATACAGGCCATATGGTCTATCAAGTCAGCTTTAAGTGTGCAGCTAGCAACCCACTACACTGCATCTGCCCCTCCTTCTCCCCCCCACGGTGACTCTCCCCCTCACTTTGTCCCATCCCCTTTTGAAACTGCCCATCAACTTACAGGATACCACCTCTTCCGGCAGCGCATTCCACACCACATAGACCCCACCCTTTCTGTGAAAAAGTGCCTTCTCATTTCTCTCTTGAATCTTCCACCCTTCAGTCTCAGACCATGCCACCTCGTGTCCCTCCCTCTCCTCAACTTAAAAATCTCATCAGTACCAGTCTTGTTTACACCCTTCATATATTTAAAGGTCTCAATTATATCCCCCTGAACCCTTCTCTCCTCCAGGGGAGTACTTGTCAGTGGCTCAGTAGGTAGCACACTCACCTCTGAGGCCAGGAGATCAGAGAGCTGTGGGTTCAATTCCCACGTCTGGCACTTGGGTTAATATCCCAGTACTGACACTGTAGTGCAGCATGAGAGGGGTGCTGCACTTCTGAGGTGCCGTCTTTCAGTTGAGATGTTAAACTGAGGTTCCATCTGCATGAATTGGTGGTAGTTCAGGTGGATGTTAAAGATCCCATGGCACATATCGAAAAGAGTAGAGGAATTTCCCCGGTGTCCTGGCCAAATTTCCCTCATTCACTCAAAATACTACCAACAGCTTAATCTAGTTCAAGGTCAGTTGGCATTCATCTGTATCCCCTTCCCCTGGGTCGTGCCTGGAAATAGGCAGAATTTTTCTAGTGCATTTACCTGGTCAATAAAAAATAAAATAAATGTTGAGCTCCCACATCCTCCCTTCATACGGTTTGCCTTCCAATCACAGGATCATCTTTGTGGCTCTGTGCTGGACCCCCTCCAGTAATCTAACATCCTTCTTTAAGTATGGGTGCCAGTACTGCACAGAGTACTCCAGGTGTGGCCTCACTAACTGCCTGTACAGTGCCAGGATCACCTCCCTTCTCCTGGAGGTGATTCCTCTAGCAATACACCCCAGCATCTTATTGGCTTTGGCTACTGGTTTCCTGCACTGTGCCGAGTAGTTCATTTGCCCTGTTATTATCACCTCAAAATCTTTCTCCTCCTCTGTAGTGGCTATCTGTACCCTCCCAACTGATAACACCTCTATGAATTCCTTGCTCCAAAGTGCATTACTTTGTACTTCTTGGCATTGAATCCCAGCTGCCATGTATCTGACCATTTCTTGAGTTTAGCCAGATCATCCTGCAGCCCTTGCCACCCTACCGTGTCATCCACCACTGCCCCAGTCTTCATGTTATCCACAAAAAGACTAATCTTGTTCACAATGTAATTTGAGATGTCTGCAATGAAAATGCCAAACAACACCGGGACCAGTACTGAGCCCTGCAATACTTTGCTCATTATGGCCCTTGCCGATGAAAGTTCCCTTCCCACCACTACCTTCTGCTGCCTCCCTTGCAGCCAGTTTCTGATCCAGGTCACCATCTTTGTCCCTGCTCCCTGGTATTCCAGCTTGCCTATCAGCCTCCCATGTGACACTGAATTGAATGCCCCACTGAAATCCAGGTACAGGACATCCACCGCATGGCCCTTGTCAAGTGCCCTAGTCACCTATTCGTAATAGTCAACCAGGTTGGTCTGGCAGGATCTGCCTGAGACAAACCAATGTTGCTTTCCATCCTGGAGCCCATTACCTTCTAGAAAGGTTACCAACTGCTCCTTATGGATCGTCTCCATTAATTTTCCATTCAGATCAGTTACATGTCTTGTGAAGTCCCTTTATTCTTTAAAAGCATTTTTTACTAACTCAGATATACTTTAAACTACCAAAAACAGCCGGGCACTTATTATGCCTTGAAAAATTTCATGGCGAGCACAAGACAAAGATAAATGTTTGTTTTTTTAGATAGATACACTTTTATTTTTATACAGGAGCAATCGTTAGGGACAAGTAGTATCCCTATGTAACCAGTGGGTTACCCCAGGGGTCGGGTTGGTGGTATTTTTGTGTTACTAGCGCTGTGCGGTGCATCCATATGTAACCCCCTACCTGGGACCTGGGCTCGGGGAAAAAACTGTTGCTCGGTGTTTTGGCTAGGTTTGACTTCTAGTCAGGGGTACCCAAGTAACTCCGGACACAGGAAGCAATAACTGTAATGTCCAATACCAGAAGTTGGGATTCTAAAGTGTGGCTTTTATTCACATCCAACAGAATAACAAAGCATAGATGGACCCCCACGGGGCTACACTGCTGGTAATGCAAATTTATGGAGATCAGAACACATCCTCTTTACACTGAAACCCTCAGGTCTCGAAACATTCTGGGCACTCTGCCCTAACTCAACTCTTTTTCGGTTTCCCTGGCTCGGCTCCATTGCCAGCCCTTTGGACACTTTCCATATAGCATGGAACATTTACTGGTGGCTCCCTAAACCACCTTTGAGCACTTCTGGCTCCATCAGGGAATCTTCCTCATCAATCCCAAGTCTGGGTATCTTCCTCAGGCACTGGCCAAGTACCTGAGAGAAAGCAACAGGTGTCCAAAGCAAACCCGTAGAGGTGAATTTGGTTACTACTGATGGGGGGGTCTCCCACCTCTCGCTCCCATAATTCATACCCGGCCATTTCTCTGAACTGTAACACCTCATCCTTAAAAACACTTTGCTGTGTAGATTCTCTTTAAATGTATGTTACATCCAATCTACTGTTTTTCCATCCCATTTGTGCTGAACTTGAACATACTTAAAAAGTGGCTGTGTCCATTACTCTAGACCCCTCCATCCCCCCACAGAGTTAAGCAGTCCAATCCCCACATCTTCTAAACTGTACTTGGCTGTCTTTTCCTGACTCCACAGTAACAGTCACTTTAGTTTCATCTTGTCTCAGGTGAAAACACATTGGCCCTTTAGCAGAGCGAACTCACCCCTTGGTTGTAGGTACCCCACAGACATTTTCTCTTCAAAGAAATCTCGTCCAGAACGTCTGGTGCCTCAGCACGAACTTAAACTCAGGCAGCTTCTTGTTTCCTAGCCAGACCAGGGGGTTTGCCCTTGGAAACAGGCTGATTCCTTCCCCCCATCCCCGCAGGGATGGGGTCCTGAACCACTGAAAGCAGTCTCTACCACTTCACTTGGCTCTTCTTGTGTTCCTCTCCAGGTGAGAACACACACACCTCTACAAAAAATAGATCTTTAACAGAGCTTAGGACTCTGAGGGCCTGCTTACAGCAGAGCACCTCCTTCCTGTACTACAGACTGCAACAGACTGATTCAAATTCCCCAATGTTCTACTCTAACCTCCAACTGCAACATTCCAGTGTGGGTTATGCAGTTGCAACAGTTCTAAATGATGTCATAGCTCTAGCTCAGCAGAGACTGAAAACAGAGTAAGACATAGTGAAATCCATTTAACTGGAGTTTCACTAGCTGCCTGTCCCCGCCTGCCACTAGGTCTTACTAGGGTTCTAGTAACCCTGGGTAACGGGGGGGGGGGGCGTACACCTATTTACAACAAATGCCCTGTACAGTTATGACATACAAAACATAAACCACATACTGTATAAAACAGCAGCGTAAAAGAAATACATCTTACGTCATACATCTCCTAATAAAAAAGTCTAATTATCATAAGGTGTCGCAATCACAGATTTTGTTCAGACTTTTTCATAATGCAGACTGGAATTCATGCAGGGAGTCCTTTGCCTTTAAATCAATTGACAATGGTTCCAGGAATTAGCAATGCACATCTGTAATGTCATGTCCCCATATTTATATGTACACATGTGTAGGATAGGTTCCAGTTGAACACAGTGACTTCAGAGAACAGGAACAGCACTGACTAATACAGTATAACTACAGCAGGCTTTATCACCAAAACATGTTAAAATTCCAGGTTGCCTTACATGAGTCAGGTCATGTCCTTTTCAATGGAGTCAGGCAGGTTTTTACGCCAGATTTAAAGAGGACAGGAAATGCTTTCTAATTGTTAGCTGTTTATAATGTTCCCATTTACATAAATTATATCCATAAGCCTAAATGATCAATATGTAACTGTCCTTGAATAGAAAGCCTTGTGAAAAATTGTATTTTACAAGGTTTTGTTTTTATGGGTAGCATTCTGTTGCAGTTCTCTTCATGGAACCAGTGGTCCAGAGTTTTAACTATGTAACGGTTTGTGCAATGAACTCTAAGCATGGTTCTTACAGGACAATAGCCCATGCTTAGCATTCTGTACACAAAATGTGACGTAGTAAAAACACCAAAGTGCTGGTTCCAGGAAGAGAACACTGCAGAATTTTATCCATAAAAAGAAAACAATTGAAAACACAGTTTTGCACATCAGTGTTTATTCAGGTACTTTTAAATATGGCTCATTTGGAGGCAAGTCTTTCATTTCTCTTACTATGAACATTACTACCTGCTACCAGTTAGCAGAAATTTCCAGTCCCCTTTAAGTATCTTCATTTGCATTTAAATGATGATGAAATTGGGAGGGTGGAATACAGGCAGTCATTGTTCATGCCTACAAACTACACAGGTAAACAGAATAAAAGGCTGAGGGGACCTCTCCTTTAAATGTATGGTTTATAATGGCTCTACGATGCCAGTTCGACAACACTTTTGTTGACTGGCATCATGTGACAGGAATTATGTCAACTGCAAGTTGCAGTTGACATAATTCCCAAATGTCTCCCAGTCCTTGTTTCTATCGGGGGGCTTTGCCCATCGAACCCTGCACCCTCCATACTATTTATAATCAATTCTGAGTAGGAGCTAATTTGGGGAGGGAGTGCAGGACTGGGAGGCAGTGTGCCCCTGTTTCAGGCACACCAACACAGTGATCTGTCAGTGAGCTGTCGATTTCATCGACAGCATTGTAGGCCGCTGTGTTGTTGTCGCTGTACAGGGGGTATACCGTTTATAATCAGTTATGTCATTATATCCATTCAGTTTCATACTGCCAAGTTCCCAGATCCAGAAATATTCCCTCTCCATAACTGCTAAATACAATTTCTACCCCAGGGATTCTTTTTAATGTGTTCCAAGCATGCCAAGCTGTTTTACCAACTTTATGCCCAATTGATGATGGAAAAAGTCGGACATAAGTGTAAATGATAGACTCGGCTACATTCGGTCCAACAAGTGTGCCCAGGCACAGTCATAGCTGAGCTTTGCAAACTGGACATAATCCGAGTCAGCATTTGGAAAATTGGGATTAACTACAGTATGTCCTAGCTTTATAAACTGGACATGGGTCAGCTGGATCTTATGTCCCAATTTCTACATAGTAGAAAATTGCATCTTGATGTAGGTTTTAAAAAATCACACCCTGAATGTCTAAGGTGAATATTTAGCATATGAGGATCATTCTTTTACCACCGAATTTGTATGCAGATAGCCAGCCATGAATTAGTGGTAAGGCCAATAGTTCAATGTAGGCTAAAACAATGAAATCTAAGGGGTTTTGTTTTGTTGCCTACCCTCAAAGAAAACTCAAGATATCAATGTTTTTCCAGCAGAAAGTTTTCTCTAAAAATCCCACAGAGATTGAAAGTTAGTTTACCAGTGTGTGTGTGTGTTTGTGTGCATGTGCAGTGATCGGGAAAGCACTGCCATATACAGTATCACTGAGTCAGCTGATCAGTGGATAAGAGATTGTAGCATCAGAGCCACTGCCTGGATGTGTGTAATCTGTTCCAGCAAAGATTGGTCAATTAAATATTATACCTCTCTGACAACTCAAGTGGCTATCAGAATATCAAGTGGCCCTTCTGACGGCCTCAATTACTCCCTCTGAACTTTCTGCTGCAATTCAAAAAGCCAAATCTGGGAAATGTCCTAGGTCTGATGGTTTTCCATCTGATTTTTACAAAGCTATAGAGCTGCAGCAGTCTTTATCACCTTTATTGCTATAAGCCATGCGGAGGGTTCTGGAGGAAGAGGCACCTCCCCCTCCTGGAAATATGGGGCTATTGAAACCAGGAAAGGATCCCCTTAAGCCAGATTCCTACCAATCTATTTCAATGCTAAATGCTGACTATAATTCTTTATGTCTTTCTATGCAGCTAGACTTGAGGGCCTTCTCCTGTCTTTGGTTGACTGGGACCAGGCAGGCTTTGTGTGTAAGTGACAAGGCTTCGACAATGGTAGGTGTACTTATTTATTTCTTGATCATGCTAACCAATGGTCAATTCTCCTGGTCCTGGCCAGCCTAGATGCGGAGAAGGCCTTTGATCAAGTATTGTGGTTCTTCCTTCCATCAGCTTTACAACCATTTGGTTTTCCCTTGGTTTTTATTAATATACTGAAACAAGTATATGTTAATTCAATGGCCTATGTTAAGGTGAATGGTAACCTTTCAACCCCTTTATGTTTAGCCTGTGGCACCTGCCAAGGGTATCCCTTGTGTCTCCTCTTGTTTGCATTATATTTTGAATCATTGGATTCGCACATCTGCCTTTCAAAACAAATTGAGGGAATTCCGATTGGAGGATGAGACTACTGGGTGGCATTATTCGCTGATGATATTTTGTTAACACTAATGAATCCTACGTTATTCCTCCAGTAGCTTTTTCATCTGCTAGAAAAGTTTGAATTTCTATCAGGATTCCATCTTAATAAACTAAAAATGGAGGTTATAACTTATTGTTACTCTCCCCGATGAAATACGTCAATTACTCCCCGTACGATGGAATAGGAATTGCATAAATATTTTGTGGTAGTGGTAGGAATAGAAATGTGGCTCTCTGAACTTACAGAGCTATTACCAACAAATTACCCAATACATTTCCGACTGTTTGCCGTTATACGTGGTAGGCAACTACGCACTGAGAAGCTATTCTCTGCTTCCACTGAAGGCACCTAGGGCCAATACACACTTTGGAAGAGTGGTCATAGGCTTTGTGTTGCCCTCACTCTGGAACAAACTACAGAAATCTATGAAACTGAGCCTCCCTGTTAGTCTTACCACCTTCAAGACCTTGTATGCCAAGGCTGTTAAGCAGCTATGCAGCTGTTTCCGGCACACTTAGCGTGCTAGGGTGCCTACTGCTTACCTGCCCACTACATCTCAACTTAACCCGGCTCCTTGATTGTCTCCACCCTTATCCCCCCTTTTTTTCTGCTAATCCAATACCTTTCTTACCCTCAGACTCCTAACATGTATATCCCCATCCCATCTACCGTAGCACCCCTCCTAGAACAGCTGCAGTCCTGTACCCCTCCTCTCCATATCTGCCCCTTAAGTTTGTATATGTCATGACCAATGATATGCTGTGCTGTTTGAAAATGTTTTAATATGCTGGCTGTTTCAGAATGTTTTAATTCCCCTTCTCATACCAGTCTCCCTAACCTTGTTAACCCTATACCTGAAATACTTGCTATTGCTTTGTGTATTTTTTTTTCTATTTCTGTATAATTATGTCTATGTATTATCTGTACATAAAAGTGTTATTCTTGACCTGGTGTAACGCAGGTCCACCTTGTAAATGAGCCTACTCAATGGTGTTCTCCTGGATAAATAAAGACTTGATTGATTGATTAATAAAATCCCCACAACATGTGGATCTCTTGAATTTGAAACCCCTCACTCAGACAGTGAAAAATGACTTGTCAAATTAGTCCACATTGCCATTGTCATTTTTAAGACATGTGGAGGCTGTACGGAAGATAGTTTTGCCCAAACATTTGTTCTTTATGCAAACACTCACTGTAAATCCTTCTCGAGCCTATTTGCGAGCTTGACAGAGACCCATTCTTCAATTTGCTTTGTGCGGACGGTACCCTAGAATCAAGGCTGCAATTTTATATCTGTCCCCAGCTCAAGGGGGAGTGGCACTTCCCAATTTAGAATGGTATACCGGAGCGGCTCAGTTGCATATACTATGTTATTGGACAAATTCTGCCTATTCAGCATACTGGAATGACATAGAATTTGCACTGCATGATTTATAAAATATAGGTCAGGTTCTTTATGCTGCTTCTATTTCCTAGATTCTGAGTTCTCATTTTTACTCTTATACTGCTGTTGTGGTCAGAGCATGGCATAGTTACTTGAAATTCCTCCCTCCAGAGGAGCACCTATTGGTGACAGCTTTGGCATGGGATGAGGCTAACCCATTTTATAAATTGGATTTAATGCTCAGAAAGTGGGTCAGACTGGGGTTAGAGTTTTATCTTCAATTGTTTGATGCATGTGGTCAACTTTCCTTTGCTGAATTCCAAACTCAATATGGGTTATCACATTCAGATCATTTCAGATTTCTCCAGCTTGGTTCATATTTACAGTTGTTGTCTTTTGTTCACCTTTTGCTGACACTTTTGAGCTCACCGGGGGTGAGGATAATAATTGCAGTGCAATGCAGAGATGACCTAGGGTATCTAATAGGTTCTCTATACTTGGATATCCAAACACCTAAGATGGAAACAGCCAAATCAATCTTTCTGAGGTGGGGACAGGAATTAGGGGAACCCTGCCTATGGGAGGAGTGTTGTATTACTGCTTTGATAAGTTTTAAGGCCTAGTCCTCCCTATATTTACAGGAATTTTCCTGGAAATGCCGTTCCAGATTATTTTTAACCCCAGTGAGAGTAGATAAATATAAGGGTATGCAGTTCGCCCTCTGCTGGCGGCAATGTGGGGAATCATTAGCTGATCAGAGACACATATTTTGGAGTTACCCGAATGTGAGGCAGTTTTGGCAGGGAGTATCAAAAAATCTTCTGCAGATTTTTTTCTGCACAGCTGAGTTTGACATCTAAATTGGTTTTATTAATGATACCTCCTGATGTCCCAAAGCTTTTTAAACACCAATCTAGGTTACTTTTGATCCTATTATTATGTGCCAAAAAGGTCTTTTCAAAGTATTGGCTTAAAACCCAGTCCCCAAGTCAACTTTGTTGGCATGAGATAGTTAATTTTATCTATGGCTTGGAGAAAAATTATTTTAAGTTTCTAAACAAGGAAACTGTTTGTCAGGAGATTTGGCGGCCTTGGGATCATTTTCAGCTTAGTGTAGTGTCAACCCCATTTTTGTCCCATAACCTGCCTCATTAAGGTTGTTACCCCCATATTGGAGTGTCGTTCGGAGCTTAATTTAATTATAGTGAAGGTTCTGCTTTATTTTACTATTTTACCATTTTATAGCATTTACCCTTCTAGATTTTAGATCATTTGAGATTATAATTCCAGGAATAGAGTTTGGAGTTTTCCTTTGTATGAGTATTATTTAGTTTAATAGTTATGTATAAATTGACTTGCTAGCTTTTTCATTTAAAGATAATGAAGTTTTTAATTTTATTTTTATTTATTTTAAACTTTTGTTCACCGGGTAAGCACATGAGCCAATGACCCTTTTTCATGAGCAACCTGAGACCATTCATAAGGCAGTCATGATGTTCCATTACACATAATAACAAACATAGACAATTTATAGACATTCAAGACATAAATCATCAGATGTTACAAAATTAAAAGAAACATTGACAATCCTTCAGACTAAAAAAGTGCTTCTTAAGTTCCTTTTTAAAAATATTGTGACTTAGGCCACATTTCATAGCTGTGGCAAGGTCATTCCAAGTTTTTGCTGCCTTGACCGAAAAAGCTTGCTCTCCAATTTTAGTTTTGGTCTTCCAAATTATGAGGCTAGGTGTTTCATTAGACCTCAGATCTCTAGTGCATTCTTTAAATTGAAGTAATGAAAATAAAGGAGAGTTGCCTTTTTGATGAAATGCATTGTCCAAAAGACAAGTCAAATTATATAAGCTACTCTGGGCAAGTGGTAGCCAACCAGTAACCTGATACACAGTACAATGGTGTGTATTGTAAGGTAACTTATGTGTAACTCTACAGATGTTATGAAATGTTGTAGTGTAAGTAGACAAGGCCTGTTTAGTTACATCTGTAAATAAAAAGGAATTGTAATTGAAAGTTGGTAACAATAGTGTTAATGAATACTGTAATTTAAAAAGAACTCCATGTTTTTGATTCATTTGTTTGGATACTTTTCCAATATGGTTAGTGAAATTTAGTTGAGAGTCTAATAGAATGCCCAAATATTTAATTTGGGTTACCTGCTCTAGCATTAATAATATTAAATTTATCAACTTTTTTCATTTTATCAAGCCTTTGTTTGGTTCCAAAAAGCATACATTTAGTCTTTGTACAGTTTAAGGACAATTGAAGTTTATTTAGCCAATATTCCAACACATGGACATTTTTATTTAAGAAATGATTAATAGTTCCTATCGAGTTTGAACTACTATACAATATTATATCATCAGCATACAATATTGTATTAGTATATGTTAAAGTAGGGGGAATAATATCAATAAACAAAGTAAAAAGCAACGGCTCAAGAACCGAGTCCTGTGGGACTCCACATTCCAATTAAGTACTATCCAATAAAGTACCTCCATGATAAAGTTTCAAAGGTCTGTTCTTTAAGTAACTATTGAACCACTCAATAGGCAAGTTAGTAAGCCCAAGATCACCCAGGCTCCTGAGCAGCAGGCGATGGTCCACCAAGTCAAAAGCCTTGGACAGGTCCATGAACATAACACCAGTGAGCATCCCTCCATCCATAGCTCCACTGACATGGTCCATGAACCTGGCCAAGGATGTGCTGGTTCCATGGAATTTTATGAAGCCAAGCTGCTCAGGAGCCCTAAGCCCACTCGACTGTAAATATATTGTAAGCTGATCATTAACCAGTTCCTCTAATATGTTACCTAATGGAGGCAACAAAGAGATGGATCGATAGTTACTTATGTCCTTTGAATCCCCCCCTTTAAATATTGGGGTTACTATTGTTTGTTTCCATTGTAGTGGGAAACAGCCAGTAATCAAAGACAAATTAAATATCTTGGTTAAGGGTCTATTTATATGGGCTGCTATTAACTTTAGGAACTTAGATTAAAGTTCACCGGCTCCTGAACTTTTTATGGGGATTTGCTTTAATAATTTAAGCACTTGTGATGGCTTAAAAGCTTTAAAATAAAAAGCATTTCCATTAATTAAAGAGCTTTAATTCTGAATTTCAATATCAGTTCCTTTATCTTGTTGGATGTATTTACCTAAGTCCAAAAATTGTTTTAACAATTTATCACTGATTTCTTGTGTGTTATTTATAGTTCTACCTTCTTTTAAGAAAATATTAGTTTGATCCGTAGCAACTGGATTTATTAATGATTTTATAGATGTCCAGAATTTCTTAGGATTTTTAGCTCCTTTTCCTGCTGATCTAAATAATATTTTGATTTACTCTGGTGTAACCTGGCCTTACACTCATTTCTAAGTCTACAATAAGTATTAAAATCCTCAGGAGTGTTTTTTTTTTAAAGTACTCCAGGCTAAATCCTTACATTTCATTAGTTTAAAAAAATCAGGAGTGATCCACTTACTTACTGTTCCTCTCACTCTGCTGATGATTTTATGGAAGTATTTATCCTGCAATTTTAAAAGGGCGTTGGTAAAAAAATCAACAGCTGATTCAACATATGGTATAACATCTAAATAAGACCAATCAATTGATTGGAGATCCACAAGCAGGCCCCCATCCAAGTCCTCAGAAAACTTTCTGTAAGAAATAAAAAGGGGGGACTTCAATCTTTTGCATTTCCAGGTGCAGTAAGTGGCCATATCATTGCTCACTGCATCCAGGAGTACTCCCTTAGTCTTTACATTTACCTGTTTATTAGTTAGTATCCATTCTAGTATAGTCATGCATCATTTGACACAAGTTAATAGAAAGTTGATTTCTGCTATATTTTCCTAAATATAATTTATGGCTATGTTTCACGGATCACTTACCTATTGTGAAGTTTTCTTTATATCAATAAAATTTGATTATACAAAAAAAAACCTCTCTGACAACTGAAATCCCATGAGTTATTTTTGGGGGTTCAGTGGGGCAGAGGTCAATGCACACCATGCCTCCCCCAAGCAACTATAAACTACGCATGCTCCAGCATCTTCTGGACACTTGCTGAGTTGCTCATGCTATTGTCCTTATCTCCTCTGGCAGCACCTATCTCTCTTTTAGTTGGGCTTCATTTTCTAACATTCCTTTAGTCAAGAGGACCATATTCCGGTAATACCTCTAGAGGGGAAGACTAACCTAGTCTTCATGGCACCTCAAAAGGGTACCAGTCCCTGTAGGAGGGGCAGAACGATCATAAACCAAAGTTTATTGCTCATTGCACAAACATATACTTTTACTATCAACAATCCTTATTTCCTTCAGTCCTTCCCTTCTCCCTCATGCAGATCCCAGTGAATGAACCATTGAACCATACCACATGGTCTTTAATAAGCATGAAACCAGGAGCTCAATTCACAAATGTCCTGGGAATGTCACAAGCCCTGGGTGCACCAAACATATGGTCATTGGGGCCTGCGGCATTCCCTGGCTGACAATCAGAATTCTCGATCCCATGCACCGATTGCTGCAAGTTAGTCCAGCTTTTTGTGGTCTAGCCTGCAGCAATCTCATGTACCCTTTTTACAGGGCTTGCACCAAATATTTGGTGCAAGTTGCCATAAATCTTGGAAAGTGTCGCAAATGCAAAATGTTACAGCATAAACTTTATGGCTAAAGCTACCAGTCAACATTTTCTGGGAATGCCTGCCTATACAGATAGTTTTTTAGGACTGACTTAAAGCTTTGGACGGTCAGGCACTCTTTCACCCGATGAGGTAGAGAATTCCACAGAGTAGGGGCTATGTAAGAAAAAGACCAAGCCCCGGATGTCTTCAAGTGCACCCTGGGAATCTGTAGCATCCCTCATCGGTGGATCGAAGCAGGCGGGAGGGACAGTAGAGGCAAAGGAGATCTTTCAGGTAGCAGGGTCTCTGGTCATGTAGGACTTATAGGTCAGCAAGCTGACCTTGAAGGTGATCCACCACTGTACAGGCAACCAGTGCAGTCCACGAAGCACAGGCATAATGTGGCTGGTCCTAGAAGTCCCAGTCACAAGCCTGGCTGCTGTGTTCTGCACCAGCTTCAAGCGGTGGATATCAACCCCTGGAAGCCCTAGGTACAGGGCATTGCAATAGTCAAGGTGGGTAGTCACAAAGGCATGGACAAAGGTAGAAAGATCATCGTGAGGAACCAGATGCTTCACCCGGGTGATATTCCTCAGATGGAAAAATGAGGTCTTGACAACTGCTGACACCTGAGATTTCAAGGTCAGTTCACTGTCAAAAATAATGCCCAGGTTATGCACCTGATGTGAGGCAGCTAGTGGGACATCCCTGAGCCAAAACCCCGGTGACTATTCAGCCAGCATACCCACCACCCAATGAGCTGGGTCCACCACCAACATCTCAGTCTTATCTGGATTTAGTCTCAGCAAGCTGGCACTCATCCAATCCTGAATCTCAGAGAGACAGTTGTTAAATACTGAGATCGCATCATCCTGCCCGGGTACAAAGGACAGATACAGCTGAGTATCATCTGCATAGCAGTGAAAACTCAAGCCATACCACCTAATAATGTCTCCCAATGGCAGCATGTACACTGCGAACAACATGGGTGCTAGAATCCCTGTGGAACCCCTCAGAGCAGGAAGAGAGATCCACAGTAATAAATCCCTGTGACCACTCTCTGAGTCCTACCCTGGAGGAAAGATATAAACCACCTGAGGACCATACCCAAGAGTCCACAGATGGACCGCAGGTAATCCAATAGCACTCCATGATCCACAGCGTTAAGTGCCTGAGAGGGATCAAGAGGGACCAAGATGGAATGAGACCTCTGATCTCTCACTATTAGGAAATCATTAAGAACCTGAACAAGAGCTGTCTCGGTACTATGTCTCTTCCTAAATCTAGACTGGAGATAATCATAGACATCGTGGATGGTAAGATGGTCATCCAGCTGCAGCGCAACCACCTTCTCAATAAACTTACCCACAAATGGTAGGTTTAAGACAGGTCTGTAATTAGCAGGACAGTTCGGGTCAAGAGAGGGTTTTTTCAGGAGCGGTCACACAAATACCTCATTTAGGGGATCAGGAAAGATACCCCTCTCCTGTGAACTCCAGACTATCTTTGCAAGGATTGGACCGATCTTATCTACGCAACCCACCAGGAGTCACCTAGTGCCCAGATCCAAACTATTGAAGGTTGGCTGCAATAACTGGATGACCCTCACGATATCAATGAGATCCAGCCGACTGAAATCCATCCAAATACACTGGGCACTTGTGACATCCTGCTGACCATCGCAGCACCCATTGGAGATAGACTGGCTAATCTCAGATCTGATGGCAGCAACCTTATCTGCAAAAAATTGAGCACACTCATCATACTTCTCTTGTGAAAAGGCTCCCACAGACTGAAGACAGATTGGATTGCACAATCTGTCCACATTCCGGAAGAGCTGAGCTGGTCGATTTTGTGCAGCGGCAATCTCCCTGGACAGGAACTCTACCTTCTTATGGGTGACTCTCGATTGATAGAGAATATAATGTTCCATCAACTTAAGCCTGTCGCCATCAAGAACCAATTTCCACCAAACCCTCTCCAGCCTTTGCCCCACTCTCCTCAACTCCTTCAAGGTCCCATCAAACCATGGTGACCTTAAATGGAGGGTGAGGGGGCAAACATGAACAGGAGCAATAGCATCCAGGGCCCCTGTTACTGCAGCATTATAGGCAAGCACAAGGTCTCCTGGATTCCTGAATTCCTTTGACATGTTTGATAGATCCAGCACCACCATTAGGCCATCAGGGGGTCACGCCCTGTAAAAAGCGGTACTGGATCATCTCCATTGGGACAGGCCAATAGGCGGGAGCCCCAAAATTGAACCTTATTGTGCGATGGTCAGACCATCTGACTGGTTCCACCACTAAATCGGATATCTCCATCCCCAGGAGGAACACCAGATCCAGTGAGTGACCCTTAATATTGGTAGCGGAGGTAACAACCTGCATGAGGCCCAATGAATTCATTAGTTGGATGAAGTCACATCCAAATTGTGAGAGTTCATTGTCAATCCAGGCATTGAAATCTCCCAGAATCAACCACTTGGGGAATCCCCAATACCATGTAGACAATGAAGTCCGTAACTTCCTGTAGGAATTCTTTCCCATCTCTGGGTGGATGGTAGATGAGAAGAATCCTACACCCCAAACTCGTACCCATGATAACACTCAAAGGACCTGGTGCACTCCATAGGCACCTCAACAAGGCCCAGTTCGGATCTAAAACTGATGGCTATACTCCTGCCCCTACGATCTGTCCTTGGATATGTATCACCGAGTAACCTGCCGGTACAGCCGAGGCCAATATTGGACCAGCATTCTCGTCCATCCAGGTTTCGGTGATACATGTCAGGTCTGCTGTCCCAACAAGATCTGCAATAATAGCAGTCTTGTTACAAATAAACCTGGCATTACATAACACTGTCCAAGTGGGATGAACACTTGAGGAAGACCATGCCACCTGCCTACATTCAGCAGTGCTCTTGGGTATGGGAATCAAACAGGGAGGACCCCTATTCTGATCCCATTTCACCCCAGAGCATCTCCTTGTCTCCACTACCACTATGCGACCGCTCCTCTCCACTCCTTCCCCCAGGCCCAGCCCACCCCCCTTCTCCTCCTCCTGACTATTCCCAGGGCACGACATCTCACATATGCCTCAGATGACAACAAAGGACAGATGAAGGGGCAGAGGTCTGGAAGTCTGGAGGGGGAATAGTGCCTGACCATCTTATAGTCCTCCCAACACATTTCACACAGCAGAACAGAAAACAATCAAACAAGAACAACACACTCACCACTCACTTAACCAAAACTTTCACACTATATCACTCACCCCAACAAAATCAACTCCACTCAGACACCCACTTAACAAAACTATAACCACTCACCCATACAATCCTTAGACATAAAACAACAGCAATTCACAATATACCTAATAACATTAACATAAAATAAAGTAATACTATCCCTCCCTCCCAAAACCCAATGAAAAATAGCCAATATAGCCAGCAGGAGATGAAAAATTAACTAAGAATGAGCAGTCACAACACACTCAAAATGTCAGTGTTTTGAACTGAAGATCTCCCACCTCTTCAGAAAATTAGTTCACAGAGGCTTTGCAAGTACTACCTCTCACATAGACTTTAGAAAGAACCAACAGTTTTACAATTGAATAGTTAAGTTTAAAGTTTAAAGGGCACTCTCAATGCCCTATACAATTTGGGCCCAATATGTTTAAACTTCAGCCTTTTGTTCCCGACTCTCCACGCCAAACACTCAGTTTGCAGCTTGCTTCAGGACTTTTCAGACCCTCTGTGAGTAGAGAGGACAGCCCCTGCTGCATCAGGCTACTATCTCCTTGCCGATCAGTAACTGGAGCCCTGGTCCCCAGCCAGCAGGATCCAGTGGAAAAAAGCTTGCTCCCTTCACCAGAGTCAGCCAGTCAGGGAGCACCCTGTACTGTGTTTCCTTTACCTCCCCCATTTAAGGACTCCTGCATCAAGTGTCTCCACACTGCAGCCTCTGTGCAAAAGACACATGCTGAGGATATCATTGGAGTCTGCCCTGAGTCAGCCCGGTGTCTGCCATCTGCCAGCCACTTTGCCCCGGTTCCTCTTACCCGGCCTGTGCATTCTACCCACCTTCATGACCTGCTGTGCTACCCTTGACCTTTGTTAAGTACTGCCTTTCCTAACTGACTCACTATACAGTTCTGGGTATACGTAGCCATTGTGTTTGTATTCTGCTGCCTAGCTTATTTTGCACATGCTTTATTTCCATGACTGCCACTAAGTTCTGTGTACTCCTAACTGGGTCACTAATTCAGTTTTGGCTCTATTTATCCATTGCGTTCCCCAATTGTGCTGCCTAATTTATTTTGCATGTGCCATAGTTCTACTGTCACTGCTAAATACTAGGAGCTCTCGCTGAGTCACCTTCAGTTTTGGGTCTTTACATCCAATGACCTGAAATCATCCAAGCAGACCTCTAAAACAGTAGGTAAGGCTAGAGGGATGTTGGGTGCATTAGTAGGGGTATCACAAGTCAGAAGAGGGAGGCAATAATCCCGCTTTACAAGATACTGGTTAGGCCCCATCTGGAGTACTGCGTGCAGTACTGGAGGCCACACCTTCACAAGGACATTAACCAAATTGAGGCAGTCCAGAGAAGGGCAACCAAAATGGTACAGGGACTGCATCAGAAAACATATGAGGACAGATTAACTGAGCTCAATATGTATACCCTAGAGCAAAGGAGGGACAGAGGTGATATGATTGAAACATTCAAACACATTAAGGGCATTAGCAAGGTGAAAGAGTCTAACATGTTTCAATATAAGAAAAATAGCAGGACAAGAAGAAACAGCATGAGATTAGAGAGAGGCCAATTAAAGGTTAATGTGAGGAAGTTCTTGTTCACAGAAGGGTGGTGGATGCATGGAACAGCCTACCTCAGGAAGTGGTGGATTTGAATACAGTGCAGGGCTTCAAACAGGCATGGGATAGGCATAAGGGAACAATACAGATGAGTATGAATAGATAGGCCATTGACAGAGTAAAGGCCTATGGCACATTCATAAGGTAGAAAAAGAAATGGGCAGACTGGATGGGCCTTGCGGTCCTTATCTGCCGTCAACTTCTATGTTTCTATGTTTCAATGCATTAACAGTCTTCTGCCTAGTTAGTGCCACGCTTGTCTGCTATATCACTAGCCTTTGTTTATTATTGGACAAAGTTTATTGTTGTAGTCCTACTGTCATTGCTAGTATTGTGTGCTTCCTATTTTGCATTACTTTGTACTTTGCTTGTTTATCGCTAGTCACTATATATTATTACTCATCTAGCTCACTAGCCTAGCCCCTACCTATGGCTCATATACTAGTCCTTCTACCAATTTTGCAGATGCTTTTAACTGCCTACTTCCTAGCTTTGGTCTCCATGTTGCCATGCTCGCCTATCTTTAGCCCTCACCATTTATTTACTAATTTATTGCTTGCACGTTGCCCTGGTAACCGGGGACTGAAGTACCCTCTAGTCACACTTACTAGCACATGTAATGATTCTGCCTTCCCCTCTGGAAACTCTTCCTTCCTCAACATGCTCCACACCCTTCCTTTCTAGCTTACCTTTCTTCCCGTTCTTATCCTGTCCCCCCTCTCCCACAGGCCTGCTCTCATACTGTTTCTCCCTTCCCTTCTCTCCTTCACTTCTCTACTCCCTCCCCTACCTATAACATTCCCTTCTTACCTCTCCCTTCTCCCTCTTCTTCCCCTCTGTCCTCCCCTCCCTCCACCTTTCACCCTCCCATCCACCCTTGTCCCCCTCTTAAATTCTGTCCTTGAGCCAAACTCTCCTTTCTATTCCCCCACCATTCTTAATCCCCCCACCCCATATGAGAGGGCATAGGTATCACTGATTCCACCTCAGTGCTAGAAGCCTCTTCCCTAAGCTCGACTCCCTTAAAGTATGGATCTCTCAGCACACTCCCAACCTCCTGTGTATTACTGAAACCTGGATTTCCTCTACAGTACATTAAATCTAGTTCTTTCAGCAGGACCGTGGGAAGCGTGGTGGTGGCATTGTCGTATATGTCTACTAAACCCTATCCTGCTCCATCTCTTTTACTGAGGCACTCCCTTCCTCTCATGAACTCCTGCCAGTACAGCTTTCTCTCCCTTCCACCCTCCCCATCTTTATCAGTGTGTTCTATGCCTCACCTAAGATCTCTTCCTCTTCCCTGGTCAGCTCTTTCTCATCTCTCATCCTCTTCTCCATCTCCAGTGGGCTCATCCTCCTTGGGGACTTCAACTTAAATTGACTTTCCTCAGCTTCCAGGACCACTCTCCACAAGACTGAGTCCTTGAACTTCTCACAGTTAGTCACTGAACCTACCTCATGCAATCCTCATTCCACTAGTCACTCCCTCCTGGACTGGCTGCTCTCATCCCAGCCCCACCACATTATTGCTGCTTGCATTCTTCTGGACACCTTCAGATACCACTACCTGACCTACTGCATCAGAAAAGTGCCCCCCCCAATTATGCTTCGATTTAGGCCTCTCAGGTCACTTGACACAGTTGCTCCTCTAAATGACCATGCCCACACTGATTGGTCCTCTGTCTACTCTGCCCCAGATATTGATACTATGCTTTCAATCTTCACTGCCATCTTTAACAACATCTGGTATATCCATGCCCCCATTAGAAAGTCCAGTTTTAAGTGCTCCCACCACCTCTGGATTACATCTGATCTTATTGAATTGTGCAAGTCCCAGGACCTTGCTTGGGCTTGTTACAAGTCCTCCCATTCCATGTCTGACCTCTTACTCTACAGGTCACTCAGAAACTCCTGTACAAAAGCCATCCATACTGCCAAGGCCCACAACTTACAGTCCAATCTCCAGTCCAATCTAAACTCCCCATCAAAATTCTGGAAGGCCATCCACTCCATATTCAATACCTCAGCCCAGTCCACTCCCCCCCCAATCTCCTGGTGGATGGCTCACTGGTCTCTGCCTCCCCTCATTGTTGCTTACTTTAACAAATTCTTCACAATCTGTGCTCTACCCTGTCACCCACCTCCTGATCACACTTCTTCTCCCTTGCCCCATTCATCAGAAGGCTTTCACTTCCCACCAGTCTCCCCTCAAGAAGTCTTCCTTGCCTTTAAGCCACTTAACCCTTCCAAGTCCAGCCCAGATGGATTGGATCCTAACCTCCTGCAAATTTCTGCTCCAGCTATAGCCCTCCCACTCTCCCACCTTCTGAACCGCTCCTTCTTTCTCCGTGCTGTTCCTCTGGCCTGGAATGTAGCTAAAGTTCTGCCTCTGCACAAAGGGAGTGACTTCTCCTCCTCAGGCAACTACAGGCTGATTTCATTCCTCCCATCTCTTGTTAAGCTCCAAGAGTCCATTGCGTACTCTAGGCTCGCTGACTTCCTTGACTCCTCAGTTTCCCCCTCACCCTGCCAGTGTGGCTTTCGGAAGAACTCCTCTGCCATCGCTTTTCTGCTGCATGTAACTGATTCCATCCTCTCTGGGATGAATCAGGGACATATCACTGCAGCAATCTTCATTGATCTAGCCAAAGCTTTTGACTCGGTGTCCCATCCGCTCCTTCTGAGCAAGCTAATTTCTGCTGGGCTTTCAGCACTGGATGTGGCCTGGTTCCACTCTTAACTTACAGGCTGTCAACAGTCTGTTCACATTGACAGTGCTCCATCTGCCCCTTCCCTTCCTAGCAGTCGTCCCACAGGGCTCCATCCTAGGTCTGTTACTTTTCTCTTTCTTCCTAAATGATCTCCCCTCTGCCTGTGTCTCTTCACATATCCACATGTATGCAGATGACACTGTCATCTACACCTCTTGCTCCTCAACCTCTTCTATGGAATTTCTGCTCCAGCATATCTTCCACAATATGTTACACTGGTTCCATGCCAACCAGCTCAGGATTAACGCCAAGATGACTGTATCCTTGACCTTTGGCACCAGCTAGAAACTGGCTAAGCTCTCACCTTCCCCTGTTTTCTCCACCTTGCATGGCACCCACATGGAAGTTGTCCCTGTTTTCAGGTACCTTGGTTTGTGGCTAGATGGTAAGCTTGACTTCTTTGCCCACATTGATGCCATCCATGCCAAACTTCATTCCAAGCTAGGCACTTTATACTGCAACAAGGATTGCCTCTCCCACCAGGTTCATTGAGAGCTGGTAAACAAAATGGTACTCTCAGTTGTTGACTATGTGGATGTGGTCTATAGCACAGCTCCCTCCTCTTCCCTTGCCAGACTGGACACCCTCTGTAATGCCTTCTGTCTCTTTGGTACTAACTCTCTACTCCACACTCACCACTGCTCCCTCTATTCCTCCCTTTCCATCCTCCCACTACCCTTGTGTCGCCAGTCCCACTGGTCCTCCTTCATTGCCAAATACTGGTTTCAGTCCCCTCCCTCTTATCTCTCCTCACTCCTTTCCCCCACCCTTGCCTCTTCTTACTCTCTATGATCCAGGGACTCCTGCAGCTTCTCTATTCCCCATTTCTGCTCGTACATTGGGCAATCTGCTTTTTCCTACCATCTCCCCAACGTCCCTCTTCCCTTTGCCTCTCACCCTCTCTCCATACCTTCAGATGCCTGCTCAGGCACATTTCTTCTCCCCACAGTTCCTGTCAACATTTCTGTTTCAGCAGGCTTTTGGGGAAGCCGTTTGATTTTATACAGCACATCTAGTTTTAGTCCTGAATGAGTTTAATATTTATGAGTTATGGGTCTGTTTTAATGGGAGTCATTATGATTCTATTTGTTGTGTACTGTTTTATTTGCATGATGATTATCCTGCTTGTTAAGTGTGTGTAATGTTTTAACTGGATTTTATTGTAATGGCACCCTGGGCCTCCAAGAAAGGGTGCCATAAAGAAATGTACTCTTGATCCTCCTGTCCTTTCATCTCACAATTTCTCTTGTCCTCCCATCTGCCTATTGACTACCAAAGTTAATTACCCAGGCTTCTGGTCCTCAGTCTGCTCTCTTGCCTATGCATTGATCAATTTAGGCACTTTAGCAAGCCTTGTTCAGTATATTCCATGCATTAAGCCCACAGTATGTTTATGGTCTGAACTGTTTAACTGCAAACTGGTGTCATCTCAAACAGTGCTACTTATTCAACTTACCTCAGCTTGACCTTAACCACATTTGTATTTTGCACTGTGCTCTTTGTATATTTTGTACCTGCATTTTTTGAACTGTTGTCTGTACCCCCATTCCTCCTTCTCCCGGGTCGCACCTAGATCAAGCCATTGCTCACTGTGCTTTTCCAGATTACCAACATTTTAAATAAATAAAACAAATAAATAAAAAACTCTGCCTGCAACTTGTCTGCTCTACATCTGTTGTATAATATATTTCCAGTCTCATTTTCTCACGCTCTCCATGTGGCATACTTTGCCTCCAGTTGGGAGGGAATAAGTACAGAAGGACAGGCAAACAGCTGATCAAAATTACTAAATCAAGCGTATTGAGTCTCCAATGATCAAAGACTATGGCTGACGTCAGCCATG
Source organism: Neoceratodus forsteri (assembly GCA_016271365.2). Taxonomy (NCBI): domain Eukaryota; kingdom Metazoa; phylum Chordata; order Ceratodontiformes; family Ceratodontidae; genus Neoceratodus; species Neoceratodus forsteri. The sequence continues at coordinate 1,018,067,637 of CM028133.1, read as the reverse complement.
GGGGGTTCTGTGATGTGGCCAGAGTGACTCTGAGTGTGAAATGTTGGCACAGTGGTATGCCAAGATGCACCAGATATGCACTGGTTTTAATGCCACAACAGTAAGCAAAACATTAATTAAATCCACATCTCTCTAATGTGAGTCAATTTATTCCTCACATAGGTGTGGCTTTAAACATGAACATTCCTGTTTGAAGGAGGACTGTCATTTAAAGAGAACCCCTCCAAAACTAACCCCCCAAATTAAACTTTTCAGCTGAAATAATGTATTTTTTAATACCTGTGACTCTGTTTCAGCTATTCAGCTTTGTTGTTGAAACATGCCCACAATTTTAGATCTGATGGGTTTGTGGCTTCTGTGCGACACCAGAGTACCAGTGATGGCCTACATCACTCAGCGATCACGTGTATGCAGCGAGTGGTGCGGGCAGGCATTGTAGCATGAGATGGCGGCAAACAAACCTGGCAGAATTTACATTCTGGATTTGTTTCAAACAGCCAACTTTATTACTCACTGCCGCCAGCATTCAAAAAATATTTAATTTCAATTGAAAAGCCCAATCAGGTAGTTTAGTTTTTTTGGGGTGGGGGTGGTTCTCTCTGGGAATAAGAGTTCTCCTTTCAGGAAAGGCAGAAAGGGACTGCACATATTTATTCCTTGAAGTACCACTGTTAGAAGCACACTGAGAAAGAAACAAAAACCAGCACCAGCAACTATGTTTTCCAAGACATTATTTTGTGCAAACTGCAAGTGCCTACAGAATGCCAAGCAGCTACCCATAATTGGTTCTTGGCATTCTATAGGCACTTGTAGTTTGCACAAAATAGAGCTCTCCTTTCAGAATGTTTGCACAGGTCTGTTTTTTGCCTAGACATCTCATGATTTATCCTGGAACTCAAGTCAGCACAGGTCATATTATTTGTAAAGTAAACCGCTGCTATTTGGATGACAGGGAAGCAGACATCCCAGCAGCCCACATGCCAATAGAGGTAGATGAAATAATGTGATATAACTGCTGTGATATGTTGTCTTGAAGTTTCAAGGGATTGAAGTCAGCAAGGCTAAGTCAGGAAGATTATGTGTGAAAAGGTTGCAAAAGGATACTGTAGCATTGGAGTTGGGGAAGAATACTGCCACTGTGGTGACTGAGGTCCAGGGAGATGGATGTAGCAGCAGCAGTAGAAGGTGTAGTTGGAGGTGGGAGAGAGTGTAGGCAGTGTTGTCTGAAATGGGACAGGTGATGCTGTACGTACAGTACATATAAGTCTAGTTTTTTATGCTAAAAATAGGCCTAGAAAAAGTGAGATTTGACTTATCTGCAAAGTCGACCTATGTGTGGGATTTACAATGTTAAACTATTTTTTCAGCTGTGCAACCTGATTTTGTGCTAAATGTTAGTCAAAAAACAGATTTTTCCATCCAATCTGCGTAGCATAATAATGTCAGTAATTTTGCTACAATAAATGGGGGGGTTGACTTATACAAGTTTGCCTTATAAGGGGGTGTATATGACAATTACATTTATCCCCCTGTCGGGGAGGGGCTTACCTGATTGTCCCCTTGGGGCTGTTCCCAGGTATGGTCTCCCCCATTTCTGGTGCCCCATTTTCCCCATTTCCCTGTAGTGTCTCCGATCTCCTGGTCAGTCCCTGTGGTGTCCCTGGAGTCTCCTTTCAGCCACAGTGTGTTTCCTTTCTGAATCATGGCTGGAGGAACTAAACCGCAGAGCTGCCGCGCTGCCTGTAGTTTAAAATGGGCAACAGCAGTCTGCATATGTGCAGTAGGGCACTGCGGTTTTGACCATTCTTGCAGCTGTTTAAATGCATCTCCAGTGCTTCTGGTCCCCTTGTTTTGCTAATCAGGGACCAGATACCCAGAGGAGGCAACAGAGAAGCCGCAGAAGTGTTTAAATAAATACTGTCATAGCACTGCAGGATCGGGGGAAAAATGAATACTAAAGAGGATAATGTGTGCATATTAATGAATAGAAGCCTGCTTAGCACCTGAGGGCAGTGATTTTTGGAGCTAGCAACAGGCAGGGGGCTATGAAAAATTGTTAAGCTCAGCGGCCGGGTGATAGAGGGCAAGCACTGCTTGTAGACTGAGGGGCTACTGTGTGATAACAATATACATTTTGGCTGCAGCAAAAGTGAAAAGTGGGAACTGTGACTCAGACTGCATGTGAAGTGTATTGTTGGTAGCCATGGTTGCAGCCATGTGACAGATAGACAGCCAATCAGCTATCTAGGTGTCCAAAACTGGTTGTAATGGCTTATGGGAAAAGGTGTGGACTAATTTCAAGCTCCAAGGGACTTTTGCCAGTCAATAATCAATCTGGACTAATGCTTGTGATTGATAACAGGATTCAGCCAATCAGAAGACAGGATTTTTGGGTAAAATCCCAGGGACTTTGGGCATCTGGGCAGTCTGATCTGGGCTCTGCTTGAGTAAAGAAGGGCTCAGTGATGTGTGGTAAAAAAGTCTAAAGGCCTTTCACAGGACTTAATCAGAGTGTTGCTGAGGATTGAAGGTGAAGGATTCTTGTGGTTTAAAGGTACTATGCATCTTTACTAAGCGTCCCAGGCATCTGTGGAAATTGCTGTTTTTTTTTTAGGAGACTTGTTTGTTGCAATGATCCTGCATCCATTGGGTCTGAGAGGGAAACCCTGAGCTGAGAAAAAGTTTTTCTTGGAACTGTGTGTGAGCCAGAGTTAAAGATGGATGCTGTTTTAACTCAGAGAAACTGGGAGAGTAAAAAGGTGAGCAGGTGTCCTATGGTTCATGAACCTGCTGCTGCTGCTGAAATCCAGCTGTGGAATGGAACTGCTAGCCTGGAGTTTGGAATCAGTTGCCCAAAGGCACTAGAAAGTCAAAAAATTGAGAAACTGTCTGGCTGCACACCAGAGCAGCATTCCCATCTGAGAGAAAGGTGAAACAGGTATTCCCAGCTGCAACTCAGAGCCAGGTAGGGAACTTGCTAACCCCTACTGAGTGGGGTCTACTGGCTGCAGGGGTCCACTGGCACATGCTGGAGTGCTAGGGCACTCTTGACCTGTGAGGGAGCCGGGCTGTGGAGCCACTCTTGGGTCTGGGTCCTCTGTGGTTTGGTGGGCTTTGCATTGGAGGTCTGCAACGGGCCTGAATAGGCTGAATGGGACAAGCTGTGAGACCTCCAAGCAAGGTGACAAGTGGCTAGACCTTCAAGCAAACTCAAGCCTTCTCATCGGTTACTGCTGCTCAGTTGTTGCTGCCCTCTTTGGACTAAGTCTTCAGATCTAGGAATTGCTGGAAGCCCCCCCGCCAATCTAGAGACTGCCCAGAACTCCAGAATAATGAGTAACTCAGGGCCTGCCATGAACAAGGGAACTGGGGAAAGTGTGCTAGCAAACAAAGGTTTCAAACTTAACTTCTAGAGTTCCATTCCTTAAAATATTAATCAAGGGCCCCAGCGCTGGCCAACCTGTGTCACTGACCAGGCCTGCACCATCACAAGGTACCCTTTTAGACTGAGCTGGGGTTTCACTGGCACCAGTGGGGGTGAGTGTTGGAGTTTCTTGGCCTACTGGCACTGTTATTGTTAACTATTTTAACTCAATTTTTCTCTTCACAGCTTTCCTGTTCCAGGTACCCCTTCTCTACCCTTCCCTCAAAATAAAGCTGTGTTTTGTTTGTTCCAATTGCTGTGTGGAGGGTATTTTGTGAAACCTAACTGTCAAGTATATGGAGTGTATGGTATTGGGGACAAACTTGGTATCCAGTGTGTGGGGTGTTTGGGAGGGGAGGTGGGTAGGTACAGCATCCAAGGGTTGTATTAAGCAGACACCTGGCCCACTTTCAACCTATTCTGGGTGGAGGCACCGTGTTGTTTTACTATAACTTTGGGATAGAACCCCTGATCACTAAACGTAGCAGGACCCAGGACCCTTAACCTGTGAGGTAGTCAACAGGCAGGGGTAGTAACCCACTGGCACATGGTTCCCGGGCTACGTACAGGAGAAAAGGTTAGAAAAGGGTTGGAGCCCTGAAAATGGATAAGGCTTTCGGACAGATGGGATGCACCAGAGGATGCTAATGGAATTGGCATTAGAATTGGCTGAACCCTGGCATGGCTATTTAATGACTCACTACAGTAAGGGGTGGTTCCAAAAGATTGGAGGAAAGCAGACATGGTGCTGCTCTACAAAAGAGGGGACAGGGATAAACCCTGAAATTACAGGCTTGTCAATAGAAACATAGAAACACAGAAACATAGAATTTGACGGCAGATAAGGACCGCTTGGCCAACCCAGTCTGCCCATTTCCCTACCTACTGGATAAGCTGCAGATCCTAGTTAACCAGCAGCCTACTTCTTCCTACCCCAACCCCCTAGAATTGCCTTATGACTGTCCCATGCATGCTTGAATTCCACCACTGATTTTGACTCCACAACCTCCTCGGAAGGCCGTTCCATGCATCCACAACCCTCTCTGTGAAAAATACTTCCTTAAATTACCTCTAAGCCGCCCTCTCTATCTTCAAAATTCAGCCCTTTTGTTCTTGCACACCTCTTTTTTGAAAGATGCTACCCTCTTGGACTTTGTTGATTCCTTGAGGTACTTGAAAGTTTCTATCATGTCCCCCCTCTCCCTCCTTTCCTCGAGGCTATACATATTAAGCTCCTTTGTCTCTCTTCATATGTCTTCCGGTGCAGACCCTGCACCATTTTAGTTGCCCTCCTCTGAACAGCTTCCATCCTGTCTATGTCTTTGCGGAGATTGGGTCTCCAGAACTGCACACAGTACTCCAGATGGGGTCTCACCAGCTGTCTGTACAGAGGATAATAACTTTCTGTTTTCTACTGGTGATGCCTCCCTATGCATCCCAGTAACCCCCAACCCTCCTTGCTGCCCTCTCACATTGCTTGCCCACCTTTAGGTCATCTGATATGACTACCCTGGGTCCCTTTCCATTTTGTTGTTGTTAGTATCTCACCCCCCATTGTGTACTCTTCCCCTGGGTTTTGTTTCCCAGGTGCATTACCTTGCACTTCTTAGCATTGAATCTAAGCTGCCATACATTTGACCATTCCTCTAACCTTGCCAAGTCCCTTCTCATCCTTTCCAGCCCACCCTGTGCATCAACTCTGTTGCAGATCTTTGTGTCATCTGCAAAGAGACATACTTTTCCTTCCAGTCCTTCTGCAATGTCGTTTATAAAGACACTGAAGAGGACCGGTCCTAATCCTGAACCCTGTGGTACCCCACTAGTAACCTTCCTTTCTTCTGAGTGGACTCCATTTACTATTACTCTCTGTGTCCTATTCTCCAGCCAATTCTTTACCCAGGCTGTCATCTTGGGACCCACTCCCAGGCTGGCTAACTTGTATATTAATCTTTTGTGTGGGACTGTGTCAAATGCCTTGCTAAAGTCTAGGTAGGCCATGTCCACAACCCCTCCCTGATCTACTACTTTGGTCACCCAGTCAAAGAAATCTATCAGATTCCTCTTACCTCCATTGTAGATAAACTGATGGAGGCGCTAGTCAAAGAGGATCTAGTGTGCTGCCTGAAGCAAAATGGGCTCCAGGATAGTAAGCAGCGTGGGTCTGTGGCAGGGAAATCTTTTCAGACCAACCTGATAGTATTCTTTGACTGGGTAACATGGGCAGGGATAAGGGGCAAGCAGGAGATTTACTGTATTTCATCTTCAGCAAGGCATTTAACTCAATGCCACATAGAAGGTTATTGAAGAAATCATAGGACCTTGGAGCAACAGAGGACCTAGTTAAATTGATGGGAAGTTGGTTGGGGGGAGATGGCAGAGGGTGGTGGTAAATGGGGCCAAATCAGGGGAAGGGAGGCCATGAGTGGGACACTGCAGGGCTCAGTCCTGGGACCAGTCCTTTTCAATGTGTTTATCAGTGACATAAAAGGAGGACTACAGGGCAAAATGTGTCACAGTATAGAACATTAAACGCTGTGGCAAGGTAAGCAGTGAGAAAGAGGTAAGGGAGTTGCAGAGAGACCTGCAAAGGTTAGAGAGTTGGTTCAAATTCTGGCTATTTTAAATTCAATGTCAAAAAGTGTAAGGTAATACACATAGGAAACAAAAGGCCCCAGAAAGGAATAGTGGATGGGGGGGGGGTTATGTCTGCCAATACTGCAGAGAAAAGGGACCTGGGGGTCATCATAACTGACTCCCTAAAAACACTAGCCAATGTAACAAGGCTTACAGCAAGGCAACCAGAATATTTAAGGCTGCGCTTAAACAGTACCTCTCTGGAAGAATGGCCTGTTGATGTAGGCAGTAATTGCATTCCCAGCCCTGCAAGTTTTAACTCATTCTATCTGATGCCATCATTTTGGGTCAGGTTAAGCAATGGATAGTTCTGACACCATATGGCGCTAATGGGTATAATGGGTTTTAAGACATAATCGCCTGGCTAACCAACATGGATCAAGTCCCCTCCCAAGCCATTTTTAACAAAGCCCCCACAGGGCTGCTGCCCACATCCTGGATCCCCCACCCCCAACTCTCTACATCAGTTCCTCTATGTAGATGGATCTAGCTCCCTGGCTACTGAAGATTATACCATTATGTATGGAGACATTCAATTAACCTGTGTTTTCTGCAGTCTAACAATCTGATAATCCCATCAATATGACGTCAGAATGCTGTAAACCTTGCATTGGGACATCATATCGATGGGATTACAGAATAGAACACCACACTTAGTGACAATTCCAAACATGGAACGCTACTCTGTTAGTGCTCAAAAAGTCAGCAGCCCACTCATTCAGTCCCTGAACGGCCGCAGCACACATCGCGATGGATTCAGTAAAATGCTTTTTTGTTTTCTCATTTAATCTCCCCAGGCTTACCTAAATGTTTATACTGCTCCCACAAGCTCCACACCTGTTGAACCCCCGCAGACAGCAAGAGGTGGAAGTCGCGAGACGTCATTACAAGGCACAGCCACATGACAAAAATGGGCTAACCGCAAATGTGCTGGATGCAGCTCAGACTTATGTTAACTCTTTAGCAGTGTAATTAGTAATTTTTAAATAAAAACAAATGTTGTGTTTTCGTCTGTTAGCATGACTGTATAGTTGTGAGGCCATGAAATAAACGGCATGGTAAGTTTTAATCTTTTGTCAGTCTGAAAGCTGTGACTTATTTCTGGGTATTTTTTAAAAGATGCACACTCCATACACTATAAAGAACAATACCTAAGAAGTGGTTGTTAACCACGGAGGTAATCACCTCTCGCGGTTGCCAGGACAACTGCAAACCTCTCGAGCTGCGCTCTCGAGGTTTACTTAGTTCTCCTGGCAACCGGGCCCTAGGTGATTACAGTGTGGTTAACAACCACTTCTTATGCATTATCCTCTATTTTGTGCCTAGCCTTTGGTTGTTCTAAATTATACCTGTGTACCTGACAATGTTTGGCCTTGTTATGTTTCTTTGCACTTACCAGATAGCTCATGTGTCTGTTAGTAATGTTTCACCCTTGTAATTTGCTTACACTGGGGCTCCACCCTCCTTTGTTTTCTTGTTCTCAATTGTTCACACTTTGTTGTACCTGATGTGGAATCTTTGTAAAAGAACTTTTGCTCAAAGGTAATGTCCGAATCTTGAAATAAATAAATAATAAGTATTGGGGTATACTGGAAGGTGTTTCAGTAGCAGGAGGAAAGAGGTAAAACTGCCTCCCTATAGATCACTGGTGAGACACTGTTTGGAGTATTGTGCCCGGTTCTGGAGTCCTTCCCTGAGAAATGACAGTGACAGCATGGAGACAATGCAGTGCAGAGTAACCAGAATGGTTCAGGATCAACGAGGTTGATCCTATGAGGATTAACTTAGGGCACTGAATAACTGGAGGCCAGAAGGGGGATATGACAGAGGCCTTTAAGTTTCTGAAAGAAATAAACAATATAAACTAGGGAACTTTTTAGCAGGAATGGTGGGTCAAAAACAAAGGGACGAAATGTATGCTAGTGTGGGGGCGGGGATTCAGGATGAATGTTAAAAATTATACTTTACTGAGAGGTGTGGTTGAGCCATGGCACAGCCTACCAACAGAGGTAATTTCAGGAACTTGAAGATCTCTATCATGTTTCTCCCTTCCATTCTGGCCTCCAGTTATTCAGTACCCTAAGCAAATCCTCATAGGATCTACCTTGTTGATCCTGAATCATTTTGGTTATGTTACAGTGAGGGCAAAAAAACAACACATTAATGGGTTCAAGAATGGCTGAGACAGAGTACAGGGCTTAATAGTTTCTCATGAGGACAGCAGTAAGGCAAGGAGAGGGGGCGGGGAGGGTGAAAACTCCATCTGGTCGATAGGTCACAGTGTAGAGTAGGGTAAAACTGTCTATGTCTGTGCTTCTGTGTTTGAGTGGCATGTTGATTATTGATACAGAATCCCTTTATTTGTTCTAGGCCATCCACACCTGGCTCAACCAGATGCAGCAGAGCATGACAGAGAGCAAGGTGGAGACAGGCTGCATGAAGAGACTGAGATCATTGGTGGGACGCTGTAAAAGCATTGTGTGATGCCAACAATGACAGACAGCAGCAGCAGATAGAAACCATGGGTGACAATCAGAAAAGATCTGTGCTGGGCTCCGCAGGAGGAAGAAAGGAGGCAGTAGAGGGATTTTGTGAGGTGGGGAACACACAAGTCCAAGGAGTTATGTCCCTGCTGGTGTTGCTTTGGACAGACAATAGAATGAGTTGCTGCTTGCACAAATAGATTCTCTTAAGTCAAAAATGTTGAGAATTCAGAGGAGAGTAAATAAATGTCTTAGTAAGATGGAAAATGCATGAAGAAACTAACTGAAAAGTAATTCCTCCTGAGTTCCTGTGGTATCCACAGCAGGGGATGCAATGAGGCTTCAAGGGGTGCTATATCTCTAGGCAAGTAATGGCCTTGTGTATTTGCCCATTGGTATTGCTTGACTTCTGATGCCTCATTAAAAGCTGGACTCATTGCTATACTGATATAATTTTTTAAGTACACTTGGACTTTTTTTCTTTCTTTTGTGGGGTTGCTTTTCAAGGTTTTCATTTGTGTTTTTTTTTGTTTATATTTCTACTTCTCCAAGTGCCATTGCTGACTCCTGTTTTCCTTGGTGTTGTGTGCCTTTGCTGACTCCTGTTTTCCTTAGTGTTGTGTGCCTTCACCTGCTCCTGATTTCCTTGGTGTTGTGTGCCTTCTCCTGCTCCTGTTTTCCTTGGTGTTGTGTGCCTTCGCCTGCTCCTATTTTCCCTGGTTTTGTGTGCCTTCGCCTGCTCCTGTTTTCCTTGGTGTTGTGTGCCTTCGCCTGCTCCTGTTTTCCTTGGTGTTGCGTGCCTTCGCCTGCTCCTGTTTTCCTTGGTGTTGTGTGCCTTCGCCAGCTCCTGTTTTCCCTGGTGTTGCGTGCCTTCACCTGCTCTTGTTTTCCTTGGTGTTGTGTGCCTTCGCCTGCTCCTGTTTTCCTTGGTGTTGTGTGCCTTTGCCTGCTCCTGTTTTCCCTGGTGTTGCGTGCCTTCGCCTGCTCCTGTTTTCCCTGGTGTTGCGTGCCTTCGCCTGCTCTTGTTTTCCTTGGTGTTGTGTGCCTTCGCCTGCTCCTGTTTTCCTTGGTGTTGTGTGCCTTTGCCTGCTCCTGTTTTCCTTGGTGTTGTGTGCCTTCACCTACTCCTGTTTTCCTTGGTGTTGTGTGCCTTCGGCTGCTCCTGTTTTCCTCGGTATTGTATAGCTAAATTCAGAACTTCCTTGGGGTTTGCAGGCTGGTGACATTACAGCTCATCTAGCTCTGTTTCATTTGGGTGACTGACATGTTCATTCTAGTGTGTGTATCTCCATGATTAAAGAAATTGACATTTGTATGTTAGTTTCACACGTGGCACCTGTTTCGGTGACCGATGGGATTAAAAAGGGTTTAAACTTTTGCAATGTGTCATGTTTATTCTTTTTTTGTTCACAAGTTGATGTTGTAAATATAGATTGTTGCTCAACCAAGCAGGTCTCCACAAATGGCACTCTGACATTATAGCATTAGTGATTGATTAACACAACTGCCTGCAAAAAGGAAAAAATCAAGCAGTTCTATCTATGGGCAAGACACCAGCTAAATACAAGGGAGTAGAGAAAGTCCCACACTAGTAAAAACACTAGGGTCCCAGACTCCTGACTCCCTGCCTGTGTGACTTTGGAGGGACATTTGGGTGAGCTGCTGCTTACACAAATGGCTTCTTTAAGGCACAGATGTTGAAGATGCGGAGAGAGGATACTTAGGCTAATGAGTAAACAGAGCAGTGCTTTGAGAACAAACTCCAAAAATAATTGTCCATAGTGAGTTCCAGTGGTCATAGCAGTGGGGTGAGCAATGAGACTTCAGTTAGTATTAACTGACAGGCCAATTAAGGGGCTTGGGTGATGGCTAAAGGTCACACTGGTAGTTTGGCAACAGCTGCTGATGAGAGGTGACTTTGGAGGACAACCATCGGTGGAGGAGGATGATAAAGGCTGCATCGGCAATCTGGCAGCAACAGATGATGGAAGCAGGAGGCAGTCCTGGGTGCCACTTTACAGGATGACTAAGGGATACAAAAGGGACAGTTCAGAACTATAATGCTTCCTACCTGCAATTAGCCCACCTCCTCTTTCCAAGTACCACCACTCACTAGTCTATTAGCCTTCCTGTTTTGGTAGCACAATGATCCCGAAACTTGAAATGATTTTCAAACCTTTGTTCTGAATGCCCTTTTTGTTACTCTGTGCCTTCATTGTCACAGCTACAGTGTTCTATTGCCTTACTCTCTCCTAAAATCATATGTCAACTTGCAGTTATAGAGTTTATATCGTGTTATTTACCTATATCCTAATTGTTCGCTTAATGACCATTTTGTGTGTATTGTACTTAATTATGAACTAATTGTATACTTGATGACTGTATGTTTGGAATTGAACTCATTGTACCCCTTCTCCCCAGGATGCACTGGGAGACGAGCAACTTGTTGCTCAGTGTGCCTTTTCTGGTGAAACATTTCAATAAATAAATAAATGATGACACAGCACCAGACATTACTGTACTTAGTCATGAAATAGGCTGTGCTGATTCTTAGCTCATTGCAAATAATATAATTCACAGAATTTCTAAAAATCTAGTGTAGAAATTATCTGTCAGTGCCATCTCCATCACAATCATTGGTCTCACAACAATCTGGCAGCATTTTATTCACATTCACTTCCTGAAATATCTTGCCATATGGCAGCATATTCCCTTTCATCTAAATAAATATGACCATTTCTACATTTTTAGTTAACAGTTTTTCCTCTGATCAGTTACATCAGTTGCTAGGCTCCAGACCGAGTTAGCTAGGATACAGGGTGCCTCCATCTCCTCCCAGGGACCACCATGTCTGCTGCCATGGCCTCAAAGATGCCAAGGACGAGGAGTGGCTGGACTATGGTGTGCTCAGGAAGGGTGAGGGTGGTGGGTCAGAGACACATCCCCCACATGGTACAACTACAGAATTTGTACACCTAATTGATCTGGTTTTAGAAAAGGCCTCAATAGTATACATGTTGTATCCAGATTTGTTAGTAATATTTACTCTGCTTTTGATGACAGATATTATTGTAAGGCTTTTGACACAGTGGATCACAGCCTATAATTAAATAGACAGAGATCTGCTGGTTTGAATTTTTCATCTTTTCTTTGGGTTGCTTCATATTTAAACCGTCAACTCCAATGAGTCAAAAGTGGTGATGTCTGTTCTGACTTTGTAACAGTCGCAGCTCAGTATTAGGTCCATTATTACTTCTACTATATCTTAATGATCTGCCAAAATAATGTTCTGTGCACACAAACTTTTTTATGTACACAGAAAACATAATTTTTAGTTTACGTGTAACCCCCCCCCATCAGGGGCTTACCTGTGAACCCTCAGAAAAGGCTTGTTTCCCTGGGATTTTGCTTCCACCCCCCATTTTTGGAGGGGTCTACTGGTCTCTCCTGCTGGCCCCTGTGTTGGTTTTGTAGAAAGAGTGGGGCTGGTGGAGCTGTAGCATGGTACCGCGGGCTTTTTGAAATGGCACTGTGATGCTGGCAAGCTGCACGCATGTGCAGAAAGCGCATTTTTCAACTGGTTGTTCAGCGGTCTTTCAGTATGCCGCTCTGGTGGTCCCAGTCCCACTGGGCAATGCGAGAGGGACTGGGACAGGTGGCAGGACCAGAGAGGCAGCAGAGAAGCAGCAAGAGGAGTTTCTGTGTGTGCCAGGTCACGTGCGAGTATTCAGATGCTGCCTCATGAATATTAAAGAGGTGGTGTCCTTTGAAGAGTGAGAGGTTCTGTTCAGCACCTAGGGGCATAGATCAGTGCTAGTGACAGGGAGGGAAAAATTTAAAAAATAAAAGCAATAGTGTACAAGAAAATGAAGAGGCTGCCAGTCCATGTGGGGAATAAATATATAAAAGTGTTCACAGACTGCAGCCTGGTATTGGGGTTATGTGAGAGCTGCCCAGGGGCAATAGGAAATGGCAGCAATGACTGGGACAGAGCGGTTATATTTGTTAAACTGTGCAGTCACTATGCAGGGCACAAGGGTGGTTACAGCTGTGTGGGGAAATGTTTAAATAAAATTACATGATTGGGTTGCAGGAACTTTTGAAACCTTGGACATTGTGTAAATGTGCGGACACTATGCACTCTAGCCACCATGTTGGGCAGCCGTGTGACACCAGCTAGCCAATCATCATGCCAGGATTCTTGCCAGGGACTCTGGGACTGATTGAACATACTCTTGGGGAAAATTACTGGGGAATGTCTAGATACCTTTTTCTGCACCAATGAGGCATTGAGGGAGCCTCATACAAATTAATTTTTGCCTAAGGACAGTGGCTCTAGCCAATGGGGAGCTAGGAAAGGGCTCCCAATAAAAAGCAAGGGTAGTTGGAGTTTTGAGAGAGTTCGGTGGGAGCTCCTCCAGAGGAAGGGAGGCTCCTGCCTCTGGAGAGGATGGGGCTGTGGAATGGGCCTATCTGGGGGCTGCCAGCAATGTGTTCCCCAGGGCAGGGAGTGCTTGCCCCATCGGGAAAAGAGAAGCTGGAAAGAGAAAAGTTTGTTAAAGCAGCACCTTGACAGAGAGAAAAAGGGAAAGTTGCAGGATGATGAGAGTTCTGTGTTGTTCTGAAGTTGCACCACAGCAGTGAGAGAAGCGCAGCTCAAATGGAAAAGGGAAAGCTGCAGATTGCAAGGAAGAGGTTGTATCCTGAGCCTGACGAAAAGGACAAAGGCTGCATCTAAGCCTGGGAAAAGACCAACGTTGCATTCTGAGCCTGGGAAAAGAACGAAGGTTACATCTAATCCTGGGAAAAGTTGGAGTACCGAGAAAGGATGAGGAACAAGAGAATGTAAATGTGCTGAGAAAAGGAAAAGGAAGAGTAAGCCTCTTCAATCCAGTACTTGCACGGCAAGAAAAGGGACTGTGTGTGCAGGTGATGATGTGTGAGCCAGAGCGAAAAGGTGGCTATGTCAGGTTGAGAGACTGTGAAAGCAGATGGATAAACAGGTGCTTTCTGGTCTGAGTACCTGTTGTCTGCTCCTGAGATACAGCAAAGAGAGACGGATTGCTGTGGCTACACACCGTGGCAGAAAAGCTAGAGAAAGAAAGAGAAACAGCAGAAGAAAATGTGATGAATGTGTCTGCTGGCACCCAGGGCCAGATGGGGAACTCACCAACCCCCATCAAGTGGGGTCTGATGCTGCAGGGGGCCAAGGGTCTTGTGCCCGAGTGCTAGGGCACTCTGATCAGAGGAAGCCGGGCCCTGGGGCCACTCTCCGGTCTAGGTCCTCTGAAGCTGGCAGGCCTTGCACACATGCTCTGCAACGGGGCCTATAATGGGCCGAAGGGGACAAGCTGCAAGATCTGCAAGCAAGAAAAGTAAGAGGGGGTGAGCTGCAGCCTCTGTGCCCCAGTTCAAGCATCGGAGCCTGGTTCTGCTTGTGTTGCCATCAATCCCCAGGACGTCAGTGAACTGTGCTCTCCGAGGACTGATTCTGCAGAACTGTGAGTAAAAGCAGAAATTGCCCTGCACCTGGGGACAGTAAATATGTTTGCCCGCTAGGGCAGGAGGTAGAGCTAAGGACTAGAGGGAAAAGGCAAAGGTTTAGCTCTAACCCGAGAGAAAGAGAAAATGTTAAAGTTATTAATTCAAGTAAGTGTGCCAATGCCAGCTACCATCTGCACCTCAGGCCTGCATCTTAAATGTAGGTACCCAGTGAAGGACTTTGGGGAAATGGACTGGCACCTGCAGGTCTGGGTTTGGGCACCTGCAGCAGATAGATAACTAGATAGATGGATACTGGTGGCTGCATTGATGAAGGTTTGAATAAAGGGGAAATGTGATTTGGGAAATGCAGACTCAAAATGCTTACCTGCTCTATTCCAGTTACCCCATTCCTAACCCTCCCCCTTTAAATAAACCTCAGAGTTATTGTTTTGCAGCAAAAAATGAATCCAGAGCATGATTTTAGTGAGTCTGTCTATTGTCTGAAATGGAAAACTTAAAATGGTGTAATGGAATGTGGGGAGGTTCGAACCTGGTAAGTCCATGTCTGGGGTAACTGTTGGGGAGGTGTGTTGGTACGACATCTTAGGGAGTTGCATCGCAGGTAAGCAGAACCATTGATATGTACTCTGGGTGGAGGCACCACTATTTTTTATTTTAGCTTTAGGAAAGAACCCCTTTGTTTTAGCTATGGGAACCTGGGCCCCTACTCTGGCTAGTGGCCATCCAGGTAGGGGTAGTGGCTCTCTCTCAGACAGCACTGGAGAGGGCATTACATACACATAAGGACCCAGTAGCCATATATTTACTTTCAAATGACTTTAACAAAATGCAGGAAGCTTTGTTTGATGCTGGACTTTTTTTGATTACAAAAAACGGATATTGTTTTGCAAACAGATTAATAATAGTCTCTGATTTTCAGTCCATGCTAAGGGAGGTGCTAAACTTACTGTATGATGGGTATTTCATAGAAATAGCTAGAAATTTTTGTTGGATGTAATCCTACTTTTAAAAATCACATTGCATTTCTCCTGTAAACTAAAGAGGTTACTTTCCTTTTCTTACAGAAATAAGGCTCTTTTTAGTGTTTTCATTTCTAAACAGATGGCCAACTCATTAGTTTTGGCACAACTTGATTATGGGGATTTTAACTTTTGAAATGTCACCATCGCTTTGCTTCACACATTGGATCCTCTTTATCATAACTCAATTAAATTTATCAATGGTCTGCTGTGGAGGACCCATCTTTGTGTATGATATTCTTCTTTGGGTTGGGTGTCACTGACACTAAAGAGACTCCAACGTTGGTATTTGTTTGTTTATACAGTGCTCTTGGAAAGAGTCCTTGTTTACATCATGAACCTTTTATTGGTTAAGGCTTCTACTATGACTGGTTTAAGATCTAACAATGTGTTCATGTACTGCCATAAGAACACAAACTAAATCTGGAACATTCACATTGTCAATGGCAATACTTTATTCCTGGTTACAAATACACAACTTGACTAAAATGACTTGTATTGTATCTGTTTCAGAATTCAAAACCTTAATTACCTAATTGTACTAGTATTATTGTTACTCTGGCTGTTCTCTAGCTACACACTTTGACCCAAATATCCATTGTCTGTATATAATATTTGTGTCTCTTACACTGTTTACACCATACAGTTGCAATTGTAAAAGAGAGATTTGATAACCTGTAATATGGGCGACTCAAACTGAGCGACTCAATTTGAGCACCTGTGTAGACAGCAAGTGTCAGAAAACAGCGAGGGGTTAGTACAGCGATTGCAAAAGATGGTGAGGAGAAGAATAGTGAGGGAACTCCAATGAGAGAGCAATGAGAGAAGGTTATACATATTTGCTTGGGAAAGCTGAACTGGCTGGCCATCTAGTGTGGTGGTTAGGTCACAGACTTCTACGATGGGGGACCAGGGTTCGGGACTAGCATGGGGTTAGGTTTTAATTTTTTGTTCTTGCTACCATGTAGAATTATTTATTTTCATTATTTATCCCTGATATTGTTTCCCCCTCCCGCCCTCAGGTTGCTCCCATGACATTCTCCCGCTGCACACTGCTACTTCACCGAGTAGCCCCTTCCCATGTTTGCCTCTTTCCCTAGTGTCCAGCCCCCAGAGTTGGTTATTTATAGATGGGTGTGCAGGGGCTTGCTAAAGGAGATATAAACAGTTTGATTAGATTATCCCCCTCTGTATATTTCATGTTGTTCCCTCGCTGTATGTTAGGTCGCTATAGTGCTGATTGCCGATATTGTCTGCTGCAATCTGCACTCATTCATGTGTAAGTTGCGATTAAATCTTCACGTGTATCACATGGTACTGAGAGATTTTTCCTTCAACTTGCTCACCAATAAACTGACTATCTAACTGACTGATTAAATTCCTCAAGAATATTCATGCCACTGTGCAATTATTCCAGATGGCACATTCATAACGTTCCATGCTGCCTGACTTTTTTGGACTTTGTTGTTGTTATGGATGAGTATGGATGGAGTTATGCCTAAGGTGCTGTAATACAAATGTAATTAGCAGCCTTGTCATTTGTCACTTGTCCACATGTCTGTTGTTGTGTGCACTTTGGCCACTACAGACTGGCTCAATGTCTTCATCATTGAGGCACAAATAGTGTTGAACACTAGGAATGGCTGGTCTATGGTGGGTCTGGAATGGTGAGGGTGATGTGCCAGAGGCACATTCCTCAACTGGTACCACTACATAACTCCTATACCATTCTGGTGAGGTGGGACTGCTGGGATGAGGCACCTACAGCAGTAAGCAGAGAGAATGTGGAGGTCCTCCATAATGGAGACCCCAAGGAGGGTGGTAGAGGACCCCAGAGGAGAAGGAGGCAACTTCTGGTGGGGGACTTGATTGTGAGGGGGATAGATTTGTGAATAGGAAGAGGGGGAGAGAGACAGGTTAGGTGCTTACATGGCACCATGGCCTGGAGAAATGAAAGCAGATCCTGAGGATCACTAGGGCAGCAGGATGGGAGGGAGAGCTGGATGTCATTGTCCCCCTGGGGACTAATGATCTGGCTAGATAGGGTGCTGGGATAGTACAGGGGGAGTTTAGAGAGCTGGGCAGGGGACTTAGGTAGTTTTTTCTGAGGTGCTGTCTGTGAATGACGGGGAGAGGGATCTCCACACCAGGAGCTTTGAAAGAATGGTGCAGAGAGGAGTGTTTGACTACATTGGGGACCTGGGATCCACCTTGAGGGATAAGGGCCTATACAGAGGTAATGGCCTACATCTATCCAGGAGGGGAACTGCAGTCCTCAGTAGATGGTTTAAATGTTACTTCAATGAACATTTAAACTAGTAAAGGGGTATAGTGGAAGGACTCATGAAGACAGAAATTGCTCTCAGCAGGTTGAAGTTGAAAGTAGGGAGAACCCAGTGGGAGAGGAATCCCACAGGGGGCAAATTAGTAATGGAAACAGGGTGGTAAAATTGAAGGGAAGGGAAGGGAACAGGAATATTAAAAACAAAGGAAGGAAGGAGGGAGGGCAAAAAGGAAAAAAAAGGAGGTAACAAGCAGAGTGGTAACAGAATCTGGAAGGCCATGTGTGAGAATGCTAGAAGTCTAGGTAATAAGGTTCAAGCCCTAGATGTCATCATGGCAGAGCCAACCTGGATATTGCGGCCATTACCAAGTCATGGTGCACTGGGACATGGCCATACCAATCTATACTCTGTTCCAGATACACAGATTGGGAGGGAAGTGAGGGTGTATGTAAGCAATAATACCTACCCTGGAGGGTATTATTGCATTTAGAAAATGGGCTTGCTGTAACATTTACATATGGAATTTAATAAAATTAAAATACAATAAAAACAAAACACAAGAAAAATGAAATTGAAAGCTTTTTATTGTAAAGCAGTCCATCTGTTCCTGTGCTGTTCTATCTCTTGTTGCACCCCCAGTTATTCTCTTCTTTTGCTCCCCCTTCCACTACACCACCTCCAGGACTGTTTCTGTCCCGTTTCCTGTGAGTTTTTTTGGGGGGCAGTGCAGTTTCAGGACACAGAGAAGCTGCTGTGTCACTTAAGTTTTATTTTATTTATTTGGGTCCTGGACGGCAAAAATGGATTTTCGAGCGGTGAGGCACATGACGATTTGACGTTGTACCAGAAAGTTGAACAGTTGGAGAGGTTAATTTTTGATCACTGGATGATTTATCAATGATGGATTTTGCACTAGATTGCAGCTGAGAAGGGTGAGCTGACAGTTTAAGATGTGGGGTGTGAATGGAGCGAGCAGGTGGTTTCTGTTGTGATGGGAGAGGGGTAGGGTGTGTGAGAAGAGTGATTTTAAATGTGTGCCTAAACTAGTGAGTAATATGATGCCAGGACAAAGAATACTCTTTGAGATGCAGCATACATCAGAAGTCCAGAGTGTAGGTGGCATGTTGATGTTGTCACTTTCTGCGTGTGGCAAAGTGAGTGACCCCCCCCCCGGAAGCTGGAACTCTCGTTTCCACAACAGCCAGACCGTTGCTCTTTCTTGGGCTGCTGACATTCATTTTAAGAGCTTTTGGAGAGAAATGCAGAGAGACTGTCTGGGTGAGGCAGGCAGCGTGGGTTAGCAACACAAGTGAGTTTCGGTGTTGTAGGGAGGCACGCACTGTCATTTTAAAAGCTGCGCAGCCGGCGACGTGAAGCCAGTAAGGTTGTCGGCTGCCTTTTGCATTTTTTTTTTGTTTTCATGTGTGGCTTCTATTAAAATAATTGCAAGATGGAGGTGTTCAGAGGAGAGGGGGCTTGTTCTGAGGGAATTTTCCTGCCACAAACTCGTTCCCCAACTGTCTCGCTAATGCTAAGCAAGAGAAAAAAAATGGTGGATATTTTAAATGGGAAAGAGGGGTTTTAGCCAATTGGAGAGCTGGTTGGGCACAAAGATTGTGGTGATGGGGCTGGCTGGGCTGGTACTTTTAATAGGTGGGCATCTGTTGTCTGATAGATGCCCACCTAGAAAATTCCCTCAGCCAATCAGAAGTCCTCACATAGCTTTGCCCATTTTATAAGGTGCTTTATGTGAGGGACAGCATAAAAGTGGTGGAGATACAGGGAATGCAGGGGGAGGCAGTGGTACCCTAGAGATGGGGGTTGGAATTACTATTCACACGTGGTCAGGAGGCAAACAAGTTCACACAGGGAGTGTGATGCTCACAATAAAAAAAAACATGATACCAAAGAATTGGGAACTCACTACTTCCTAAAGTTAATTAAAAAGATGATGCTTCAATGTTCTAAGTAGAAATCCATTTTATTAGAAAAATACAACAACAAACAAGACCACCGCTCTGACTTCAGTTGCCTAACGTGTTTTGGATATACTCATCCTTTGTCAAAGGCATTCTGAACCAGAGGCAGATCAGATTAAATAGTGACTCACCTAAATGACATATTTATGACATCATGAGTCCACAAAATAAAAAAAAGGTATATAACTACTTATATAAACACATGATAAACACAATAAAATAATAACCAATAAAAACCAATAAAAATTGGAGCATACCTGTACAGTATATCATAAAAATCGTAATATCTCAATACACTATGTACAATATTTTCAAATAGATAATTCACTTTTTTTATATTATTTCTTTAAAAATGGAAACAATTCAAATGCAGTATTCGAACATAGATATGTTATTGCACCTAAACTATAAATCCAGAAAGCTTCCCTTTGTAGGACCAATTTATTATAATACAGTATTCCACAGCTGTACATGTGTGCAATTCTAGGGATCCATCATTACATAAATTTAATTTTCTGGCTATTGACAAGGTGAGCAGAAATCCCAGGGGGGAGATTAAAAGAAATTGGTCCTACAAAGGGAGGCTTTCTGGATTTATAGTTTAGGTGCAACAAAATACCAGGTTTGAATGTAGCATTTGAATTTCATCTGGTTTTAAAGAAATGATGCTCAGAAAAGCTAAAGGGGTAAGGTTGGGTTTCAAGGCTGTCTTTGGGTATACCCAGGAGAAACATAAAGATGAGACAATATTGTGAAGCTGAAAAAAAGGGGATTGATGAAAGAGAGGTGATGGGGCAATTGGTCAGAGATACTGAACCAATATTTTTGTTCAGTATTTACCAGAGAAGGAGAACCATTACCAGAATGCGGGGTGGGGGCTAACTAGATGGAGGAAGGGAACTCTAATAGTCAAGGAAGAATCATGAAAGAAAGAGTGCTGTAGGGGCTAAAATGATTACAGGTAGACAGATCAGTGGGTCCAGATGGGCTCCACCCTATAATTTGTAAGGAAGCAGCAGAGATAACGGCAGCTCCACTTGTGGATATTTTAACTGCTCACTAGACACAAGGGTGGTTCCCAGGAACTGGAGGAAAGCCAGCTCAGTCCCTCTGTATTAAAACAGAAACAAGAAAGAGCCTGGAAACTATGGAACAGTCAGCCTGACATGTATAGTGGGTAAGGTTGATCGAGACCATTGAGGGAAAGACTGGTGAACATTCTTGAAAGAAATGGCTTACAGGACAATAAGCAGCACTGGTAAGTTCTTACACTTGAAGATTTGGGTGGCTGACAAGGGACAGACAGTCGACATACTGTACCTGGACTTCATCAGAGTCTTTGACTCAGTCCTCTACAAGAGGCTGGTCAAGAAACTGAGGGACCTATGGGTGGAAGAACGGACAGCCACTTGGGTGAAGAGCTGGTTGGATTCAGAGGGTAGTTGTAAATAGCAAATTCTCAGACGATAAATAGGTTATAAGTGGGTGCTACAAGGCTTGGTCCTAAGCCCCATCCTCTTTAACATATTCATTTTTGACATAAGGGTGGGTATAAAGAGTAAGATCTGCAGGTAAGATCTGCTTCTTCTCAGATGACATGAAGATTTACGCAAGTATGGACACTGAGGAGGGGGATTAGGGTACTAAGGGAGGATGTAGAGAGACAAGTGAAATGGTCTAAGATCTGGCAATTAAGCTTCAGTGCAACAAAGTATAAAGTAATGTACATTATGAAAAGGAACCCAAGGATGCAAGGGCAGGGTGTAGTGAAACTGTAAATTATAGCTGAGGAGATGGACCTGGGTGTTATAATCTCAGATAATCTAAATTCGTTATCATATTGCAACAAGGCTGTGGGAAAGACAAATAGGATACTGGGGTGCATTTGGAGGGGAAACAGCTATACAGCAAGTGATTTTCCCATTACACAGATCACTGGTGTGTGTGTGTGTGTGTGTGTGTGTGTATGTGCATGTGTGTATGTGCATGTGTGTGTGTGTGTGTGTGTGTGTGCGCGCAAACCCAAACCTGGAGTACTGTTCAAGGCTCTGGAAACCATGTCTACGTCAAGACTGCAAGACTGCAACAAGGTGGAGGCAGTACAGAAAAGGATGACTAAAATGATTCAGGGAATGGGGTAAAGGTGTATGAGGACAGGTTGCAAGACCTCAAGATGTACACACTGGAGACCAGGAGAGACAGGAGGATATGACAGAAACATATAAGTACCTGCACAGGAGAAATAGGGTGGACTTCAGAGACATTTTCACATTAAGCAAGAACACAGGTAAGAAACATAGAAACAGAATTTGTTGACAAATAAAGATCACTTGGCCTACCCCGTCTGCCCATTTTTCGCTACCTACAGTAGCACCGCAGACCCTGCTTGATCTCTAGCTCTTTCTCCCTCCACCTTCCTTTCCATTAAAGATTCCCTTATATCTATCCCATGCATTCTTGAACTCCACCACTGTTTTTGCCTGCACCACCTCAGTTGGTAGGCTGTTCCAGAAATTCAGCACTCTTTCTGTGAAGAAGTACTTCCTCACATCTCTCCTGAATCTACCCCCCTCCAGCTTCATAGACTGTCCCCTTGTTCTTGAGCACCTTTTTTTCTTAAAAAAATACTTTCCTCCTGTACCTTATTTATCCCTGTGAAGTACTGTATTTAAAGGTCTCTATCATATATCCACCCTCTCCCTCTTCTCTTCCATGGTGTACATATTGAGCTCCTTTAATCTCCCCTTGTAGGGCTTTTGTTGCAGACCTTGCACCATTTTAGTTGCCCTCCTCTGGATCACCTCCACTCTATCTACAGTACGTCCTTCTGGAGATGTGGCCTCCTATGCACAGTATTCGAGGTGGGGTCTTACCAGTGATCTATACAGAGGTAGCACCACCTCCCTACTTCTGCTGGTGATATTTCTCTCTGTGCACCCCAGCATCCCGCTAGCCCTCCCAACTACCTTGTTTTATTGCCTGGCCACCTTTAGGTCATCAGAGATGATTACCCTCATGTCTGTCTCCTGCTTGGTGGTCATTAATAACACTCCCCCCATTTTGTACTCCACCTCTGGGTTTCTGTGCCCAAAGTGTATTATTTAGCATTTTCTTCGCATCAAATTTAGAGGGTGAATTTAATGAATCTGGCAAGAAGATTTAAGAGAGATGTCTGCAAGCACTTCTTCACTGAAAGAGTGGTATACTAGTGGAATACACTGCCCAAGAAAGTGATGCAGGCTAAATCATTGGGGGGGATTTCAAGGTAGGGTGGTAGAGACATATGGCCATAGTAAGAGGGAAAGGGAAGATGTAAGAGGGATGGATGGCCACTAGGGCCTTAGCAGTATAGCTAGGGATGGTGGGCACCTATATAGGCCAATGAGCTTTTTTCTGCTGTTATTTCATATGTTTCTATGTTACAAAAGAACATGGCAACAAATCTTGTGCTAACATTATTTCCATATCTGCTTTAAGCGCACGTGCCACTAGATGTTTCTGTGGTACTTTTTATGGCATACAAAAGGGTCAGGCAATGTAGCCTGATGTTATACAACTCAAAAGGGCTTTTCTGGCTGAGTTTTTTTTAAGGATGTGTCAGTTTTCTGTTAGGGAGAACTATGACAGTGACTGGAACGTTTCTGTGGAAGGTGACTGGGGGTTCAAGATTCAGAACTGCTGTTAGTTGCACAGCAATTCGGTCTAGTTGTTAGAAGGAATTGCTTGCTGTTTGCTGTTAGTTGCACTTGGTACCCTTGGTAGTGACTACTCATTCTTCAACTGCAACAATTCTATTCGCTTCTCTTCATCAGAATCAAAAACAATAGTAGATCAGGGTTGGCTCTCTCTTCTTAGCTCCTTGTTTTTTTTTTTTCAGGTGTGCCAACCAAGCACTGGAGTGATTTGTTATCAAATGAGCTGTCTGGCTCTTAAATACATCCCCTGTTTGATCCCTAACACATCAACTAGAAAGGTGATGAACAGCCTGGCTTTAATCTTTCTTATCTGTTGGAAAAAAATCCCAGGCAGGAGAGCTTTTCTATCTAACTGAAAAGTAGAAAGTAATGTTTTTCTGATTAGTAGTGCCACAACTGGTGGAGGAACAACAACCAGGCAGCCAGGGATAAGAGGGAGGGCTAGAGGTTCTTTTTCAACTTTACCTTGTTCTTGGTGTTTATTAGTATGACAAGATGATGTAGTTACAAGATCATTAGTTGCTTCATCAACAGAGTCTTCACTTTCATAAGATGAAAGAAACTCCATATCCACATTCATAGACACCTAGACAATGATGTCAAAAAATGACCGAAGGTCCATCCAGTCTGCCTGAATTCCCTATCTAGCCCTTAAACCTACTGTCTCACCTGGGTCCCAGACCTCTCCATCCTCCCTTCCCCTATTCTGACACCCAGAGCAACCACTACCCTTCATTCTGTCCCAGCTGTGCTTGAAACAACTGTTTTGCACCCACCACCACAGCTGGCAGACTATTGCACAACTCCACCACCCTTTCTGTAAAACAATACTTCCTCATGTCCTTACTGAGCCTTCCTCCTGTTAGTTTCCACTCATGACTTGGAAGGTGGTGGTCCCATGGTGTAATGGTTAGCTCTTTGGACTTTGAATCCAGTGATCTGAGTTTTCAGGAAAAGTTTAGGAAATTGGGAAGGGGTCTCAAGCAAGTAGCAACTTCTGTCACTTTCTCAGAAGTACTACCTGCGAGAGGCAAGGGAGAGCATAGGGGTGCATGCACCAGGAACTTTAACTCATGGTTGAAGAACTGGTGCTGTGAGGAAGGGTTTGGATTCATTGGTGACTGGGGACACACCTGGAGGGATGGAGGTTTGTTCAAGCCTGATGGCCTGCATCCATCCTGGAGGGGAATCCAAGCACTCAATGATAAGTTTAAATGTACATTGACAAGCATTTAAGCTATCAATGGGGAGTGGCAGGCCAGTAAGGAGGGTACCTACTTGCTCACCCCCACAGCTAGCAGTGGAACCATTGAACCAGAGGAGTGGCTATCTCTACAAAGCAGTATGCATAAGATGGAGATTAGCGCCCAAGAGGTGGATAGGCAGAAAAGGGGCAAAATTCAGCAGAAGGGCAGACAACAAGGAGAACCAGGGATAAAGGACAACCAAGAAAGGGGCTGGAGTAGAACAGCGAAACAGTCTAGGGAGGTCAAATCATGGAAAGCCATGTGTGCAAATACCAGGAGCCTTAGCAACAAGATGGAAGATCTGGAGGCTGTCATGGTGCAGTCAGACCTGGACATTGTGGCCATCACTGAAACCTGGTGTAATGATAACCATGACTGGGAGATGGCCATACCTGGCTACAACATCTTCAGAAGAGACAGGGCAGGCAGGAAGGGAGGAGGAGTGGCACTGTATGTGAAAAATGACATAAGGGCCACAGAGATCCATGAGGAACAAAATGGGGGAGAGATACTGTGGGTTAAGCTGGAAAGAAAAATGGGGACAGCCATCCACACAGGTGTGGTCTATAGACCACCAGCCCAGGAGGAAGAAACAGATAGGGAGCTGATACTAGCCATCCAAAGGATGGTAGACAAGGGTGAGGTAGTACTGGTTGGAGACTTCAATATTCCAGACGTGGACTGGAGCATCCCAGCAGCAGCATCAACTAGGAGCAGATTTATCCTGGACTCCCTTCAGGGTGCCTTCCTCAAGCAACTGGTCATGGAACCAACTTGGCAGAAGGCAATACTGGACCTTGTGCTCACAAACAGGGACAGTGTGATGGGGTAACAGTGGGGGAGCACCTGGGGAACAGTGACCACCAGTCACTGTGGTTTGAAATCACAGAAAGAGCAGAACCAAACCACACAAAAACACGTATCCTGGATTTTAGGGGGGCAGACTTTGGGAAAATGGGGAGATACTTGAAAGAGGCATTAAGGGGAATGGGGCAGGAATCAGGGGTTGAGGAACAGTGGGCAGTATTTAAAATGGGGATTACAAGAGCAACAGAATTATGCATTAAGCAGGTTAGCAAGAGAAAAGGAAGAGGAGACCATTATGATTTTCCAAAGAGGTAGCAAAGAAAGTGAAAGCCAAAAGATTGCATCAGGCAATACAAAAGACACAGGCAGAAGGGGATAGGGAGAAGTACCAGGAGAAGCAAAGGGAGGCAGGGAGGTCAATAAGGAAGCCAAACCTCAGACAGAAGAACACATTGCAAAATCAGTGGGTAGAGGGCACAAAACCTTTACAGGTACTTAAGTGAAAAAAGAAAGGCAAAGGGGATAGTGAGACTGAAGGGGAGGATGGGGCATGCGTGGACGTGACAAGGTAGAGAAGGTTCAGAGGAGGGCAACAAAGATGGTGCACAGATTGCATCACAAGTCCTATGAGGACAGGTTGAAGGAACTGAACATGTACTCCCTGGAAGAGAGGAGGGAGAGAGGGGATATGATAGAGACATACAAGTATCTTACAGGGAGGAACAGGGTGCAGGAGTACACTATTTTTAAGCGAAAAAGATATTCCAGGACTAGAGGCATGGGATGAAGTTGGAGGAGGACGATTCAGAGGAAACGTGAGGAAGAATTTCTTCACAGAATGGGTGGTGGACAAGTGGAACACCCTGCCAGAGGAAGTGGTGGGGGCTGAAACAATCACAGGATTTAAGAATGCATGGGATAGACATAAAGGAATTCTGGAGGTCAGGGGTAAGGGGCAACAGACTTCTAGGAAAACATAAACTGAACTTACAAGCTCAAATGGGCAGACTGGGTGGGCCATAGGCCCTTATCTGCCGGCACTGTCTATGTATCTATGTATCTATGACCACATGACCATGAGCTAGTATTCAGGTTAAATAGTTCTCTGCAGCTCACCCTGTTAATTACTTTTAGGAATTTAAAAGGCCTCTATCATAGCTCCCCTCTCATTTCTGGTCTCCAGAGAGTACATATGCAGAACCTTGAGACACTCCTCATAGGACATACCCTGCTAGCCTTGAATAGTTTTTGTCATGCTGTGATGCACTGTTTCCAGTCTATCTAAATCTTTTCTAAGGTGAGGACTCCAGAAGTGGGTGCAGTACTCCAAATGTGGCCTAACCCAGGGTGTATACAAGGGAAGTGTTACCAATCTTTTTATGCTATTAATATCCCTTCCTATACATCCTAGCATCCTACTTGCCTTACTA
The DNA here is from genome assembly GCA_016271365.2 of Neoceratodus forsteri. Classification (NCBI taxonomy): domain Eukaryota; kingdom Metazoa; phylum Chordata; order Ceratodontiformes; family Ceratodontidae; genus Neoceratodus; species Neoceratodus forsteri. The sequence continues at coordinate 1,018,041,129 of CM028133.1, read as the reverse complement.
CAAGCCTTGTTGCACTGACTCAGCTGATTTAAGGTGTCGCTGATGCATTCAATGCTGACTCAGAGTTTTCACCCACAGCATCAACTTTCCCCAATACAGTACTTCCTTCTTGTCCAACGACACCACTGGTATTCAACTTGGACAGCCATTTCACTTTCTTCTACCCCCTGCTCCTTCCTCCTTTTCTGGCAACCATAGTTTATTAGTATCATCATCATCTTCAATGCCACTACTCATATCTTCAGTGTGTTCCGTGGCCTCCCCTGCTGTTCTCAGACTCCAATATCATCATCGCCGTCACCATTCGTATCTTCAGTCGAGCCTGGTCACTTTTGCTTTTGGAATATCCTCCTCAAGTGTCAATAACTGTGAATCATCCATGTCAGACTCATCATCTTGGCTTGTGCCTTCGTGCAGACAATTCTTGTGCCTTCATGCAGACATACTTATGCTATGTCAGCCGTATTAAACTTCAGTAAAATGGCAGTAACAATGCCCCTTTTCTCAGCATCAGAATCAATTGTTTTCTCCATTTTCTCAGGGTGACCACAACTGGCAGAGGGTACATTAATTTCACTTCAAAGCCTTGAACAGCTGCTATTTGTATTAATAGCGATATCAGTACTAGATAATGAGGTAGGTCTGTTGGTTGTGGATTTACTTGCACTTCTTGTTCATGTTTGTGGCTGGATGAAGCAAATAAGTCCTTGCTTTTGTTGCCAACCCACAGTTTCTTTTGCTTCTTGTGGCATATAGTTTTAGACATTCTGGGCCCTGATATTCAACAAGGAATGCAAATGCAGCACAAACATTTGTGCTTCATTTGTGCTAGTGCCCAACCCAGTGGCTGCTATATTCAGTCAGATAGCAGACCAGTGCTATTCAACTGAACATCGACTCATGTTGGCTTAGTGCTGAGTCAAACTGCACTGACCCTACATGGACCCGAGCTGTATTTAGCCCGCAGGAAATAGTACTCCTGGACCGGATAATGCAGGGACCCATGTTGGCTATATTCAGCCACGCCATGCAAATGAACCCATTAGGCATGCAAGGCACTAAGGGGCCATTTGCATGCCATTATGAGCTCATTTGCATGGTGAGCAGTGGCCCTTTAGTGCCCATCCTGTGTGCACCTGACACATCATTTCTGATGTCTAGCAGCACCCCCCCCCCAAATGCCCATCCCGTATCATGGATATGTATCCCTCATGTCCAGTGGCACCTCTCTGTGCTGAATACCTGTCCCGTATATTGTAGGCAAGGCAAGGCAATTTTATTTATAAGGTGCCCAATCCTGGAGGCTCTGGGTGCCTAACAAAGATTATAATAAGAGCACAGGAAACAAACGTAAATAAATATAATAACAACAGTTCATAGAATTCTAAATACAGCATGTAACAGGTAAAAAGCAGTGGACTGTTACATAAATAGGACTAGACCAGGATGGAATCAGAAATCTGGGAAGGCCAGGACAAAGAGGTGGGCCTTCAGCCTCTGCTTGAAAACCTTGATTGAGGGAGCCTCCCAGACTGAAGGTGGAAGAGAATTCTACAGGGTTGGTTCAGAGACACTAAATGCACTATCTCCAGAAGTCCTGAGCCAAACTCTGGGAGCATTCAGGAGGCCCCTCGAAGAGGAGCAGAGGGAGTGAACAGAGGTCACTGGTGTCAGGAGCTCTGTCAGGTAACCAGGACCCAGTCTGTATAGGGCCTTAAAGGTGAGAAGCCCCACCTTGAAAAGGACCCTGCACCTGACTGGCAGCCAGTGCAGAACCTGCAAGATCAGGGTCACATGACTGGACCTTGAAAGGCCTGTCAGTAACCGGGCTGCTGCATTCTGCACCAGCCGCAGTCTGTGAATGGTCCCTCCCATGACCCTTAAGTACAGAGAGTAGCAGCAGTTAAGCTTGGAGGTCATAAAGGCATGCACCAGCATCAACAGGTCCTCGGGCAGAATGAGGGGCTTAATCTGGGCAATGTTCCACAAATGGTAGAAACAACTGCTGATCACAGATTACACCTGATCTTCAAAAGTCAATCTGTTATCAAGGATCACACCCTGAGTTTGCACTCTTGGGGAAGCCACCAATGGAGCAGACCCCAGAAAAAGCACTGTACCAACCCCAGGTGGCAATCCATCATGACCACGACCAGTCTTGATCACTAGTACCTCCGTCTTGGCCGGGTTTAGTCTCATCCATCTGGAAGCCATCCAGTCATTGATTTTAGCCAGACAGTTGTTTAGCACTTCAACAGCTCCAGATGTTCTGGGGGCAAAAGACAAGTACAAGTGGATATCATCTGCATAACAGTGAAACTCCACGCTGTGCTGTTGAATGAGCTCGCCCAGGGGCAGCATGTACACTGTGAACAGCATTGGCAACACGATCGAGCCCTGTGGCACTCTATAAGACAGGGGCATTGGGAAGGAGGAGAAATTCCCCATCACCATCCGCTGCACCATGTTTGAGAGATAGGACTCAAACCATCTGATGACAGTATCGGTGAGTCCACAAAACTCACAGAGCCAATCCAGAAGTGCAACGCGGTCCACAGCATCAAAAGCTGAAGAGAGATTGAGGAGAACAGGAACTGATCTGTCTCCTCTATCTCTAGCCCTGAGCAGATCATTATGCACCCTCACTAGAGCTGTTTCTGTGCTATGCCTAGTTAGAAAACCTGACTGAAATGGCTCATAGATGTCCAAGGACACCAGGTGATCCTCGAGCTGTTGTGTCACTAGCTTCTCAACAACCCTGCCCAAAAAGGGAAGGTTGGAGATAGGACAGTAATTCGCCAGGATGTCAGAGTCGAGGGAAGGTTTCTTTTGGAGTGGCCTCACCAGCAACTCTTTCAAAGCCACTGGGAATACCCCCTCCACCACTGAACACTCGGCTATCCTAGGGAACACCGGGTCAACAGCCTCGACGCAACTCATTAAGAAACACTTTGGTGCTGGGTCCAGTTTACAAAAGGTGTGCTTCAGCTCTAAGATCACCTTAGTCACTTCAGACACCTCCACTGGCCAAAACTCCTAACAGACAGGTGACATGCCTGTGAGCCCCCCAGCCCGACCACTGTGAGGTGAATGCCACCCTGGCAGAATCCCCGACTGGATGACTGATACTCTGTCAGAGAAAAACAGAGCAAACTCCTCACACAAAGTGGATGACAATACTTTTCTTGGCTGTAGGCAGGCAGGCAGGATGAAGAAGCCTTTCTACAGTCTGAAATAGCTGAGATGGTCTGTTCTTCCTCGCAGCAATTTCCCCAGACAGGAATTCTGCCTTCTTATGGGAAATTGCCCCCGGTACTCAGCACCGTGAGCACGAAGGCCAGCCTGTCAGCCTCCAGCCAGGTCCTCCACCAGCAATGCTCCAACCGCAGACCCCTGATCTTCATCACCTTGAGATCCCCATCAAACCAAGGGGACCTCAAGTGAGAAGATCTGAATTATATATGAACTAGCACAAGAGCATCCAGATCTTCAGAGACCACCCTGTTGTAAGTGGCCACCACCTCTCTGGATCCAACTGCACATGCCGCGTTAACCTGAGATTGGTCAACTAGCACCTACAGTCCCTCAGGGAACATGCCCCTTAAAGGGTGGTAACTGACCATCTTCATGAGGGGGGACTACTGGGGGGGGGGCCTCAAATGTGAACTCCATGGTACAGTGATCAGACCAAGCAACCTGATCAATCTTGAGGTTATCAACCTCAAGACCCAGATGGAACACCAAATTGAGTGTGTGGCCATGCTGGTGGGTTGTTGTAAAATATCCTTGGTGGCTAGCAGCAGCCCCCACCCACATTCACCCACCCCATGTCTGATAAAAATATCCCTGGTGTCTAGTGGCATCTCCCATCCCCGAACACCCATGCCATATTACTGACACATACCTCTGGTGTCTAGGGGCACCCTTCAACCCTCCATCACCCATTCCATAGTAGATATACCTATCCTTGCTGTCTAGTGGCACCCTCTATCCCTGAAAACCCATCCCATATTAATGACACATATCCCTGGTGTCTAGTGGCACCCCTCACCCTGATCACCTGTTTTTATAGTAGGTATACCTATCTTTGGTGTCTAGTATCACCCCCCCCCACCCTGATCACCCATTCTATAGTAGGTATACCTATCCCTGGTGTCTAGTGGCATCCTCCACCCCAAACACCCATTCCATATTACTGACACATATTCCTGGTGTCTAGTGGCACCTTCCACCTCCTGAGCACTCATCCCATATTAGTCACACATATCCCTTGTCACAAGGGGAATCCCCCACCCTGAACACCCCTCCCATATTAGGTAAACATATCCCTGGTGTTTAGTGGCACTTCCCACCCACAAACACCTATTCTATGAACTGTAGAATATCCCTGGTGTCCAGTGGAACCCCCCAACCCATCCCTGACTGCTCTTCAAAAAAACAGCCCAGGAAACATTGGTGATCCAGTAGCCACTCATCCTGCTGGCACCCAGAACACCTTCCATCCAACCTTTCCTTACTGGGGTGTCCAGGGATATGTCTGAAATTCCAACACAGCAACTGGCATAGCCTTCCTCTCACCTCCTGAGATGGCTGCCATATGACCTGACAATGTGCATGCATACAGTATACTGTACATGTGCACACTGCCAGCTTATATGCTGTCCGGCCAATGAGGTGAGAGGAGGGCTGTGCTGGTTCCTGTATCAGGTTTCTAGGCACCTCCCTGGAAATGCTGGTAAGAGGAGAGTTAGGTGGTGGTGTTCTGAGTGTTGGCAGGACTGGTGGGTGCTGCTGCACCTCCAGTGTTCATGTGCCATTTTTCGATGGGCAGTTGGGGATGGGGGTGGGGAAACCAATGGATACCAGGGATATTCTACAGTTTATGGGACTGGTGTTGGTGGTGCCCCTTGACACTAGGGATATGAGTAACTAATATGGGATGGATGTTTGGGGATTGGAACTGCCAGTAGACAGCAGGGATATGTGTAACTAATAGGGGATGGGTGCTTGGGAGGGGGTCAGGGGTGCCACTAGATACCAGGGATATGTGTAACTAATATGGGGCAGGTGTTCAGGGAGTGGGAGGTTGCTATTAGACATCAGAGATATGTTTTGGTAATATGAGTTAATGGGTAATATAGTAATAATGGGTGTTCAGGGTTGGGGAGTGCCATTGATTATCAGGGCCTGCAGCCACACTGGTGTGATGGTGATTGGGGGAGGGTGGCTTCAGGACAGCTGTTCTAACACCAGTGGTGTGGGAGTGTGAGCTTAGCACCAAGTTAAGTCAAAGTTTCAGTAAATAGCATTACTTTGGGTGCCATTTACCACCATCGAAAACCTTTGAACATGCCGCTAAACCCATATGCAGTAGGGGACCCCTCATTTGCATTGGTGTAGCATTTGCACATAGATGCTAACAGGTTTAGTGCATGCTAGAGGGGTCTCTAAATATAGCCCCCCCCACAGTGACTGCCGCAAACCTGGATCATGCCACGCAAACCCCATTAGCACCAGCACAAATGTTTGAATGTCTGACCCTAGTTGTCCATATGTGTGCATGTGTATGTGAAAATGTGGGAGACTTAACTCTAGTTTTTCAACAGATATGGTGATTGTGAGCATTTTAGGAGACTTGTGAAAAATTTAGGAGACTTAAATCTTGGATTTAAGGCTGGCACTTTTGTAGGGGGATGGGAAAGGGGCAGCTGCCTGCTAGGGAGCTAGCTGCACAATCGAGCACCTTCATATGTTCATATGTAAGTATGGGGATTCCCTCTATGTTCTTAGCAGAAAAACTGATCAGCAGCTATATATACCCAACAGGACAATACACCCAACAGGGCACTACACCCACACGTAGGGTTCAGAAAACTTTGGGAAACTTAAATCAGTTATTTAAACAGGTGTACAGATTCCCTCTACACTGCTGGGACACAGCAAAGCACCAGTATGTGGAGTTAGACAGCTTTCTTTTGGAGGCTTAAAATTGTCATTTAAGTAGGTGCAGAGATTCCCTCCATGCTGCTAGAACAAGACAAAACACGTGTGTGAGGAGACAAACATTTTAGAAGACTTAAATCTTTGCTTTAAACAGGTATGGAGATTTCCCCTGTGCTACTGGCAGCAAAACTGATCAGCAGCTCTAGTATGCCCAATAGTGTAAAACACCATTATGTGGAGCCAGAAGACTTTGAGATACTTGGTATTTAAACAGGCACGGAGATTCTGTCTATGGTGCTGGGCAGATCAAAATGTCTGTATGTAGAGTCAAAAGGTTTTGGGAGACACACCTGGTACTTACTCAGGTATAAGAATTTCCACTGTGCTGCTGGCTGCAAAACTGATCAGGAGTTATATAAGCCCAACAGGGCAAGACATCCATACTGTTTGAGGAGTCAGAAAACTTTAGGAGGCTTAAATCTGATAGTACAGAGATTTCCTCTATATTGCTGACTGCAAAAGTGATCAAAACACACAGCTGCACGCTGCAGGGCTCAAAGGTGGGTGCTCACTGAAAAACAATAAACACCATGTCCAAACATGGAGCACTTGAAAACCCAGGTATAAAGTTCAAATCAAGAAAGAAAAACATAAGGAACTCATTATATGCATGCTAAGTGTTTATTCAACCACGAGAGACCCATGGCTGTAACCCTGGTGCTTCGACTCAGATACAAGTCTTCGTGAGGGAGAGTACCCAATACACATAAACCCATGTGCATTTATACACATCAAAACAGGTTTACTTAAATAGTTCACACAATTTTATTCAGTTTTTGTAGAAAGGCACATATTGAACATGTGTGTAAGACACTGCAAAATGCCACTATTAGATTACACAGAACAAATAATTTAATACAAACATAATTCACTTCCTAAAAAAATTGGGGCTGGTAGAAGTTGTGGAAACCTGCTTTTGCTGAGCAGCTGAGGGAAGGATTTTAGTAGCTGGATAAGCTTTAAATTATTATCAGTCTGTTGACTTTTAAGCAGGACTGCTGACTTGTTTAATAAATGTTGTTTTGTGTTGGGGATCCATAGAGGAAGCTGGATATTCATTTATCTTTTCTACAGGTATTGTGAGCAGCTTCTGGAAGGTTCTGTCTTTCTCAGCCAGGATCAATTTACAGCTCATAGAGGCTTAAATACCAGGGCTTCTCACATAACAGTACTGCATAAACAGTTGGGGCTGGTAGAGGTTGTGGAAACCTGCTTTTGCTGAGCAGCTGGGGAAAGGATTTTAGTAGCTGGATAAGCTTTAAATTCTTATCAGTCTGTGGACTTTTAAGCAGGACTGCTGACTTGTTTAATATATGTTGTTTTGTGTGGAACCTTCCTCCGGAAGAGGTTGCAGTGCTTGGAGGAGCAGTGAGTGGCAGATACAGGGTTGATACACTCTCGTGAGAGTTGGGTGTGGGCCCAAATCCCACCCTCCCCACCCTCCTCCCCAGAGCACAGCTCATTTATAGGGGAACACCTGCCCTTCAATTGGAGGAAAAGGCTTCAGGTGCAGCTCATGTAGTTCTAGCCACTGGGGGTTGGGTTTTAAGGCTGGGAGAGAGGAGCTTAGGGAGTTGTAATCTTCCCCTGTAAGCTAACTCTTAAGGCAAATAATCAGGTGGAGAAAAGTTCAGCCACCCAAGCGTTGCAAGTTTAAAAGTCTGCATGCTGTATGGGGGGCAATTGCCTATGTATAGGTATTGGTAGCTCGAGAAACTGTAGAGCCACTGAGTTGGTAATTTGGCCTAGAAAAGACTGCTGTGATGATGGGGTAGGGACCGCATATCACTACAGCAGGTATATTTGGGCGGATGGTTGGGTACATGGGGTGTGGTGTGGCCTTGATACTGGACTGGGCTTGGAAGTTTGGGGGATTCCCAGAATGCTACCAGCTGGCACAGCTTAAGGAGGAGGTAGAGGGGATCCGAAGGCAGCTGGGGGGGCTTGGGAGGAGGATTGGAGAGGTAGGAGGCAAGTGGTCACCTACATGGAAGCACTAGGTGCTGGAGCCTCCCAAGCTGGGGGAGGAGTGAAGAGAGCTGCTCACACTAGGAGAGGAGGGAAGGGGGTGACACAGAGGGCTCTCAGGGACCCTGGCAGAAGGGGCCCAAAAGGTGGAAATTTCCACAGCAGTAGGCAAGAGTCTGAGGGTGTCCAAAGGAAACTGAGAGAGGAAGTAGGGACATGGAGGGTACTGGGGGATGGGCTAAGGCTCACAAATCAGTTTTAACCCTCTATGCCCATTGGTAGAAGGGGGGGTGTGGGGGAGGAAGTGGAGGAGGAGGAGGATGATACTCCTGCTGCTAGGGACGAATAGAACGGGTGTAGAGAGCAAGTGTCAAGGGCACAATAGAGGGTGTCCCGGCAAAATAGGGGAAGAGGGGTAGGAGGGGAGAAGATAAAGGAGGATCAGAGGAACAAGGAGGAGGCTGATGGTATGGAACAGGGGAGTATGGCAGGCAGGAAGGTGCAGGACATAAATGGGATGATAGCGAGCAGAAAGCCAAATAGGCAAATGGATAGAATGGATGGATTAGTAAGGAGTGGGGAAAGAAATGCAGAGAAAGATACTCAAGTGGGGGGGATAAAGAAGGCCAGGACACGGGTAGAGGAGGTGACCAGGGACAATAGTGAAGGGGCTACCTTCAACACCCAGATTGTGGGAGGTGCGAGGAGCCGGTTGAGGGGAGAATCTGGACAAAGGGATGAGGAGGGGCATGGAAGGAGGGGGAACCCGAGGGGTGAACAGGAAGGCAAGGGGGAAGTTAGAGTACTACTATTGGGGGAATCCATGATCAGAGGCATACAGTGGGAGGGGCAGGAGGAGGGTAAAACCTGTCTGATCAGAACCAAATGCCACCCAGACCTGACAGTGCACAAGGCCAAGCATGAGTTGTATTCACTGGCAAGGGAATGCAGAGGGGGCCCCGGACATTCTAGTGCACTTGTGGACAAACGACATAAATGGTAATAGTGAACTAGAAATTCAGGCAAGGTTCTGGGAGTTGGCCAGGGTATACCTTTCCATAGGCTGTAAGATCTCCTTTTTGGAAATCCTGTTGGTGCCAAGGGCTAGTGGGGAAAACAAGATGAAGATTAGGGAGATAAATCAGTGGCTTAGGGAGTGGTGTAGGGAATTGGGGTATGGCCTGGTGGGGACTGGGGGAGACCTGGGAGGATAAGTGGCTGTAAGCTAGGGATAGGCTCCACCTTAATTTGAAGGGGAAGGAAATCCTAAAGCTCAAACTAGCTGGGTTCTTCAGCGAAAGGTGGGGTTTAAACTTGTGAAGGGGGGGGATCAAAAAGGGGCAATGCCAACAGATACGATAAATGAGGGACATGGTCTCCACTCCTCTAGGGAGCTAGGGAGATATGGAAATGGGTCACCAGGTAGGATGCAGGAGCTGAGAAATGGGAGCTCAAGGGGGAGAAATGAGAGGAGGGAAAAGGGTTGGGGAGTGGTCCTGATAAATGCCAGGAGCTTAGGAAATAAAATGCCTGAGCTCCAGGCGATGCTAGTTGAGGCAGAAGTAGATGTGGCAGCAGTCACTGAGACCTGGACCATTCAAGGGCACGAGTGGGACCTAAATCTGGAGGGCTACACTATGTTCAGAAAAGATAGGGGGGAGGGAAGGGGTGGTGGTGTAGCACTGTTAGAAATGGTGTGGGCATTGGAGGGGTAAAGGAGGCAGAGGGGAATGTGGAGGCTATTTGGATCACCTTGCTGATTCAGAGGGGTAAGAGACTAAAGGTCGGAGTGGTATACAGACCACCAGCACTGGTGGAGGTCCTAGAAGAAAGTTTGGTGGCAAATCTCTAGGGACACTGTAAATTAGGAAAGGGAAGGGTAATAGTAATGGGGGACCTCAACATGCCAGGAACAGACAAAGGGACTATGACAGCACCAGTGGCCAGAGAGCAGAGGCTGCTGGATGTATTCCAGGATGCGTTTCTGACACAACAGGTGGGTGAGCCAACTAGGGAGGGCCGGACACTGGACATGGTCCTGGCAGACAGTGATCAGATTAGGGGCCTAAGGTGAGTGACCCATTGGCTGGTAGTGATCACAACACAGTCTGGTTCTTCCTGGACCTGGGAGGGAGAAAAGCCGAACAAGGACGGTAGTAACTGACTTTAGGGATGCAGACATCAGGGATATGGGAAAGATCCTTAAAGATCATCTGGACAGGATTAAGCCGGATATGGATGCTGACAGCAGGTGGGGGATCATTAGGAGGAGAATACAGGAGGTTACCAGATCCTATGCAAGGGAAAGACATAAGTTCGGTAAGGCCAGAAAACCCTGCTGGTAGACCCGGGAGGTACAGGAGGTGGTGAGGGAAAAGAAGGCAGCCAATAGGTGCTTCAAGTGGTCAAGGAGTGAAAGCGATCAGAATGAATATGAGCTGACAGCCAAGAGAGTCACCAGGGTGGTGAGAGCAGCTAAGGCAAAAAAGGAGCAATTCTTGGCCAGTGGAATCTGGAGGGGGGACAAGGGGTTCTTTAGATGCATAGGGGAAAAAAGTAAAGTAAGGGGGCAGATCAGCAAGATAAGGATAGGGGATGGTTGGGCACAGGAGGCAGGGGAACAGGCAGAATTCCTAAATGAGTACTTTGCCTCAGTTTATACCAGGGGGGATGGAGGGGCTATGTCTTGTGAGGGGAGCAGGACAAACCGGAGCAATGGGTGGGACTGGTAGAGACCAAAGGCCCTGATGGGCCTGGAGAAAGGGAGTGGCCACCACAGACAGGTGGGGGCCCAGCAGTGCAGGTTGAAAAGGAGAGGATGAGGCTGAAATCCCAGTAGAGAGAGTAAGGGAAGCCCTCAGGTCCCTTTGGATGGAGAAAGCACCTGGTCCAGATGGAATACATCCCAGGGTGCTGAAGGAACTGGCGGATGTCCTGGTAGTCCCTCTAGTGGAGCTTTTCAACATCTTTCTGAGGACTGGGAGGGTGCCCCAAGACTGGAGTGTGGCCCATGTCATGCCGATCCACAAGGGGGGATCAAGAGAGGAGGCAGAAAATTACAGGCCCATTAGCCTGACATTGGTGGTCGGCAAGGTGATGGAGGGTATTATCAAGGAAAGGCTAGGGGGGTTACTGGAGCAAACTCGGTACTTGGATGATAGGCAGCATGGCTTTGTCACGGGAAGATCATGCCAGACAAATCTTGTTGAGTTCTATGACTGGGTGATGAGGGCCCAGGACCATGGTAGGCCAGTGGATGTCCTCTTTCTGGATTTTAGCAAGGCGTTTGATTCGGTACCCACAGTGGCCTGCTAGCTAAGCTGAAGGAAATGCGGGTAGGGAGACAGTTGCTAAGATGGATAGGAAATTGGCTCTCTGAGCGTACTCAGAAGGTCATGGTTAGAGGGTTAGCCTCATCCCCAAGATGGGTTACTAGTGGTGTTCCCCAGGGATCAGTGCTGTGGCCACTTCTGTTCAACACCTATATCTCAGACATCAGGAGGGGGATCAGGAGTGAGATGAGTCTCTTTGCAGATGACTCAAATCTAGGTTCAGTGGTGGATGGGGAGAAGGGGAGGGTGGCCTTACAGGAGGACCAGGAGACTCTGGAAAGGTGGTTGGGAAAATGGAAACAAAAATTCAATGTGGAGAAGTGCAAGGTTCTGCACCTGGGAGTCAGAAATCCAGGCCAGGGGTATACCCTGGGAGGAGACATGATTCAAGTCACGTAGGGTGAGAGGGACCTGGAGGTAGTGGTAGATGTCAAAATGAACAACTCAGAGACCTGTAGGAGGGCAGCGGCAAGGGCAAATAGGATGCTGGGATGCATCACCAGGGGGATTACCTCCAGAAAGGCAGAAGTGATCCTTCCACTGTACAACTGCTTGGTTAGGCCACACCTCGGTATTGTGTACAATTTGGAAACCACATTTAAAGAGGGACATTACACTCCTAGAGAGGGTCCAAAGGAGGGCAACCAAAATGATCTGGGGCCTGAGGGAGGACCTATGAGGAGAGGCTCAAGGAGCTCGACATGTACACCTTGGAGGAGAGGAGGGACAGGGGGGACATGATAGAGGTCTTTAAGTACATGAAAGGGATCAATAAAGGAGGCCCAGTCAGGGTGCTCCAAAGGAAGGAGGGTGGGGCAACATGAGGTCACGGGTGTAAGCTGGAAGGGGGCAGGCTCAGAAGGGAGAGGAGGAGATGTTATTTCACTGAAAGGGTGGTGGATCCATGGAATGCACTGCCCAGGGAGCTGGTAGAGATGGAGACTGTGGACGGTTTTAAGAGGGGATGGGACAGGTACAGGGGGAGGGTAAATCTGACCAGGCCCAATACAGGTGGAACATCTGGGACTGGGGACAGTATAACCCAAGGGGGGGGGACACCAAAATCGGCCCTCAGTGTGGGTGCTGAAAATTGAGCAGACTCAAGAGACCATTAGGCCTATTCTGCTGGCATTTCAGTAAGTTAGCATGTATGTATGTTAGTAAAACAGTGTATCATAGTTAGCTATTAAGAGTCAATACCACTGAAAGTTATAAGAGCACCAATCACCAATTCCTAAGTGCAGACATAAAAAAGAGTAATAAAGAGCCAAGAAAAAATCATAAATTCTAGCAAGTGGAGAGAAATGGGTCAGAAGAACAGCCTAGAGCTAACAAGCTCAAACAAAAGAGTGAAGTACAAAAAGAAGAAGTAAACATAAACAGGAAAGAAGCTGTGATAAATGGTTCTTAAAAGAGTGAAGGCTAGTAGGTATAAAACGGTAGTTCAGCCTAAGAGATGCAATGCGGTAGCTACAGAGCTTGACGTTGCAAGATAGGAGGAAGAGATAATGAATAAGTAGAAATCAAATGCATTACTTAACAGGGCTATTCGGGGCTAGAAGGCAAATAACCATGAAATAGAGGCCACAAAAGAAAATTCCTAAGTACAGTGCAAACAGGGAGCTTCTGTTAAATCAAAGAACTAGTTACAAAACCGAGTTGGTTTATTAGAGAAATTCATTATGTGATTATATACAAGCTAGCACGCCATAACAAAATAAGGGATTGTTTTGGTGCTTTTCCCCAACAAGAATCATTTAAGTCATTTATTCAGCATTCCACACAGTAGGTCATGAAAAGCAACATTTTTTAGCTGGAAGTGTGCTATGCCCAAACTATCATTTAGTACACAACTTCAGAAATCACCCAGGATGAGTAACAGTGAGGGGGGTACCTCAGCTACAGTCGAGAATAGGGACCAGCCATTTTCCTGTTTTGAAACCATAGCTGCAGCTGATAAATGCTGCATAAATTCAGGTACATCACTAAATTTGGAATCCCCTTAAGCCAACCAGACTCAAAAGCTAAAGGTATTGTTTAATAAATTTGAAAAACTCAAAGTAAAAGAAATAACATTTTTTTTTCATAGTAGAGTCACTTAGAGAATATGTCAACAAAGGCTGGGCACCCAGGGGATCACGTATAGATCCCCCACTGGTGGCTTTATCGCAGGGACATATAGACACAAATGGGAGGAAGTCCTAACATGTGCTTCTACCTTTTTTAAATTCTAGTTGACCAGGACAAAGAGGCATATGGTCAAATTACTCAAGACATAGAGGACATTAAGAAATAACTTCTATCCCACAGTGAGTTTTATTTCTCAGAAGAAGCCGGAAGGGAAAGGAAGGAAACATATTCAATTCAGTGCTTTAGAGTAACTGGTAATTGCTATTTTCCTTTTAAACTTAGATTGTGGGCTTTTAGTGACACTGTACTTTCTTTGTTGTCTTTACTTAGAATTGTTTTTAGGCTGTTGAAAATTTAAAACGTAGTGGTGGTGTAATTCTGTGCAGTCTTTAACTGCTGCAGATTTTCACCCTCCTCCCCTTCCCCCAACTCTTAATTATATGCCCTGTTAAATCTGATTGACAGGAGCTAAACACAGGGTATAGTAAGGGGTGGTGAAGTAGGAGGGCACAAGGGGAAGAAGCCCACCCTCAGCACAACAAGTGTTTTGACTCATTTATTTATTTATTGGTTTCTTTTTTTTCAAAGAAAATTATCTGAGGATCAGTGGCAGGATTTTTTGGACAGTAAATTAATAAAAAGGGAACTAGGAGAGCTTCAGTAGCAGACAAGTAGTGGAATAGCAGTATAATTGCAGTATAATGTGGGGAGTGGTGCAATGCAGTGGCTGTGGGGCAGCCGTATTCAGGCAGACCTTCTGGACACTGAGGTGCTGCTCTATCTGCATGCATCTCTCTGGACTGCTGGATGAGGTAGCCAGACTCAGAGCGGAAGTAAACTGGGTCAGGAGTACCATCACCCCTATCCAGAGACCACCCAGTCCAATGCAACTGCCTCAAAGGATGCCAAGAACGAGGAGCACTTGGATGACAGTGGGCTCAGGGAGGGTAGAGCAGTCAGGCAGAGGCACATCCCAGATCCTATTCCACTCAAGAACTCATATGCCACACTGGCAAATGAGGACAACCAACTAGAGGTACCCAGAGAAGAGAGGAAAGGATGTGGAGGTTAGCCAAGGAGGGACCTCAGCGGGGAAGCAGTGGACCCCAGAGGAGGAGGAAGTGAATCCTGGTGGGGGACTCCATCATAAGAGGGATCCAGCTAGGAACACAGGAGGGGGAGGACAGGGAGGTGAGGTGAGGTGCCTACCAGGTGCCACGGCATGGAGGGATGGAAGGAAGATCCTGGGTATCACTGGGAAGGCAAGATGGAGGGTGAGCTGATGTCATTATCCACCTAGGTACTAATGACCCGGCAAATGGGGAGCCAAAGGAAGTTCAGGAAGAGTTTAGGAAATTGGGAGGGGTCTCAAGCAAGTAGCTACTTCTGTCACTTCTCAGAAGTACTTCCCATGAGGGGCAAGGAGAGCATAGAGTGCATGCACCAGGAACTTTAACTCATGGTTGAAGAACTGGTGCTGTGAGGAAGGGCTTGGATTCATTGGTGACTGGGGACCCACCTGAGGGATGGAGGTTTGTCCAAGCCTGACGGCCTGCATCCATCCTGAAGGGGAATCCAAGCACTCAATGATAAGTTTAAATGCTACATTGACAAGCATTTAAACTATCAAGGGGGAGTGGCAGGCCAGTAAGGAGGGTACCTACTTGCTCACCCCCCACAGCTAGCAGTGGAACCAGTGAACCAGAGGAGTGGCTATCTCTGCAAAGCAGTGTGCAAAAGATGGAGATTAGTGCCCAAGAGGTGGATAGGCAGAAAAGGGGCAAAATTCAGCAGAAGGGCAGACAGCAAGGAGAACCAGGGATAAAGGACAACCAATGAAGGGGCTGGAGTAGAACATCAAAACAGTCTAGGGAGGTCAAATCATGGAAAGCCATGTGTGCAAATGCCAGGGGCCTTAGCAAAAAGATGGAAGATCTGGAGGCTGTCATGGTGCAGTCAGACCTGGACATTGTGGCCATCACTGAAACCTGGTGTAATGATAACCACGACTGGGAGATGGCCATACCTGGCTACAACATATTCAAAAGAGACAGGGCAGGCAGGAAGGGAGGAGGAGTGGCACTGTATATGAAAAATGACATAAGGGCCACAGAGATCCAGGAGAAACAAAATGGGGGAGAGATACTGTGGGTTAAGCTGGAAAGGAAAATGGGGACAGCCATCTGCACAGGTGTGGTCTATAGACTACCAGCTCAGGAGGAAGAAACAGATAGGGAGCTGATGCTAGCCATCCAAAGGATGGCAGACAAGGTGAGGTAGTACTGGTTGGAGACTTCAATATTCCAGACGTGGACTGGAGCATCCCAGCAGCAGCATCAACTAGGAGCAGATTTATCCTGGACTCCTCAGGGTACTTTCCTCGCCAACTGGTCATAGAACCCTCGGCAGAAGACAATACTGGACCTGAGCTCACAAACAGGTACAGTGTGATGGGGGTAACAGTGGGGAGCACCTGGGAAACAGTGACCACCAGTCATTGTGGTTTGAAATCACAGAAAGAGCAGAACCAAACCACACAAAAACATGTATCCTGGATTTTAGGGGGCAGACTTCTGGAGAATGGGGAGATACTTGAAAGAGGCAGGGGGAATGGGACAGGAATCAGGGGTTAAGGAACAGTGGGCAGTATTTAAAATGGGGATTACAAGAACAACAGAATTATGCATTAAGCAGGTTAGCAAGAGGAAAAGGAAGAGGAGACCATTATGGTTTTCCAAAGAGGTAGCAGAGAAAGTGAAAGCCAAAAAGATTGCATTCAGGCAATACAAAAAGACACAGGCAGAAGGGGATAGGGAGAAGTACCAGGAGAAGCAAAGGGAGGCAGGGAGGTCAGTAAGGGAAGCCAAAGGTCAGACAGAAGAACACATTAGGGAGATAAAACCTTTTATAGGTACATCAGGGAGCAAAGGAAGACCAAGGGAGGGATAGTGAGGTTTAATAAAGGGGAGAGAGGGTGGGCAGAGGGAGACTGTGAAAAGGCAGAGATACTAAACAAATATTTTTGCTCAGTATTTACAAAAGAAGAGGGGGAGGTACATAAAACAAACAGTAGTAACACTCTGGATACAGAAGTTGATACCAGCCCATTTACAGAAGAAAGGGTTCTGAAACAACTCTTAAAACTGAAGGTGGACAAAGCAATGGGGCCTGATGGGATTCATCCCAGAATTCTAAAAGAGCTAAAGGCAGAACTAGTGACACCACTGACCTACCCTTTTAACAAATCATGGGAGGATGGGGTGGTACCGAGGACTGGAGGAGGGCAGATGTGATTCCCTTCACAAAAGTGGGGAGCAAGGCAGAAGCAGGAAACTATAGACCTGTTAGTTTAACCTCAGTGATAGGGAAAATGATGGAATCACTTCTGAAGGAAATAATTGTCGAGTATCTAGAGGCCAGAGGGGCACAGGACCCTAGGCAGCATGGATTCACAGTGGGAAGGTCATGCCAGACAAATCTGATAGATTTCTTTGACTGGGTGACCAAAGTAGTAGATCAGGGAGGGGCTGTGGACATGACCTACCTAGACTTTAGCAAGGCATTTGACAGAGTCCCACACAAAAGATTAATATACAAGTTAGCCAGCCTGGGAGTGGGTCCCAAGATGACAGCCTGGGTAAAGAATTGGCTGGAGAATAGGACACAGAGAGTAATAGTAAATGGAGTCCACTCCAGAAGAAAGGAGGGTTACTAGTGGGACACACGAGGGTTCAGTATTAGGACCGGTCCTCAATGTCTTTATAAGTGACATTGCAGAAGGACTGGAAGGAAAAGTATGTCTCCTTTGCAGATGACACTAAGATCTGCAACAGAGTTGATGCACAGGGTGGGGTGGAAAGGATGAGAAGGGACTTGGCAAGGTTAGAGGAATGGTCAAATGTATGGCAGCTTAGATTCAATGCTAAGAAGTGCAAGGTAATGCACCTGGGAAACAAAAACCCAGGGAAGAGTACACAATGGGGGTGAGATACTAACAACAACAAAATGGAAAGGGACCTGGGGTAGTAGCATCAGATGACCTAAAGGTGGGCAAGCAATGTGAGAGGGCAGCAAGGAGGGCTGGGGGATACTGGGATGCATAGGGAGAGGCATCACCAGTAGAAAACAGAAAGTTATTATCCCTCTGTACAGACAGCTGGTGAGACCCCATCTGGAGTACTGTGTGCAGTTCTGGAGACCCAATCTCCGCAAAGACATAGACAGGATGGAAGCTGTCCAGAGGAGGGCAACTAAAATGGTGCAGGGTCTGCACCAGAAGACATATGAAGAGAGACTTAAGGAGCTTAATATGTATAGCCTCGAGGAAAGGAGGGAGAGGGGGACATGATAGAAACTTTCAAGTACCTCAAGGGAATCAACAAAGTCCAAGAGGGAGCATCTTTCAAAAAAGAGGTGTGCAAGAACAAGAGGGCACAATTTGAAGATAGAGGCGGCTCAGAGGTAATTTAAGGAAGTATTTTTTCAGAGAGGTTGTGGATGCATGGAGACGGCCTTCGGGAGGTTGTGGAGTCAAAATCAGTGGTGGAATTCAAGCATGCATGGGACAGTCATAAGGCAACTTGGGGTGGGGTAAGAAGAAGTAGGCTGCTGGTTAACTAGGATCTGTAGCTTATTCAGTAGGTAGGGAAATGGGCAGACTGGATGGGCCAAGCGGTCCTTATCTGCCATCAAATTCTATGTTTCTATGTTTCTATTGCAAAATCAGTGGGTAGAGGGGACAAAACCTTTTACAGGTACATAAGTGAAAAAAGAAAGACAAAGGGAGGGATAGTGAGACTGAAGGGAAGGATGGGAGCCAGGTGGAGGATGACAACAGTAAAACTGACATACTGAACAGGTATTTCTGCTCAGTCTTTACTGAGGAAGAGGAGGAGGGTAATGGGTCTGAAGGGAGTACAAGGGGTGAGAATGGTGCAGAAATGGACACAAGTCCCTTTACACGAGAAAGGGTCCTGAAGGAACTGGAAGTAATAAGAGTTGATAAAGCAATGGGGCCAGATGGTAACTCCTGAGTCCTTAAAGAACTAAGATAGGTGGTGGCTGAACCTCTGGCTATCCTGTTTAGCCGATCACTGGAAACAGGGAGGTACCCAAAGACTGGAGGACAGCAGATGTAGTCCCCTTATACAAAAGTGGAACAAAGAGGAAGCAGGGAACTACAGACCAGTCAGCCTCACCTCGGTAGGGGAAGATCATGGAAGCACTACTGAAGGAGAGATTGGTGGAACATCTGGCTGTCAATGGACTACAGGACCCAAGGCAGCATGGTTTCACCCAGGGGAGGTCATGTCAGACCAACCTCGCTGAATTTTTGACTGGGTGACTAGGAGGTGGATCGGGAGGCAGTGGACATAGCCTATCTGGACTTCAGCAAGGCCTTTGACACTCTGCCACATAGAAGACTATTACACAAACTGAGAATATGGGTGTGGGCAGGACAGTAGTGTGGTGGGTAGGTAACTGGCTGGGTGGCAGGACACAGAGGGTGGTGGTAAATGGCTGTCACTCCACAGAGGGAAGAGTGATCAGTGGGGTACCACAGGGATCAGTGCTGGGACCAGTCCTATTCAACATCTTCATCAGTGACATTGCACAGGACCTAGAAGGCAGAATTTCACTGTCTGCTGATGACACAAAGCTCTGAAACAGAGTAGACACACCAGAGGTGTAGACAGAATAAGAAGGACCTGCAGAAACTTGAAGAATGATCAGGGGTTTGGCAGTTGAAATTCAATGCAAAGGAAGTGCAAGATAATGCTTATGGGGCACAAAACCCTGGCACAATATATCAGTTGGGGGTGAGGATATAGCATGCACCAAGCAGGAAAGGGATCTTGGGGTTATCATCTCTGATGACCTCAAGGTAGGGAAACAGTGTGACAAGGCAGCAGGTAAAGCAAATAGGATGCTGGGATGTATAGGCAGGGGCACTCCAGCAGGAAAAGGGAGGTCATAATTCCGCCATACAAGACACACCAGTGAGGCCCCACCTGAGTACAGTGTACAGTTCTGAGACTGTACCTACGTAAGGACATAGACAGGGTGAGAGAAGGTTCAGAGGAGGGCAACAAAGATGGTGCATGATTGCATCACAATTCCTATGAAGACAGGTTGAAGGAACTGAACATGTACTCCCTAGAGGAGAGGAGGGAGAGAGGGGATATGATAGAGACATACAAGTATCCTACAGGGAGGAACAGGGTGCAGGAATACACTATTTTTAAGCAAAAAAGATGTTCCAGGACTAGAGGGCATGGGATGAAGTTGGAGGGAGGATGATTCAGAGGAAACAGGAGGAAGAATTTCTTCACAGAACGGGTGGTGGACAAGTGGAACACCTTGCCAGAGGAAGTGGTGGGGGCTGAAACAATCACGGGATTTAAGAATGCATGGGATAGACATAAAGGAATTCTGGAGGTCAGGGGTAAGGGGAAACAGACTTCTAGGAAAACAAACTGAACTTACAAGCTCAAATGGGCAGACTGGGTGGGCCAGAGGCCCTTATCTGCCGACACTGTCTATGTATCTATGTATCTATGTCTATGACCCAGAGTTTAAATCCTGGAAACTAAGTTACCGAAAAAATGAATAAACCATGAATGAGACATGGTGAAAAGAAAGAAAAACAAATACAGCAGGGATTCAACTGATTACAAACAGAACTGGGTATTCAAGTGGGAATGCCCTCAAAGATCCACCAGTAGAAGGAGATCCTGATAAAGGGCCCATAACAATGCATACAGAAATCATTCTGCTCAGAGACAAAACAGTAATTTAGTTTGATTTAGACAGGTCCAGGCAAACAAAACTGCAACTTTTTTCCAACAGACATAAAGAAGAAATCTCAAATAAAAAAATGCAAACGGGGATGTCACAGAAAACTGACGTCCGTGGTTGTTTTGTGACCTGAGTACGAAAGTCCTAAATCTTTCCTGTACCACACTCACTGAGGTTCAAATAAAAGTCCTCAGTAAAGGAATAACTTTCATGCTCAGCCATCCAATAAATCCATTTATGAAATGGGCATCAGAATTTAGGCATCCTGATTGGTGCATACCTGTGTGATATTCCTTCTTACGCACAGGAAAAAGGACCAGCAGTGCCCTGTGGGCACTGATCCTAGTAAAGATGCCAGTTAGAATGTTGGCAAACTGAAAATCGCCCATCTTCTTTTCACCAACTGCGAGTGACATGCCAGGCTGTATTTTCAGTCTGCCAACAAAAAAATACAATAAATACATCTGACCTTCTGTTCACATTGCCTCAGTCTGTGAAATCTGTGGATGTAGCATGAAATGAATAGCTGCGATCTCTCTCTCTCTCTCACAGCCCACCCGCTCGGTCATGTATAAAAAAAAACAGAACAGCTGTGATCTCGCCACCAGCCCGGCCACTTGCTCTTTAAGATCCATCTTTTAATTTTAATAAAAAAATAAATGAACAGCCATGATGTCTCTCCCAGCCTGCCGCTCGTTCATCTATTTAAAAAAAAAAAAGGAACAACCACGATCTCTCTACCAGCCTGCCTGCTCACTCTGTCTCTATCGCTCTACCAGCCTGCCCTCTCGCTCTTGAAGTTTTAACTTTTAATTATAAAAAAAAAGCCAAATTTTACTATTTTTTCTCTTACTTGTCTCCACACAGCGTTGGGGGGGGGGGGTTAATACTGCCACGACAACCAGACCTAAAGTACAGAAGCCTTTCTAGGACAAAATCCCTTCAGTGCAAAAAAAAAAAAAAACACACACAGGACACCTAGGTGGAGGAACTATTTTATTAAAAGTGACACAAACATACAGGTTTTTTCCTACATTAAATTGGAAATTTAACCTACCAAATGCAGTTGCACTAAAGATAGCCATTTCATAAGCACAATAAGCCACTCCAGGGTGTGTGTTAGACACTTTAACACATGGCTAGGAGGCTGGACGCACTTGGCCGGTGGCCTCATGCCTCACTACGCCTCCTAGCCATATAGTAAAGTGTGTAACGCACACCCTGAAGTGGCTTATTGCTTACTTAGTATATTCATGGAACAAAAAAATTTTTTAGGAAATTGAATCTTCAGAGGCACTTTGCAACCATGTGCTTTCCACATGGTGGGGATTCTCCTTCATACTGTAATTCAAGTGATGGACACTCTACTGCTGATATGCTCTTCACTGGGACTTTGATCCTCTGCTGGACCTGTTTCAAGAAAATAAATCTGATGCCATAATAGATACTATTGGTTCTTCTGAAGAAACAGCAATATCCATGCAACCATGTAATAATGACGTTACAAGGCATATGCCATGTAGACCTAAGTCTACATTTTCTCCTCCAGCCAGACTATTGCCAGCATTCGTGACTCATTAAAAGCTTGTATCACAAGTAGCTGAGAATTTGATTTGTAACAGTCAGCCTAACCTTGTCAGAAACTTCTCGAAGTAGGAGCAACAAGCTGTAAAAGAATAATCAAACAACACATAGATCAAGATAAAACAGGCTGATAAAGGGGGACTAATTGTTGTAGTGCAAAAAGAAAAGTATGCACAAGAAATTTACAGACAATTGTTGGATGCACATGTAACCACCCAGTCCCCTAGGGGTTACAAGAATCCCCTCAGTGCCAGTGCTAGGCAGGGACCGGCAGGTGGTGAATAACTAGTTAAATGGTTTATTCACCTATTCACTGTCTTGTTTACTTGGCTTCAGCTAAGAGGAGAGATAGAGGGTCATTTTAGAACTCTCGCAGCAGCTTAAGCCACAGCTGGCTGGAGTGTGGGATAGAATATTAGAGTAGAGAGTTAGAGTTCATGAAGGTTTGAAGTGAGAGGAAGGGTAAAGCCATTCCCTGCATGTGGGCTCCATCCTAGTGGGTCCTGATTTTCTCACCCTAGTCTGGTCTTATTCCAGCCTGCCATTTGAAGTAGTGGAGACTGTTTCTTCACAGGATTCCTGTTGTTCTCCCTAGGGAGGGGAGTAAAAAGGACTGGTAATTCATGTGGATTGCAAGGCCATTCCATGTTCAGTCCAGGATGATTTCTAGCTGCCTGAGAGGTTTCAAGAAGGTTTTTCTCTGACAATTTCTTCTTCCTGCAAGGAACTAAGAACATTTCTGTGGGTCCAGTGTCTGAACAAAGACACATCTTCAATGCTGTGAGTACACATGGTACAGAATGTCATTATGCCAGGTTGTCTTAGAAGTGTAGAATCCAGAGCAAGGTAGAACAGATTTTCCGGGACAATGTCATGTTTTACAGTACAAGGGTAATGTCTGGGGCGGCAGGCCAAGTTTCAAGTTTCAATGCTAACCAGTGTTGTATCAACAAGTGGTTTCTCAGAAAAGGATGGAAAGCTAGGAGTTGGGAGCAGAGAGTGGGGAACCCCCCCGGTCTTTGTGAACAATCCAGAAGCTGACAGGATTCAGAGTTAGCACAAAGTAAAGTCTGGAAAATACTTTAAAAGTCTAAAGTACAAGTCTGGACAACACTGTAACAGTCTAAGGTATAAGTGTACGTCAGGTTAAATGGGGCTCTGTAACAAGAGTGCTTACGCAGAGGGAATTTGAAGTTTCAGTCAGAACAAGGTTCAGCTGCCCTAAGCAGAGGGAATGCATATGTTGGTGCAATGTCTCACAAGCACGATGTCCCACACCTGTGGGAGTATACAGGTCACAGGAAAAGCCGTTTCTGCAAAGCATAATGTTCTGCCAAGCAGGTTGTTCCTGTTTAAATTCAGTGTCAAGCTGTAGCAAGCCTCTGGGGGCCACTCAGATCGTTTCTATACCATCTTTACATCGAAAATAAAGACCCACTGAAGAATCCTAGTTGACTGTTTGGACATTGCAGTTATTGCTCCTTTGTGGATTTACTGGGTGTCCTTCCAGGTGTTAGCTCTGGCATGCGCCTAGCAAACAATTCTCTCCCCAGGACCCAGGATCTCAAATCTGACCTCACCCCCTTGTCCTGAATAGTGAGGCAGGTATACTTTCCCAAAGCCAGGGTTGGATACCAACATTTAAGTATGGGCATGCCAGCTACAGATGCCAGGGATTCAGTCAAGGGGTGCTAGCTTAAGAATAAAGTAGCTGGAGTCAGGGTTACAAACAAAATTATAAACAGCTCCAACAGGACCCAACTCCTTTCTACAAGAGAAAGATTCACTCGTTCCTGATTTCAGCATATGAAGAAGGAACTATTTCTGAAAAGGAATTTGATTTCATGCTTGTGGATAAATCCCAAACTTCCTATAATATATATCTTACCCAAAGTTTACAAAGACCAGACCAACCCCCTAGGTAGACCTATAATTTCAGCACAGGGTTACTTATGTGAAAACATTTCAGTCTTTGTAGATTTTTTTTCTGCAGCAACTTGTTAGAGAATTACCATCACAGCATGGATGTGCTTTACAAACAGAGGGATTGGTCTGGTGTCTAAGCTACTTGTGGATTTCTATAGAGGTATGTTCTCTCTACACTTCAGTTAAACATCATTTGGGTATAATAGCATTACACCATTTTCTTAGTCAACCTGATGTGGCATCTACCTTCCCCTGTGATTTCATACTGGAAGCTACTGAGCACATATTAACTTAACATTTTTTCACATTTGAAAAATAATTCTTCTTGCAGAGCTGTGGTACAGCCATGGGGATTACCATGACCTCCTACTACACCAACCTATTTTTGGGCTGGTGGGAAGGTGTTCAGCATAGACCATAACCCATTCCTACCCCAGATTATTTTTGGGGGCAGGTACATTGACCATATTTAACATTTCTGGGAAGGAGATGTCTCATCAGCAACAGAATTTGTTGCATTGTTGAATAATAAAGACCTCAATTTGAGTTTTATGTCTAACATCAGTGATGATGAGATTACATTTTTGGATATTCTGTTTAATTCCAAACCAAGTGAAATAATTACTACTGAATGCTACAGAAAGCCTTCCTCAGGGAATACACTTCAGGCCTATAGTGTCCACCCCTATCATCTAAAACAGGCTATTCCATATAGCCAGTTTATGCATTTATACAGAAACTGTGCTAATGCATTTGCATTTGAAACACGTTTTATACTTAAGAACCACAGTCATAGCACTCAGGAAGCATACAATAAGGCAGAACATCTTGATAGACAGTCTTTATTACACCCACACCCCAAACAGTCCCCAAGAAATGAACAAGTGTTTTTTGTAATTGAATTTAATCACCTTACTTCATCGATAGAATCTGTTATACACAAATACTGGTCCATACCCTCCGGTGTCACATCTTTTCATGAGCTTTCTAACACCAGACCACTCATTTCCCTTAAACATGCTAAAAGACTTGGAGGCGTCCTCACCAACAACCTGTTTATATACCCTACAGTATATCTTCGGGCTAGCTGAATGCCATCCAGAGCTATTGGTAACCACTTTTGTGGAAAATGCAATACTTGCACTTGCTGTCTGAGAGGCAATACTTTCAGTCCACCTAATGTACAGAACATTACACATTTGACAATTCATTAGCTGCTATACTTCTTGTGTTGTAATGCAGTCAAATGTACATGCTCCAAACTGTATGTGGGATACACAATACATCCCCTCTGTCACCGCATACAAGAACACGACAGCAGCCATTGCTGCAACTCCAAAATTCCCCACTTGGTTTACAGTTTGCTACTCATCATGGCAGCAGCCTTGAACACTTCAAATATTGTGGCATTGAACATGTCCTAATACCATCTAGAGGAGGAGACCACACTAACCGACTGCTTCAGAAAGAATCCTACTGGATTTATAATCTGAAAGCTCTACACTCGGTAGGACTCAATGACTGCACAGACATTATATCTGTTCTGCATGTTCTCTTTATATTCCCATTACAAGACTGTTTCTGTTTCAAATTTGCAATAGTGTTATATATTTCCTGGGTTTCTACATGTTACTACTTTAACTGGTTTAGCAGTTAATTTGTTCTTACTTCATCTTCCTGCTGTTTTTGCATTTCAGATTTTCATAACTGTTAATATTCTGCCTGTCAATGTATTTTACACTGTCATGGAATAATACATAAAAATTATATTTGAATCAGTTTATATTATTTTGTTTTGAATTTCTAATTACATGGCTGTCTCTACTACACTGTCTTGGAATAAATTGCCTATTTTTCACAATATGATTTTTATCATCTATAATCCCATACTATTCTTCAGTCCACCCTTTTACCTTTGGTCTGTTCCCTCTCTCTCATTCAATTTGGCTCTGCCCTATCTGTGTCATGTGCTTCTTTAATTCTGTCTATCCCCATCCCTATTCACATTACTATTTTATGCCCCCCTCCCTTTCTGGCTCACAACAGCAAAACATTTTCTATGCTGCAATATATATTATTTGCATTCAAGATTTCTAATCAAGTGTATGTCTTCTCATGAAATGTCTTGTGCCTTTTTTATGTCCATAAAGTTTTTTAATCACATCACTGTGCTTTCAATTGATAATTATGGTTTGACAAAAAAAAAAAAATTCTGTACAGCTTTATGACTAACAAGGATTGTCCATTTGTGCTCAGGAATCAATTCCTCTTATGATCCCCCACTTTTTTTTGTCTTTGAGACACCCAACTCTAGATATATGATTTTGTCATGGCTCTTTATCATTCTTTTTTATGTCTGCACTTAGGGACTGGTGATTGGTGCTCTTATAACTTTCAGTGGGATTCCCTTTTACTAGCTAACTACCATAAATTGTTTTACAAATCATTTTTCTAGGAAGTGAATTATATGGTGGTATTAAATTATTTGTTTTGTGTAGCCTACTTGTGGAATTTTGCAGTGGCTTGTACACATGTTCAATATGCTTATTTGTACAAAAACTGAATTAAATTGTGTGAACTATTTAATTGCTTACACCTGTTCTGATGTGTATAAATGCACATGGTCTTATGTATATTGGCCACTCCCACTGATGAAGACTTGTATCTGAGTCGAAGTGCCAGGGTTACTGCCACTGTATCTCATGGCTGAATAAACAGCATGTTCTTAATGGCTTCTTTCTATTTTTACCTTTGATTTGAACATTATACCATAGGTTCTTGAATGCTCCATGTTTTCAGATCTGGTGCAAAAATGATCAGCAGCAATATACACCCATTAGGGCAGTACGCCAGTATGTAGAGTCAGAACACTGTGGGAGTCTTGGTATTTTAACAAGTATGTATATTCATTCTGTGCTGCTGGGACAGGGTAAAACATCTGCATTTGTAGTCAAAACATTTTACGATAGACTTAGATCGGGGATTTAAACAAATACAGGAATGATATGTATGATGAAGTGCAGACTGTCAGTGGCTACCATGATACTGTAAGTGCTATATGGGAAACTCTCTCTCTCTCTCTCTCTCACACACACACACACACACACACACACACATATATGCAGATACACTATGAGGTGTGCTGCCACTGCTGTGCGTGTGTGTGTGTGTGTGCCTGAACAATGAGTGCATATACTGAGTACAACAGAAGCACACACCACACCACACACAAGAGCAATATACAAAAAGTGTGTAACAGTAAATTAAATCTTTTTATAAAATAATTAAAATTTTATTTAAAATAATCTCCTCATTACCTGTTATAACTTAGAAAAAAATGTTGCAAATTACCATTTCTCCATGTTGCTAGAAATTTTTGGTCATCTTGCTAAGGGTTTTGAGGATTTCTTTGCAGCATCTTCAACTTTTAAAGTACTCTACAAAGGGAGGAATTTTGCAGTTGTTTTCTCCGCATCAAGCAATGTTTGGTATAGATGGAGAAATCACAACTTTTCCCACCCCCTCTTCTGGGCACAACATCTTCAACCATGATTAGTTCATAACAGCACTGGATAGCTACCACATTTGTATAATTTGTTTGCATATCAGAATGGAGAATTTTACATGTTAAACCAATCAAATCAAATAATAAATGTTTTGCAATTTGTGAAAAAAATAAGATTTACACAAGGAAATAAATTAATTATGCACAAAAATTAATATGTGAACTCATCACATCTTAAAAGAGTTCCATTTTCATAGTGGTGTGAATAGTAGTTAGGTGATACTATAAGTTAAGGACAAACTATTAGAATAAGGAACAGCAGCAGCAGTGGGTAAGTAAATGAAAGCTATTTCAAAATGTATTTATTAACAAATGAAATTACCTGAGCAGTGTAGAAATGTGTTTTATAACACAAGAAACGTCATGGGTGAACATGGTAAACTTGAATAATTCTCAAACTATATTGACCAGGGTCTTTCCTTTTGTCATTTACCATCAGTGGTTGTCGATGGACAACTATGGCTGAAATCATGGATTAACCATGAATGACCATGGTTGATGACCATGTATAACCATGGTTTAGTCATGATCATAAGAATGGGGCTGGGCTCAAATTTGTTTTCAAGGCTGAAAACATTAGTGCCCCTAACTCTCTGCTGGGTGATTTTAATATGCCAGGCATGGACTGGACCATCCCAGTGGCTGCCTCAGCCAGGAGACGACACATCTTAGACTCTCTGCAGGGGGCAGCCCTCAGGCAGCTGGTGTGTGAACCCACCAAAGACAGGGCAATTCTGTTAGTGCTGATCAGTGGAGACAGAATCACAGAAGTCCAGGTGGAAGATCACCTGGGGTACAGCGACCACCACATAGTGTGGTTTAACATGGGTACAGAGTCACAGTCAACTTGGATTTCAGGAGGAAAGACTTTGTGAGGATGGGTTTATGTATCAAAGAAGCCCTGGCAAAGAGGGAGGCAGGTGTGGTGGTGGAAGGGCAGTGGTCATACCTAAAAGGAGCCATAGTGGAGGTGACAAATCAGTGCATTAGACTGAGAAACAAAGGCAAGAGAAGAAATAAGCCACTATGGTTCTCAAAAGATGTAGCACTGAAAGTAAGGGCCAAAAAGTTGGCTTTCAGAAAAATATATGGAGACACAAAAGGAAGAGGATAGGGTGGTGTACCTAAATTGTCTGAAGAAAGAAGGGAAAGCTGTTAGGGGTGCAAAGACAAAAACAGAGGAAAGATTAGCACAGATGGTGAAGAAAAGGGACAACATTCTACAGGTACATCAGTGAAAGAAGGAAGTCAATGTGTGGGATTGTAAGGCTCAGAGGGGATGAACGGGAGTGTGTGGAGAGGGATCTGGAAAAGGTGTCAATACTGAATAAATACTTCTGCTCAGTATTCACTAAAGAAGGGCAGGGACAGGGACCACAGCTAGGCATCAGATACAGAGGGGAGAGGGAGGTGTACACCAGCCCATTTACAGAAGAGAAAGTCCTAGAGGAGCTCACAAAATTAAAGGTGGACAACGCAATTGGACCAGATAGCATACATCTCAGGATATCGAAGGAACTAAAGATGAAGCTAGCAGCACCACTTGCAGCCATGTTCCATGAGTCATTCAATATAGGAGTGGTTCCAGAGGACTGGAGGAGGGCACATGTAGTCCCTCTTCACAAAAATGGAAGTAGGGAGGAGGCAGGAAACTATAGACCTGTCAGCCTCGCCTCAATAGTGGGTAAGATTATGGAGGCACTGCTAAAGGAATGGCTTGTGGAACACTTGGAATCCAGCAGAGCACAGGAATGGAGGCAGCTTGGATTCACAGCAGGAAGGATATGTCAAACAAATCTGATAGATTTTTTTGATTGGGTGACGAGGGAGGTGGATCAGGTGAGAGCGATGAATGTCATCTACCTCAATTTCAGCAAGACCTTTGACACTATTCCACATAAAAGACTGGTAAATAAGCTGTGTAGAGAGTTGGCTGGCCTGCTTACTGTAAGGAATAGCCCTAACTGTGGCATTTGATTTTGTGCCATAGATATGAGCCTAGCCTTATTATGGGCATGTAGGGTTAATTACAATGATGAGTAAACATTCTCATATAGCAGGAACAAGGAAATAAGCCTGTTTTTGTAACATTTGTCATGGACTCCTCCGAGGTGGATGGTATGCACCTGGATGAACCATGCCACCAGCTCATTCAGTACTGGACTTGTTTCCTACAAAGAGGAATTTATTATAGGGAGTTGGCCAGCTGGCTTATTGTGTATGACATGCATGAGCACAATACTTGCATGACCTCCATATATGGAGTGGTCATACACCACCTCAGCATACGATACCTGCATGCACGTCATACATGGAGTGGTCATACACCACCTCAGCATACATTACCTGCATGCACTCCATATATGGAGTGGTCATACACCACCTCAGCATACATTACCTGCATGTACGCCACACATCTTACAGTATACCTTTCCTATATAAAGTTGTTTAATCAGCACTAAAGTATGAGTGGACTGGGGTGGGTATTAGACATGCAGACCTGATGATCACTTAAGAAGACTGAACCCTGCTGCTGCACTCTCAGAGAAACTGGTAACTGGCCATTACCATATCTCTGTACGTTAGTTGCTAGTCACACTTCACCTATGGAAGGTGAACAAATGTTTTGTGTGTTATGCTATGCTGCTGATAAAGAAACTGTTATGGGCTGCTAACTAAGTGCCTGAGAGTTTTATTGTTATGTGATGCTAAGTATTTGAGAGGTTTGTTGTTATACCAACTGCACCAATACAGTTTCCTTACAGCTGGGTGGCCTGGGCATGGGCCACAAGATGGTGACCTGGGTGGTTATGGGACAGGAAGCAGAGCATGGTGGTAAATGGGATCCAGTCCGAGGAAAGGGGGTGACCAGTGGGGTACCTCAAGAATCTGTACTGGGGCCAATCCTTTTTAATGTCTTTATTAGTGACATTACTGAAGGGCTGGAAGGGAAGGTTTGCCTGTTTGCAGAGGACACCAAAATCTGCAACAGGGTAGGTTCTCCAGAAGGGGTGAAGAAAATGAGGTGGGACCTAGAAAAGCTGAAAAATGGTCTGAAGTGTGGCAACTAAGGTTCAATGCAAAAAAGTGCAAATCATGCACCTGGGGTGCAGAAACCCTGCGGAGAGCTACAGGATGGGGGGGAGTTGTTGACAGTCACCAGGGAAGGAAGAGATTTGGGGATTACCATCTTGGATGACCTTAAGGTGGCCAAGCAGACTACAAAGGCTGTAAGGAGAGCCAGTGGCATGTTGGGGTGCTTAGGAAGGGGTATCACTAGCAGAAGAAGGGAGGTAGTGATATCACTATACAAAACATAGGTGATGCCTCATCTGGAATACTATGTACAGTTCTGGGGGCCGCTTCTTCATAAATACATAGACAGAGTGGAGGCAGTTCAGAGAAGGGCAACTAAGATGGTGCAGGGCTTGCATCAGAAGACGTATGAGGAGAGATTAAAAGACCTCAATATGCATACACTGGAAAAAGAGGAAGGAACGAAGAGATATGATAGAAACCTTCAAGTATCTTAAGGACATAAGCAAGGTGCAAGCAGGTGACATCTTTAAGCACAGGAGAGGTGCAAGAATGAGGGGGCATGATATGAGATTGGAGGGGGCAGTATAAGGGCAAATGTGAGGACTTATTTCTTCACAGAAAGGGTGGTGGATGCAAGGAATAGCCTGTCCCAGGAGGTGGTAGAAGCTAGCAAATTGGGGGGATTTAAACATGTATAGGAGAGGCATAAGGGAACCCTAGAGGTGGGAAGGAGAGGCTAAAGCCAATGATCAAGTAGGGCCATAGGCCGCTGATACAGATAGGGTATGCAGTCAGACTGGACGGGCCTTGTAGTACTCATCTGCTATCAATTTCTGTTTCAATGTTATCTTTGAACAATTTTGTTACATTACTACCCATAAAACCAGTCTCTCTATAGTTGCCTTATATTATTAAGTTATGCTCTACCCAAAATTTCAGTTTGCATCTCGGACAAAGGCTAGTTTCCCTCCTCTATCATCTACCAAGATATAGCCTCCCACATTACACCATGGCATCCTACATCAGGGGCGTCTCCTCTATGATCCTGCCCCTCCTCCCACCAGGCCATAACTATAGAACACGTGCAATTCCCAAGGATGGTATCGGCCCTATCAGTTCTCTATGTTTTATCCCTAGCAACTAGCAATCCTGCCCTTAACACAGCCACCGCTAAACCAATGTACGCTAGAAGGAGTGACAAAAGACTAATTAGCAGGATAAGACACCACCCAAAAAAACTACTACTGCTTCTCCTACTCTGTTCGGGAAATGTTGAATTAAACCCAGGCCCAACTATTTCTCTGGATGCCCCTGCGGACCTCCCTCAATATAAAGGGATTAGCTTTCTCCATATCAGTGTCTGTGGTTTGCTAAAGAAGGTTACTCTATACAGACCTGGGCTCTACAGCACATCTCCTGATTTCTTCATGATAACTGAATCCTGGCTCACACCCTCGACCCTGGGCAAATCTATCAACGTACCCGAATATATCATCTACCACTGTGATAGACCAACTAGAGGGGGAGGGGTTGCAATATATGTCAAAAGCAAATTCACAGTCACAGACTTTGACTGTACCTCAAAGGCTAAGGAATTTGAATGCCTGGCTCTAAAATGATCACTTCCCAGCGAGAAATCACTCTTTTTGGCAGCATGCTACCGACCGCCATCTGGTGGCTGGGCACTTCTTCCACACCTTCAAAACCTTCTTGATTCTGCTAATACTGAGTGTATTCTAATGGTAAAATCATGACCCCACTCAAAACAAGATATTGCATCTAATCTGGAACAACCAGAGTAAATACACTGCAAAAATGTGTAAATGAACATCCCTGTGACAATGAGATGTAGCATCTCCCCTGCCCTATCCAGGATACAAAATATAGGATAAGAAATATTCAGTGCTCCTAGATCCAAATAACCATTACCCTGTAAGAAGCCCTCATTTCCCCTGTGTTTGCCCCACAGTGGCAGAATCAAATCCCTGTATAAATCCCTGTAGATTTTTCCATAAGCCACTGGTTCCTTATTTATGATTTTGTTCTTTATTTATTATATCATCAGCCTTTTATTAGGAAAAGAGCTCTGATTTGCTGCTCAGTATTAATGTTATATGTCAAGATGGCCTTGGAAAGATTTGGATTTACATGATATGCATAAGACATAATGGGGGACTATATGAAATAACAAATGTCACCCTCATTATTTCATGAACTACACTCAAAATTAGTAATCACAAGTCAGACAATCTTTCAAAAGATACTAGTAAATCCTGTAAACAAATATATTTCAACTAGAGACATATATATATATATATAACACACACACACACACACACACACGCACACACACACACCACACACACACATATGCTATTTTTGCATCTTATAGTGGTTAGTTTTCAGACAAATTCTCATAGACTTTTTCTGTCCACCTGATGGAATCTTGAATGAGTTAAGTAAATGTTATTATTTTCTCCAAGGCCCTGATCCAGCAACTCAGTAAATACACACTCAGTACATCATATTATAAAATGACAAAAACAGTCTTCTGTTTCCAGTTATTTGATCAGGAATTTTACAAATGGTATAGTCATATACCAGTATATTGAAAGTTCCCCAGAAGACCTTTGACGTTTCAGGAATAATATCAAGCCTACATGAAACCTCCAAAAAAGATAACAATAATCATAGAAAAACATAAAGGGAACTTACAAGCTCAAATGGGCAGACTGGGTGAGCCATAAGCCCATATCTGCTGACAGTGTCTATGTATCTAAACAATAATTGTCCTTCTAATAAATTGCATGATCTCTTTCATTCTCAATAATAGCACATTATGGGCCAGATATTAAAAGCTTTGCCCCGGATTGAGATTAGCACTGCCTGGTGTGCAAACCTAGCCCAGAGCAAAATGCAAGCCATATTCAAAAGGAATAGCACAATGCAAAGCCAGTTGCATATAGCAAGCAAAGGAAGCCAGGCAAACAGGGCCAGGAGTGCAGGGCAAAAAATAGCCCGGTAATAAGACAGCACTGAATATAGCAAATAAGACAGCACTGAATATAGCACCCAGGCAGGCAGTGCAAACACACAAAGGAACACAGTGTACAGCTAAGATAGCCTGACCCTGGGACATGCAATGAAAACAGTCTGGAATCAGGTCCCAGGTGCAGAGCACAGTGCACAGCCCGGATGATGACACATGCACGGGAATGGCAAGCAACAACCTGGGCTCAGGTGGGGAACCCAAGGAACAGCACAAATCAAGTGAAACCCCAGCACCCAAGAACAACACAGGACACAGTACAACGTACTAAATGAAATGTAATAGTAAATAAGCAAAGTAAAATGGTAAAGAGAACAGAACAGTGAAGAAATGCAACAGTAAATGTAAGTCAAACCCGAACGCCAAACAATAAATGCCCCAACCACCTCCCGCCAACCCACCCCATACCAAAGAATGACATGGCAACAATACCCACAATGTGACAAGCTATGCCTCCCCCAACACACAACACAAGCAACATGAAGACCACCACTGGAACAGCAACATGGAAACAACTATGAGCACACCCAAGACAGCAATGTCAAACATATATACAACTATGTACAATGTACGCTAAGGTACAGGGGAAGGGTGCAAAGAGGAGGGAGTTGCAAACAGGGACACAGGAACAAGGGCCAGGGGACAAATACAATGCCAGGTGGGGGGAAGACAACACATAACGGGGAAAAGGGCATGGCTAACTGCCTGCTGGATCTGGGAGCCAAGCCTCCAACACAGCTGCCACCCTCCTTGTCTCTGTGATCAAGATGGCCTGCTGCTCGATTACAGTCCTCTGTTGGTGGATGATGTGGCGCATCAGGTCCTCCATCCCCTCTGACTCCTCTGGCGTGATTTCCCACAGTGATGACTAGAGTGGACCTACAAGAGGAAGGGGAGACCGAGAGGATGGGACACCAGCCAGGAAGCAGACAGCAGCCACAGGTGACCATACAGGGATGCACAGCATGTCCCAATGGACAATCACGAGTGGAGGTGAGTGCCACAATGGTAGGCCAGCCTGGAAGGTGCCCACACAGTAGGCCTGGGTGACACAGGCACCAACCCAAACCGCAACAGACATGATGGCAACAGGCCCCACAGCACCAGGGCACAGGTGACACTGCCCACCCTGGCACATCACACAGCGAGACAGGGCAGACACACAGCTGGACCCCTGGAGAGCTGTGTGCAAGAGCCATGCCATGACATGCACAAGGGCACCCACATGTCGGGACATGTTGCCCACTGACAAATGGCAATGTACTGTAATGCAGAGCACAGCAACAACAACAATGAAAGACATGCAGGAGCAGCACCATACTTTGACAGTGGCCTGCCAATGACCGACCCAGGCCAGGGAATAACAGGCAGCCAGGGCGCAGACGTTGGCAGGAATGGGTGACACATGCCACCAAGCAAGGCCCCTGAAAGCATACCTCACAACAGAACCACAGTACAAGGGATGTTCCCCAATCCATGGGGCAGAAGCGCCCTCTTCCACCCTGTGAGGACATGTTCCACAGCCAAGGTCAACATTGTAAAGCAACAGTCCATAGTAAATGAT
Organism: Neoceratodus forsteri; assembly: GCA_016271365.2. Taxonomy (NCBI): domain Eukaryota; kingdom Metazoa; phylum Chordata; order Ceratodontiformes; family Ceratodontidae; genus Neoceratodus; species Neoceratodus forsteri. Next base: position 1,018,006,171 of record CM028133.1, on the reverse strand, counting down.
GCAAATAATATAGTAGTAAAGTAATAACAGGCACTCAGAACATAAATGCAACACAGTAACAGTGTCATGAGCTACCCAGGTAAGAATTCCACTACGTGTTCCACATATCACCAATATGTACCACAGTATGACAGGCAATGTTCCACGGCTGGTGGACAAAATGATGAGAGGTATGCCTGGAAGGCATGGGGCATGGTGTCCTGCAGCAACAACAGGCACACAGTAAGTGCTATGCAGGTCTGTCCAGTTAAGCCCCATGACAGCAAGGTAATGCCAACTGTGCACATGTGAATGATCTATGAGGGGGGCCAGAGGGGTGGAGCACACTGCACCATGGAGGTGGGCATGGCAACCAGCAGTGTGTGAGCCCCACAGAACAACCACCACCAGAGCCCCCACCAACATCATGCACCCTCGCAGCAATGCAAGCCGACAGTGCCCTACAGCCCCACCCCGGGCACAGCGGCAAGACAGCCATCACCCAGCTGTGGTGTGCAACACAGGGGTGCAGCACAGCACAGTGCCACAACACCACTGGCCCACTGCCCATTGCAGCCATGCCACCAGACCAGGCAGTGGCAGATCACAGAATGAGACATCCAGCACAGTGAAACAGCACAGAGCAACAAGACAGGTATTCACGCAACAGGCTCCTGTTCTCAGGGCTGCTCTTCTGCACCCACTGCGACATGACTGGCACCCTCTGGCTGCCACTCTGCTGCTCCTGGGCCACGTCCTGGCCCCCTCTTCTGGCTCTGGGCTGCTCTATCCGCTCTACAGAGGACAACTGAAACATTGGCGTTAGTGCATGACACTGCATACACCACATGCAGCACAGCAAGATGCACATGCAACCCCAGCAACACTACACACACAGGGATGCCCAGGGTCAGTGGCTGAACATGGAAGACACCCACACAGAGGGTGGCATGGCCCATGGAGCATTCACCAGGCACACACGATATGTTGTCAAGGTGGCGCAGTGGTGCTACAGTTCTAGTCTCAGCTGTCCTGCAATAGTACACACACCCATGTGTGTAGGCCGCCAGTCACCCAGGAACAGGACCCCTGCACCACGGTGCCATTGGCTGCAGGCTGGTGCTGCACCATGGCCCACCACCAACCATGTTCCAACCCGCCACACACACCCGTGCAACCCTTATGGCCACAGCATGCACCGTGCACCCACCTTGTGTGCTGGCACACACTTCGTACCATGATGCCCCCCTAGAGGGCCAACATGTGAATCCCTGCCAGTGCCACATGCACCCAAGCACCAAGCAGAATGGCACATACACACACACACATGCACAGGCACACATGCAGCCCGACACGCACATGTTAGTGGGTGTCAACGTGCATTGCCACTTACTTGGCACAGTGCCCTTGTGCACCATGCGCTTGTAGCGCTTAAGCTGCTGTCGCCGCCACCATGGCAGGTCGGTGCATCTGTGCCTACACTTCTCCGCATCACGGGAGATTCCCATGTGAGCACACAGCTTACTGGTGACCGAGGCCCACACCTGCATGCATGGGAGGTTTCTCTCCCTGACCTCCCCAAAGAGCCACTGGTGCCTCTTCTGGACCAGCTCAACAAGGTTGGCTGTCTCAACCTCCCCCCAACGTCTGTCCCAGTGCACCACCACCCATTGCTGCCTACCCCCTGGCATTGCCAATGGATCGCACACTGCCTGCCACCTGTACCACTGCACTGACAGTACCACCCCTGCTCCCACAAGCAAAGTGCCGTAGAGCCACGCTATCATGTGACATAGCATGGCGCTACCCGGAAGCGGCCCCAACATGCATGCTTGACCCCAATGTGACCCTGGGACACAATGCCAGTTATGCTTGGTGTTCCGCACTGTGTGGGATAGCGCTGTGCTATGCCGCTCTATACCTGGCTGATAGCGCAGAATAGGGGCCTCATGGGCATGCGTGGTTTTTGCGCTATGCCACATAGTGCTGTGCTACCAGGACAGCACAGTGCTGTCCTCCCCATTGCCTGGCGCTGCCATTTGCATGGCACTAAGCTGTTAGCCTGGCACTAATCAGGCCTATATTCAACCATAATATGCAAATGAGGGCACTTGTGCATGCAATGTGCAAACACTATGATTAGCTTATCATTATCTGATGATTTGCATGCATAATGGGCTGGATTGCCCGGCTGGGCTATAAAGGTCAATCAGTGCTCCACCGGTGTTGTGTTGTGGGAATTCAGCATAGCGCAGACACTGCAGTACAGAGAACGACACTGAAGGAGACATGCAACAGGAGGGAGAGCAGTGGGTGGAAGGTCTGTATAGCTGCTGGAGAGGTGTTGGAATGGCACTGGTACAACACAGGGTTGGGGCATACGCACTGCGTACCAGCTGTCCACAGCTGTACCGGCTGGGGACAGGTCCACCAACCGCAGGACCACAGGCATGCATGGTGCTGCACAATGATGCAGAGAGCCAGAAGGACGGCAGTCCAGCACACCTGGCCTAGCGCCATGACCGTGACCGTGCCCTTGCGTCAGCCTGTGCCGGGTGGGACTGCCTGCAGTACTGTGGGTACCACTGTGGGTACTGTGGGTACCAGGCAGGTGCGGGAGAGCCCACTGCAGAATGCAGGTGTGCAACGCAACTGTGGCTGACTGCCATGGGGTCCATGGCACCTCTGTTGCTGCCCTGGATGTGGGACATGGAGGTTTGCAAATGCTTCATCGGTGGTACATAGCTACGGAACAGGGGTCACAGGGTCCCGGCAGCATTTTGCCAAGGGCTCCCTGTGGCCTGTGCCTGGTAACCTGCCATTGCATGTCAGTCCCTGTGTCCTTGCCCTGTGTGCAGTGCCCATGTCCCCTAGGGGTGCACAGTACAGTGCAAGGTGGCAGCCATTGGGGTGGACCCGTCCTGGGATGCACATGTCAACCATGGGTGATGGCAGTGCCCTTGTGGGTCCGGTACATGCTGTCTGGACACTGGACAGCTGTGCAGTGGCACAGTGCACACAGGGGTTGCCACAGCACATGCTGGCCAGTGCCAGATCCATGCAACCTATGCCACACTAGGTGGTGGCATGCACGTGCAGTTGCACATGCACGACACATCACAGGCATGCAACAGCTGGTTACACATATCCCTTTCTATCTCTCCCATAGGTGGTGTGGCACGGCCAGAGCAGATACATGCCCATCACTTCTCACAGGAGGAACTGAGAACAATGGTGCATGGCATCAAGGAGAGGGAGCAGGTTCTGAGGCAACACAAGGCCAAGGATGCGGTGGTGTGCCAGGCATGGGAGGAGGTCACTGCCGGGATGAATGCAGTCGGCGGTCATGGCAGGACAACAGAGGCAGTGCTCAAGTGGTGGAGTGTCCTGCTGCACAGGGTGAAAGAAGAGGAGGCACAGCGGCTTCGTGAAAGGATGAGAACCGGTGGTGGCCCTCAACCAGCACAGCAGCGGGAGGAGGACCCATTCATGGCCATGGTGGCATCCACACTGTGCCCAGTGGCTGCCACTGGTGTACCGGGTGGTGGGTGTGAGATGCCTCTCACACCGCCCAGGGCAGGTCTGTATCCGCATGTGTGTACCCTGCATGGTGTGGCAGCACAGGGTGTTAGTGTTGGGGCTGAGCCTGGGGTGCACTGTGGAGCTACAGTGCTGTGCACACTATGCACAAGGGACGGGTATGCATGTGCACTATGGGGAGGTTAGGTGCATGTGGCACATGATATTGCCATGGGGGAGGTGTATGGGGTGTGCATGTCTACAGCGGGTGGCACTTGTCCTAGGGTGTGATATTCAGGTGGCGGTGGTGGGGGGGTGCTCATTGCATGTATGGGTGACTGACCCTGTCCTGTTTTCATCCACAGTAGCGTGTGCAGGGCCAGAGGTGCACCAGGAACATGCCAGGATGGCTGCCTCAGGACCGGAGGAGGAGGTGGAGGACAACCAGCCATCGACATCTGGCCTGGGTGGTGGATGGGTACACCCAGGGCCGCCCCATGTGTGGCACTCATATGGAGGAATGATACAGCTGATGGGGGGGCCCTGCTGGAAGAGGGGAACTTGAATATGGTGCCACCATGGAGGATGCCAAGGTTGAGGATCTGGGAGGTGGGCAGGTGATCCTTCTGACTGTAACAAGTGACATTGACACAGATGTGTCAGAGGGTTTCTACCTCATGCCTGTGGACAGGCCTGTGGAGGGGGGTACAGGGATGGGGCTAGGCACAGGCTGCAGCACAGACACCAGGGGGGTGGTCAACCTTGCTGGCATGGGTGCTCCCATGCAGCCAGTGGTTGGCCATGTGGGAGATGTGTGTGCACCACTGGACATGCAGTGTCCCCCACAGGTGGTGGGGCAGGTCCCTCTGGTACAACAGCACATCACCAGTAGGCTACAGTGGCAGGACATGCCACCCGTGCACCAGCGTCCTGACCCAGTTGAGATGCAGGCTCCAGTGCCAGCCGCCATGGGGCAGCTGCACCCCTGGAGCAGGATGCCCTGGGGGCCCGCCCACTGCTACAGGCTGCCCCGACATCACAGCAGGAGGCTTGGATGGACCTGCATGGCCGGTGGAGGGAGCTCAGGCATAAGCTTTCACTGCTGCGTGAGTCCGTGTCCCTGGGCTTTGCCCATGTGGAACAGTGTGCCGAGGACAGGGTGGGCCTTGTGGTTGCTGCACTGGACTGTGGCTTTGACGGGCTCACAGCTGCAATGGTTGACCTCACCACTGTGCTGCACGGGGTGCATGGTGGTCACTGGGATGTGCAGGGGGGGTAGGATTACCATGGCACAGGGGCACACAGGCGTGCCACCCGTGGCTGTAGGGCTGCCACTGGCTCCAGCATGAATGCATCAGGTACATCTACAGGCACCCAGTGCCACCGTGGATATCCATTGACCCTGTCGAGTTTCGCTGGTCGATGGGGGCACAGGCGGTCCAATCTGCCTGCCTCACTGTAGTCCTCCACCAATGTGTCCTCAGCACAGAGCACCCCTGGTTCTGTGACCCACTCCCGTGGTGTGCGCCTTGTGCGTGGTGGTAGTCACCGGTGATCAGAACAGCCATCCTGCACCTGTGCACAGTCACCACCCCTGTGTGCACATTGGCACACCCACACCCTTGTACACACATGCACACACACAGACACGCACACCTCCGCACTCCTTCACATGCACCACCTCACTGGCACAGCCATGGAGGTCCTCCTTACACTGCCACCACACATCGGACATCGACCTTTCCACCATGCCATGGCTGTGTGTCCATTTTCTGTGTGACCTGCACACCCCTCACATCGCACCGCACACACTCACATGCGTTCTGATCCAGTTTTTTGTGCACTTGCTCTGATTAGTGATGTCACTGTTGTGGTTGTTTGTTCACATTAAAACATACACCATTGTACTGTTTCATGTTGCTGTGCAGTCTGTACTCATCCTCTGGCCTGTGACAGTGTCCTGATGATTTTGGCCCTGTGTTCTATGGCCCTGTGGGCCATGCGAGGATCCCTCCTCTCGAGTTGCTCCACTATCCCTCTGACCGCTGGCTCTGGATCACTGTTGGCCTGTTCCTCAGGTTCAGGTGCCTGTATCCCATGGTTCATCGCCATGTTGTGCAACATGCAACAGGCTAGGAAGATACAGCAGACCTTCTGAGGCCTATACTGTAGGGCACCGCCTGATATGTGTTTAGGCATCGGAAGCACATCTTCAGTATGCCAAACACCCTCTCTATGATGTTCCTGGTGCTGGCGTGTGCCTCATTGTACTGCTCTTCAGCTGCTGTGGCTGGCCGGGGCACCGGTGTCAGCAGCCAGGGTCACAGGGGATAGGCGCTATCCCCTGTCGGGAGATATGCACCTGTTAGTGTTGAACTGCTGTCTGCCTGTTGCCATTGTGCATCCCTGTGTTGCCCTCCCACACCCCTTCCCAGCCTCCCATGACTGTCCCCATCCATGCTGTGGTGTGTGTGCCTTGTGAGCTGCTACTCACTGACTAGGTGCCCACTGGCTATCCTGCCCTCCTCATATGCCTGGCACAGCTGGAAATGGTGCCAGATGAAGGTGTCGTAGGCACTGCCGGGGTACTGCACATAGACATTGCTGATGCACCCAGTTGCATCGCACACCACCTGGCAATTGATGGAGTGGTACCCCTTCCTGTTTATGTATACGTCACTGCCATCACCAGGTGGTGCTCAGATGGGGACATGGGTGCAGTCAGTGGCACCCAGTACTGCTGGTAGGTGCACAACTCAATGGAATTACTGCATTGTTTCTCTGTGCTCTGCTGCCGTACTGGGGAATACTATGAACTCCCTAGCATATGGCAGGAAAGCCTCTAGGAACTGGGTCAGGAGACGTGAGGTTGCAGACTGCGATACCCCAATGGTGTCCCCCATTGGTCGTTGGAATTTCCCTGTGGCTAGGAAGCACATCGTTGCTGTCACCTTCCCCTCTACTGTCATGGCATGGCTGCGTCTGGTTTGGGGTGCAGCTGCTCATACAGGAGTTCACATAGCTGCCTCAACATTCCCCTGACTGTCCTGTACCGTCAGTGATGTGTTTATCTGGCAGAGTCTCAAAGGAAACCCTGGGCTGGTACCACCTGTTTGCAGCATACCGTCTCCTCGGCCTGCATTGCAGCCTATGTTGGACCTGATCCCTCTCCTCCTCCTCCACTACAGCTACCATGAATGGCAGCATCACTGCTAGTGATACAGCACACATTCCCACTTCCTGTTGTGGTCTCTCTCCCCCTAGCTGATTTGCCCTGGGTTAAGACCAGCCTTTTATAGGCAGTAGTTAGCACCGCGCTAGGTGTCACGCTATGTGTCCTAGTGCGGTGCTATAGCTTTGAATATCCCATTGCACGTGTATGCAGGCCCCACCTTTGCCCCTTGTATACATTATCAGTTTGCTTCACACTAAGGCGGTTTGCATGTGCTAACAGGTCCTTTGAATATGGTCACTCCGCGCTATTCCCGTGCTACTGGTTTGCGCACTGCGCTATGCTTTGAATATCTGGCCCTATATATCAAGTTAATATCGCCTCCATCTTGACATCAAATAAGATCTTGGCTTATAAAAAGTGTTGAAATGTCTAAAGCTTGTTGTAATTAATTGAAAAACATCTACATGTCTGTCATGTACAGTATTGTGTCTTTTGATACAGGTTGTATATTGTATTTGCTATGCTTGTATTATGTACATATTCTGTGTAACTGTTTGTTTATTTTATACATTGGGACCCCATTGAAAATGAGCCTCAGCTCAACTGGGTTATCCTTTTCCGAATTTTCAGAATAAGGTATTTACTACTACTACTATTACTACTACATGTTGTGAGAGATCAAAGCAAGTTAACCCATACCCTGGCTCGATTATTATCATACCTCAAATTTATTTGTAGAAATTATGCATGATTACATTACTAATACTGTAAATTGAAATATTACTGTCCAGACCATCTTACTGTTTTGATTGCTTGTTCCAACTACAAACAATGCATTTATGTTACACAGTCTAGAGCTGGAGGTCCAAAACACAAGAAAAACTCAGCTGTTGTCCCACACAAATTTCTTTCTCAGTTGTTTTGACTAACTTTTTATAACTCCATATGGGAACATATGGAATCAGATAATTATACAGATGAATTTCTCACTCATGGTTTAATACAGATTTAGTATTTGCTGTATTGGTCCTTGTAAAAACAGATCCAGAAGCAAATTCCAAAGTTCTTTTTGTTACATCTATGTTAGTCCAATAAAAGGTATCAAATCATTAGCTTCTGGATCACTCATGGTTTGTCAGCAGTTAATTCCTTAGATGAGGTCTCCCTTGTCAGGAGTTTGACTGTTTCTCCACCCCTGCCCCAAACACACACACACACACACACACACACACACACACACACACACACACACACACACACACTTACTGTAAGAGATCTCAGTAGCTCTTATCTGTTATGTTTGGAAAGCAGGCTGCAGCCCTTGCTGACAAAAATAAATCTATGTATTTAGTCTGGGTAGTTCACTAAAGACCTGGCATTTTATCAGATAGGTCTTGAGTGGTTAAAAACTGTGCAAATCTTTATAAATTTGGAGGGGAAAGGTAACATTCCTGAGGTATTAATCTTTCTTGAAATATATTCATCCCCAACTGAAGTTAGTAGCAAAAAATGTTCAAATGCTAGGCATTTAAATGTGCAAGCTGTTGCATTTTGAAGGGGGTAAACAAATCTCCAGTTTAATAGGCAACCAATATTTAACTAGTTGTTTCAGTTTCCTAATGGACATGTGATAAGCAGCTTGGAGTTATGTCTCCAACATTCTAAACAGAAAGAAGGGATTATTTTATTTTAGTTGTCATAGTGATTTGTAGATGTGGGAGGATACATTGAAGAGTCCAAAAAATGTGTTCCACGATACTCCATTTTCAAACTACGGATGGCAAGATGGCTGTGGGCTCCACCCACAGCCATAAAAAAGAACAAGTAAACTATGCAATGAAAGTGACATCTCAAACATAACAGAGTGGAACCCCACTGCTAAATTTAGCAAAGGAGCTCACGCCAGCTTAAAAGCACACTACACTAAAATTTCAAACAACAGATTTTGAAAAGTGGCCAGCTATAATCCACCAAAAATCAGTCCACATCAGAAAAAAATGATAAAGACTGTAACAAAGGAAAGGGCAATACAGAAGGGGAGGAGAACAAAATAATTAATGAGTCTCAAGTTACTGAACCAGAAAATAAATCTCCAGTGAGATAAATATGGGGAAAATGGTTACAGCAGGGACCTCTAGCCAAGAAGATCAACCACCAGGTTGGGCCAAACTACTAATAGCAGGTAATGAAAATATTCAAAGGGAACTAGAAAGAGTAAAGCACTTACCTGGCAACATACAACAACTTCAGTTCTCTCTTGGAACATTAGAAGTTAAAGTAGAACAAGAGGCAAGAAAACTTAATTAATGTGAAGAAAAGCAATCAGGAATAGAAGACAACGTTAACCCATTAGAGAATGCAGTGCATAAATTACAAAAGGAACAAGAATTGTTAAAAAATAAATTAGAAAATTTGGAGACTCGCCCTAGGAGAAAGAAAACATAAGAATTTTTGGGATCAGTGAAAAATGGGAGAATGCAAACAGCTTGATAACAATGTTAAAGGAACTTTTTAAAGATCTTTTGGGCTCAGAACAAAATGTGCCAGAAATTATTAGAGCCCATGAGATTAACCCTAGATCTAGGGAGGCAGTATAGTACAGTGGTTTAAGGCTCTGAGCTGCAAGTCTGGAGACCTGGGTTTGAATCCCACAGCCCCCCTTGCATACTGTGTGACCCTGAGCAAGTCACTTAACTTCCCTGTGCTCCCAGGTTACACCTGTAAACAAGCTTTCAGCTTAGTGTGTCTCACCTGGTTAAGCAATTGAAAAAAAAAAAAATTTAGATCGGTAGAAAACAAATCAAGACCTGCGATAATCAAAGTTTTAAGGAGTGAAGATAAAACAGTTATTAAAGCAATTTCTCTCAACAGAGGTTTTAAATTCAGAGATCAACCTGTTTCAATCAGACAAGGTTTTTAAGCAATATTTGGACATTCAGCAAGTCCTATGGAAGGAGAAAATCAAAGCTATGGTGATTTACTCCACAAAACTCAAGTTTCTTCTGAATAACCAAACACTATTTTACAATAGTAAGGATGTGCTTTCAAGGCAGCAACTTCTTTCAGTAACACCTATTTAAATCTCACCCTCCTATTCACCCAGCACCTGCAATTTTTTTTGTTCTGCCACAAATAACTTTTAATGGGGATTGGCATAACCTGTCCACCTCCATGGCTGGACCCCATCTTATAAACTAATTTAAGTGAGAGGCAGCAGCACCAAGAACACGGAGTAATCCCCCAAATTTAAATAAGAGGCAGTAGTGCCAAGAATACAGAGTAATCCCCCAAATTTAAGTGACAGGCAGCAGCATTAAGAATACAGAGTAGTCCCCCTCCAGCAACAACAAGCAGTGACCTGACCACTACGTCCATAGCTCCCCGCACCCACACCCACACCCAATTCTCCTTATTAGGAGAAGGCATTTGCCACTGGTGCCTGCCGGTCCAGCACAGCATAACTCTCCCTCCTACACTGTTGAGCGGCGGCTTGTAATGAATGAAACCGTGCTGCTTGTTGCAATAGTACAGCCAGCAGACCACATTCCAAAAAAATGAGTTAATGCATCAGTTAGAGTTTTTAGTAAATCATAAAAAGCTGGGAAATTTGATGTTAGGGTTCTCACCCCTGTCACCCTTCCACTCTCCACACACCAACAGGCATCAGGGTGTGCCATGGGGTCTTCAGACCCAGCTGTCACCCCATTCCACGTGCAAACAAGCTGACATGGTACAGTATAGGAGAATGGGGTGAGAGTTAGTGCTGATGACCCCATGGCACACCCCAATGCCTGCTGGTGTGTGGAGGGTGGGGGGAGGTAGGTGTGGGAACCCTAACATCGAATTTCCCAGCTTTTGACAATTTAATAAAACCCCTAACTGATGCATTAACAAAGTTTTTTGCAATATGAATGTCCCTTCTTTTTGAGATAGTATAACAGTATCCTTATTTTACTGTGGGAGCGCAGGGTCCTTTGGATCCTGTGCTCCAGTCCCTCAAAGTTATGTGTGTGCATAGAATAAATGCAATGGACGCACATAACTTAGGCATTTTCAGGAATTTTTTCACCATATTTTCAACATGACCTTTTGGGGACCCCACACCATGAACACTGGCACTGTCATTTTGTTACTCTATCCCGAAAGTTGATTTCGAAAAGTGGCTGCGCCATTCTGTGCAACAGGTGTGAAAACATGTTTCTGTCAGGATGTGAAAAATGACAGCTGAATACTGTTCAAGAGAAGGTGTGAAAATGGCAATGTTAAAAGTCTGGAGTAAAAATATGAAAAGTTGTTGAGGTTACGTGCATGCATTGAACCTGCTCAACACATGCTCGTATTGCGGTCATTTCTTGGAATTATTTCACCAAATTTTCAACACGAGCTTTTTGAGACCTCCCTCTTGAACACTGGATCTTTTATTTAATTAATACATCCCGAAAGTTAATTTTGCACAGCGACTGCTCCATTCTGCACTACAGGTGCGAAAACACATTTCAGGCAGGATGTGAAAAATGACAGCAGTACTCTTCATGGGAAGGTGTGAAAAAATGGCAATGTTGAAAATCTGGAGTGAAAATATTAAAAATTGGTGAAGTTATGAGCGTGCGTAGAAACTGTGCAATGCATGCTCATAATGCAGTTATTTTTGGGACTTTTTGCACTAAATTATCAACATGGGGTTCTTTGGACTCCACCTCATGAACACTGGCACTGCCATTTTATTAATTGGTCCTGAAAGGTGATTCCACGCAGTGACCATGAAATCCACTTTTGAGACTGATTAACAAGATGACAGTGCCAGTGTTCATTAGGTGGGGTCTCAAAAATCCCATGTTGAAAATTTGGGGTCAGAATTCCTAAAAATGGCTGAGATATCAACATAAGTTGAAAACCCCGCTAACAGCCATTATATGGCTCACCTTGATTCCTTCAGTTTGTGGTTCACCTTTGGAGAGTGCAGACGTGTCCCGGTTCAGAGAAGATCGCAGCCGCTGACCTCTGGAGGTAAGTATGGGATAAGGAGGGAGCAGGGAGGTAGGCGACAAGAGGAGGGAGGGTGGGGATGGGGATGACAGGAGACAATGAGGGACCGTTTTCTTTTCAAGGTTTTAAAAAAAGATGTTGAGGGACTGTTTTCATTTTTACAGGTACATTATACATTTGGGGACACTAGGAGTGGGCTACCCAGTGTCCCACACTGTTGGGGAAGGGGGGGGACTACTGCCAACGTGGCACCCCGCTGTCAACAAACATAAGGTGGGGAAGACGGCAACACTGCTGGGAGAGGGGCATACTGGGAACACTGGGAGTGGGCTCCCCAGGGTTCCACAACAATAATATGGGGATTTTTATACACAGTTGGGAACACTGGGAGTGGGCTAACCAGTGTCCCACACTGTTGGGAGCTACTGCCAACATGGGGATTGGGCACCCTGCTGTCAGCAAACCTTATATGAAATGGGGAACACTGCTGGGGGGGACCATACTGGGCTGAAGGACAACTGGGGACACTGGAAGTGGACTACCCAGTGTCCCATACAGAGATGGATGGGAAGCCTGTTTTTGTTGGTCTGGGGAGGGGTTTTTTTTTTTTTTAAGCCGCTGTTACACGAGACTTCCCTTTTCACTCCACAAACGATCAGCTGTTTACTGACGGGGGTGTCATACAAATCAAAGAACCAAAGCCCTCTCTGATTGGAGCAGCTTTGGTCCTTTGAAGTGCCTGGCCATTCAGCCCACCTAGCAGAGAATTATGTCAGGACCACACAGAGTGGTCATTGGTGGCGACTGTCAAGCCCATTACAAACTCCTGGTTTTGTGTACTGCAGTGGGTTCGGCAAGGACACACATCCCAAATTCCATATTGCAACAATACTTTGGTTTGCGCATGAGCGCAACCAATGTAAAAATGTGTCAAACATCTATTTTCTTCTAACAGCAATAAAAACAGTTAAGGTGTATTAATAGTTATAACTAAAAGAATGGCCGATTAAACAAATGTTAGATTGACAAAGAGACGAAGAAGGGAGGACTATTTTAATTTAAGTTCAAATAAGCAACACAGTATCAGTATTGGGATCTTTATGTGCATGATTTCAAGGCTTTGAAACATAAACACATAGAATGTGATAGAAGATAAGGGCCACTGGGCCCATCCAGTCTGCCCTTTTCATTTATTTATTTATTTGCAGATCTCACTTGATCTATGGCATCATCTCTTCCTCTCCATTCCTCATCTGTACAATTGCCCTTCCCTTTCTTACTCCTACAATTCTTTTGTGTCTGTTCCAGGCATTTTTAAACTCCTCCACAGTTTTCACCCCCACTACCTCCACCGGGAGGCTGTTCCAAGGATCCACCATCCTTTCCATGAAGAAGGACTTCCTCACATCCCTCCTGAATTTACCCCCTCTAGCTTCATAGTATGCCTCGTTGTTCTAGAGCACTTTTTTCTCTGAAAAATACTCCCCTCCTGTACTTTATTTATTCCTCTTAAGTATTTAAAGGACTCTATCAAATACCCCCTCTCCCTCCTCTCCTCCAGGGTGTACGTGTTTAGCTCCTTTAGCCTCTCCTCATAGGGCTTTTGATATAGACCAACTACCATTTTGGTGGCCCTCCTGTGGACCACCTCCACACTGTCTATGTCCTTCCTGAGGTGTGGTTTCCAGAACTGGACAAAGTAATCAATGTGCAGTCTCACTAGTGATCTATAAAGGGGCAGCACCACCTCCCTCTTCTTGCTTATAATACCTCTTCCTATGCATCCCAGTATCCCACTTGCCCTACTGACTGCCTTGTCACACTGCATGTCCATCTTCAGATCATCTGATATAATTATCCCAGGTCTCTTTTCTGCTTTGTCTTTGCCAGTATTGTTCCATCCATTTTGTAATCTGTTCCTGGGTTACTATGGCCCCTATTGTCAGTGACTCAGCAGGTAGCACATGCACCTCTGAGGCCGGGAGGTCAGAAGGCTGTGGGTTCTATCCCCACACAAGCCACTTGGATTAAATCCCAATACTGACATGGTAGTGCAGCATGAGGGAGGTGCTGCACTCCTGAGGTGCCGTCTTTCAGATGAGACATTAAACCGAGGTCCCATCTTCCTGTTCTGGTGGTAGTTCAGGTGGATGTTAAAGATCCCATGGCACTTCTCGAAAAGAGTAGGGGAGGAGATCACATGATGAGCCTGGCATGAGAGGACGTCTTCTGTGCAGTTCTTAGGCCCTATACATTTAAAAAGCTAAAAATGTTCTTTAGGATCTGTATTTCAGGTTTGTGTACCTTATTCTAACTGGTGAAGTGCTCCTGATTGGACATCTATAAGAAATCTCGGTGGTTTGTGCGATTGGAAGTGGCTTTTAATCCTCCGGCATTGTGCTTTTGGCACTTACAGCGGGCTGCATTGGAGCATTGGAATGGAGGCTGATAATATTGATCCCTTGGCGGTGAGAACCCCGGCGGTAAAATGGCCGAAACCACTGTCACCCACACCAGATGAAAAGGCAGGCCAAATAGATTCAGAAGGGTGTTCTAATTCAACTACGGAGGACATTCTTGAAATAAAACAAATGCTGCAGGGACTGGTGGTCGATTTCACAACTGTTAAACCAGCCTTACACTACCTAGCTCAGAGAATGGGGGACATAGAAGCTAGAGTCGCTTCTCAGGAAAGAAAGGTAGTCACTATGGATCAAGAATTAATTACAGTACGCAAGCATGTTAAGAAACTCGAAGATCGAATTGACGACCAAGAATCTCAGAGCAGGAGGAATAATCTCCTTCTAGCAGGACCCCCTGAGAGAGCTGAAGGGCCTGACTGTGTCTCCTTTTTACAAGACCTTTTGTTTAAACTGTTCGGCCCTACGCAATATGAAGAGGCGTGCAATCCAGAAAGAGCACATAGAGCGTTAAGAGAAATGCCTCCACCGGGAGTGAGACCTCGAGTCTTGATTTTGAGATTTCTAAATTATAAAGAAAAGACTTATGTGCTTACTAATGCCCGACAAAATAAAGCTCTACAGTGGAATGGTGCGTCTATTTGGCTTTTCCAGGATCAAACACCCTCGGTCAGGGAGAAAAAAAAAGAATATTCAGAAGTCAAGAAGAAGCTTTACCTTGCTGGAATTAAATTTTATCTGCAGTATCCAGCAACCTTGATGGTTCGATTGCAATTGGGGAGAAAAGATATCTGACTGCGTGTGATGCTTTGGAGGGCCTGAGATTTGAACTTCCAGTGCTGTTTAAGTCACCGCCCTGAGTCTTTGCTGACAAGAAGTCACTGGCATAACATACAAGTTGGGACTTGAGTAGTGGTGGCACTGAGATGTAAAACTTGTTCCATTTTCTTGGGCTAAAAATATATGGTTATTGGGGGACTTGTGTGGGGCCAAAAGTGGCTTGACCTGTCTAAGAGGTTATCAGGCTCGAACTAGGAGCCTGGCAGATTAGTCTGGGAATTGGTTAGTTTGGGTCAGGAGGGTGTTCAACCCACAGCTGTATTTTTAGGGGTTATAGCACATGCTGTTTTGGGCTCCATGCTTAGTGTGTGTGTTTTTTTTTTTTTTATGAGAATGAGAAGATTTCACTCAATTTATAAGCCTAGACTCCTGTGCGGACTGGATCAGGGGTGCAGGCACATGCTACGCTCACATTTTCTTTATTTGCTTCACTAAGCATGTGACTGAGGGAGCTGGAAATATAGAGACAAGGGAACTTGGGGAGTAACATTTACCTAGTGGCACTAGGGAGGGGGGGTTTAAGGTGGAAATAGATATATTACATACTGGACAGGGTCCTGGAGTTGCTTATATAGGCTATTGGGCTGGGGGGGGCACAGAAAATGGCTCATCCATGAATCGCAGTACTAATGGAGGTCGATCTAGGGATCGGGGGATGGGGGATGGGAGGGGGGAGGTTATGGGGATCTGGAAGAAGACCGAGTCCAACATTAGGTTAATGAGGGATGCAGACCATCTGAGGGGTAGGAATGATGTTTTGGTAATTATTTTTATATTTTGAAATGTCGTGTGTTAACATTATTTCATGGAATGTAAAAGGTCTTGGGGTAGATGCAAAAGAGCTGTCATTTTGAGACATATTGGTCAGATGGGTGCCAATATAGTTGCATTACAAGAGACCCACTTATTGACGGAGGAACTGAATCTTCTCAAGCTGATGTGGGTGGGTCAGGTTTATGGGGTAGGTAAAGAAACGGCCTCAGGGGGTGTTGCGATTCTAATAGGGAAAACCTGTCCATACTCCATCGCACAGGTGACAACAAGGGAGGACTGTAGAGGGATTTACATATCTGGTACTATTTTAGGTAAGGAGTTAGTGGTGGCTTCCATACGTAGTCCAACCCCTTCTAATCCAGACTTTTTTGCTCTACTTGAGCTGGATATTACTTTATTTTCCTCACAACCCCTCATTTTAGCGGGGGATTGGAACCTCTGCCTAAATAACTGTGAGGTTAGGATGCCACTGTCTAGAGGGCAACCGTCTAGGGCTCAATTGGCCATGAATAAACTATTGGAGGTTTCTGCCCTAGTGGATCCAATCTGGACTCATTCTACAGGGGACAATAATATGACATTTTGCTCGCGGCTCATAAGAGCCACTCTAGAATTGACATTTTTCTGGTCAATAGCGAGGCACTTAGGGAGGTTAAGGAGGTGACAACAAGGTGTAGACTCTTGTCGGATCACTTTCCAATTCAACTGACTTGGGAGCCAATATCTGTTTCTATTAGGCCATATAGATGGAAACTGAATGACTCCTTAATGGCAGGGAGGTCAATCCGAAGTAAACTCGAGGAGGCCCTACTGGAGATAATACAGAAGTAATTGCCTACACTTCAGAATAAACATCTAACGTGGCCAACCTGTAAGGTCTTGTATGCAAGTGTAGCACAGAAATATGCTGCATGGAGCAATAGATTGAGATGTGCTAAGGAGGAGTTTATAATGGGGGCAATTGAATCTTTGACTCCTTTGGAAGGATCAACTATAGAAATAGATAACAAACTTAAAAGTTTGAGGGGAAAGATGGCAGATATTATGTATAAGAAAGTAGAATTCTGGTTAGAAAAGATACAAGCTAAATATTTGTTACAGGGAGACATGCCTGGCCAGCTCCTAGCAGCCAGATTTAGGGAATGGGAAGCAGCTAGAACAGTCACATCCATACGGCATGAGGGGATAACCTTAACAGACCCTCAGAAAATGGCGGATGCTTTTGCATCCTATTATAAAGAAATCTACCAAACAGGACAAATTGCTGGGGAGGAGGAAATTAGGACATTCTCAGATAGCATACCCTTACCAGAGCTGGACCCCATACAGGTGAAGGAGTTGGAAGCTCCTATAAGAGAAGCTGAGATCATAAAAGTGGTGCAATCTCTGCCTTCTGGTAAAACACCAGAGCCGGATGGCCTTACTGCTAAGTTTTATCAGACACATCTCTCTACTATTCTTCCCCTACTGAAGGATCTCTATAGTCATATAATACAAGAGGGTGTGTCCCATCCCCCGCTATGTCAGGCATACATTACTATAATTCTGAAACCGGGCAAACCTAGGGATTTACCTGGCAGTTACAGGCCTATAGCCTTGATGAATCAAGACATTAAGATCTTAACTAGGATTATTGCTAACAGAATTCTGAATATTGCTTCAACCCTAATTAGTCCCTAACAGGTAGGATTTATGCCAGGCGGTGGGGGGGCACATAACGCTCTTAGAAAAATCCATCACATACTTAGCTATGTACCAGACTCCCAACTACCCTTAGCCCTGATATCTTTAGATGCGGAGAAGGCCTTTGATAGGGTCTTTCACTCATTTTTATTTGCTATGATGAAAGATGGGTTTTCCTGAGGGCCTTCTTAGAGGCATCAAGAACTTATATGCAGCTCCTACTGCTAGGGTACTGTGTAATGGTTTTGTCTCACAGGAGATCCAATTAGAAAATGGGACCAGGCAGGGATGCCCCCTCTCGCCAATTTTGTTTAACATATACCTGGAACCACTGTTAATCGCTATTAGTAAACTTGCTAATATAAAGGGGATTATAATAGCAGGGAGGGAGCTGAAGTTTTCGGTCTTTGCAGATGATATACTTTTACATTTAAAGGAACGCAGTCAGCTTCAGCAGAACAGTCGAAATCATAGAACAATTTTCCAATGTTTCGAACTACAAACTAAATTTAAATAAAACTCAGATTCTTCCATTAACACCGCATGTATCCAGAGCAGATTTTGTACCACTCCAGATCCGATGGGTGATAGAAGGAATTAAATATTTGGGTATATGGATGACAGCTAGTATGGAGGCTGGGGCAGCAACAAATATGGATAAGGTTATGTTAGCAATTAGAGGAGACATACTCAGATGGAATAAGCTCCTTTGAATTTTGCAGCTAGACTGGGATTAGTTAAAATGAACTTGTTGCCTAGGCTATTGCATCCAATATACTTAGCCCCATATAGCATTCCCAAACTCTGGTTCATAAAAATTAGGAAACTGATAGCCGCATTTCTCTGGAACTCTAAGAAAGAAACATAGTATACTGTGCCTACCGCATAACAAGGGGGGGAAAAGTTACCCGATCTCCATCTATATTATGTGGCGGGTCAATTGGGTATTATGTGTTGTTGGGTTAGAAAGGTGGAGAGAGAGACACACACTCCAATATGGCTACAAATTGAAAGGCAAATATTAAAAGATTTAGGCCTCTCTCCGGAGGCGATGCTTTTTGCTGCACCAGATAAATGCCTTAAAACAGTAACCTTGACTCCAATTGTTAAATCAGCAATGGTCTGGTGGTTCTATCTTACTCCTACCAGAGAAAAAATCAAATGAGGACCCGAGTTCAACCTGTGCTGGTATCCCAATATATTGATTGGGGTCAGGTAATTACTAAGCGTTGGACAGATCAGCTGGGAGCCTAACTTTAGGGATGTTATAACAGACAATGGAGTGACTCTTCGCCTGGGTGTGTTGCAATGCACTTTACAGATAGCTACAGCTTACTAAAATGTTAGAGGGGGTATCGAGAAAGCTAGAGGATCCCCCGAGAACCTGTTCACGTGGGACAATCTAAAGGAGGTAGATCCTTCATTGAACTCCCTCTCGAAAGCCTATAAGGTACTTTTGGACCATATTAGCCCAAATTCTCCCACAAGGGTCTTATATTGGGACAGAATATTGGCCCCCTTTGAAGCCTACTTGGGAGGACATTTGGAAATGTAACAAGTATATACCCATACCCAAATACAAGATTATGCAGTTCTTTATAGCTTTTAATATCTACTTTACCCCTAGGAAACTATGTGATCATCGACTCAGACAGACAGATCTGTGTTTTAGGTGTGGTGTGGGTGCAGGAGATATTCTGCATGTGTTGTGGGAGTGTAATAAAATAGGACCTCTTTGGGTTGAAATTAAGCAACACATGGACCCTCTTTTGGACTATTCAGAATTTATATTGCCTGAAATTTGTATATTAGGTGATATGTCAAAAGTATCAGGTGCCACACCCAAATACCATCTTTCCTTGATGTCCACAATGGTCAAAGCTTTTATATTGAAGCATTGGAAGGACGAGTGTATTTGCACCTATACACAATGAGTAAAAGACCTTCTCTGGGCTCTGGAAAAAATAAAGAGGCATATGCATTTCAAGGGTGGAAAAGGGCTATATAACAAAAGATGGTCAACTTTAGAAGCCATTTATTCACTGCAGGCTACCAATGCTGGAACACAGGTCTGTCTGTCGGGTTGTGATTAGCAAAGAAAACATTAATTTGAGGAATACAATGTTTTATATAGATGTATTTCAGTTATCTTTAGCTGTAACTGCAGTATCATATTCCAGTGATCCTCAACTAAGCTGATACTTGTGATAAGGTTTTAAGACAGGGTTATGGTCTGCTTTGCTCTTGGGGTGGGAGTCTCTCTCTCTCTCTCTTTACAGGGGACACAGCTGGGGGCCACCTCCTGGGTGTACTGATCCATAGATGGAGGCTTAGGCTTTGTCAATTTTCGGATTTCTGTAATCTTTACTACAGGGGTTTCCCCTTGATGGGCCTAGCTAAACAATGACAGTGTTACACTAGGATACAGATGCTACTTGAACTGGTAAATGTATCGGAGGCTCGACCCCATTAGCTGTGATTGTATATAGTTACTACTGTACATAGGTTACACAACCAGTTTTGGGTATGTGGATCCTGGGTTCGCTCGGGATAGATGTATGTATTGTGTCCCGACAAAAAAGGAAAATACAATAAAGATCTTTATTAAAAAAAAGAAAAGAGCAGGGGAATTTTTTATTAAAACCGAAAACAAATATTACAGAAAAGTCTTACATTATCACATCAAACATACCACATTTATACATAGTTCAAAAATATCATTCATTATTTCCCAACATTTTATTATCTCTTTCTTCCCTTGTATATTGATCTTACTAAATAATTTATCCTATTGCTTTCATGTTTTTCCTTAATTTCTTTGCTCTGTTTTCCACATATACTGTACATTCATTCTGATATATTTTATCAAGCTCAGTTTGAATCATAAACATTAAATCATTTTTCTGTAATTCCTTATTTGTAATATAAAGAGTGTTTGTTGTAGGTTGAGAGGTTAATTTTGTAGACTAGTGTGGGTGGTATTTTTAAGTTGTGTGTTTTGGCACTTTAAAAATCTAGTGTATTTGGTTGGGTTATTTTGGGGGAGGGGTAGCTTGGGTTTTAGTTATTTTGTATATATGTGTGTGTGTGTGGAGTGTGTGGTGTAGAGTGTGTTTGTGGGTTGTGTATTTTGCGTTAGGGATGATGTAGTCAGGAGGGATGTGTCTGGGAAGGTATGAGGGCCTGGGGCAAGCCAGGATAGTGTATGGGGCATCCCAGCTGCATGATCTATGGCCTTTTTTCAGCCTCCCAGTGTCTGTTACTACAACAAGGTGCTGTAGGAAGGTTGGAACACAGAGGAACCATATGATTCGATTGGGTTGGGGTGCCCCATGCACTGTGGCTTGTGGTAGGATCAAGGTAGTGGGGTGTAGAAGGTGCCCTGGGATTAGACGGGTCCTAGAGGGAGAGGCCAGACATGTTTAGTTCCTGTCACCAGGGTTCCCACCAGACCGAGTGGGCAGGCAACCAGAGGGGCTGCATTGTCCACCAATCCCCTGAGGGCGGTCGGTGCTTTGCAGTGCCAGATCGGTCAGAAACAAGGCTGTAATTATAGTGGACTTGGTTTCTTCAGCTGATCTGGCTTGTATCACAGAGATCTGGATTGGTGATGATGCTGATCCGGTTTTAGAGGCCGCCATCCCGCCTGGGGTATACCATAGTGCACTGCCCCAGAGCAGAATGCAGGGGTGGGGGGGTAGCCATCTGTTTAGATCCAAGCTAGGCTTCACCCTGCACCCAGTGAGAGCACCACATTCATTGAATATGTGCCCATCCATGGGGGTTCAGGCACAGGTTGTCTGATTCTCCTGATTTACTGCCCTTCTGGGGTGGCGAGAGATTTTCTGCAGGAGGTGGCCAATTTCGTCATTGGGGAAACATTGGAGACCCCCAGATGTTTAGTACTGGGGGACTTCAATGTTTGGGCCAATGACGAATCTTCACAGCTTGGTCACAACTTCCTCCAGATGATGTCATCTTTGGGTCTTGTGCAAGGAGTTCCCGTCGCGACCCGTCAGGGTGGCCACATGTTGGATCTGGTGTTCTCACTGGGGCTTGAGATCAATAGCCTCAGGATTGATCTGGTCATTTGGTCCGATCATTGCACAGTGAAGTTCTTGTTCGGGGCCCCCTTGACAGCCCTCCCCCTGCAGAGATGGTCAGCTATTGCCCTTTGAGGGGGTTGACCCCTAAGTTTTTTTTGGCGGTGGCTGACCTGTCTAGTGTGGACTGTGCATGCATTCAGGGTGTGTGTGTGGCAGTTGATGCCTATAATAAGGCGCTGTCTGGTGTGCTCGACTCCCTCGCAGCAGTCCATGTATGACCCAGGTCTTCTCACTTGATGTCCCCTTGGTATGATGGGGAGCTCAAGGTGATGAAGACTTTGGGTCAGAGATTAGAGCACTGCTGGTGGAAGTCTGGCTTGGAGGTAGACAAACTGGCCCTATGTGTGCATTACGGTGCATACCAGGGGGCAATTAACCATTAGAAGGCAGAATTCCTGTCCAGAGAGATTGCTGCCGGGAGGAACCAACCAACTGTGCTCTTTCGGACAATGGACAGGCTTCTCTAGCCTTACTGTCTACAGCCAAAGATAGCCTTTTTGAATGCATTGTGCGAGGAGTTTGCTCAGTTCTTCTCGGACAGGGTGTCTGTCATCAGGCAGGGGGTTCCACCAGTGGGCCAGAGTTTGGCCGACAGTGGTCACTATGGGTGACTAGAGAGCACTCCGCCTGGTTGGGGTGAGTTTAGATTGGTGGAGGTGGCTGAGGTCACTGAGATTGCTTCCAAGCTCTGGCACACCTTCTGTGACCTGGACCCAGTGCCAACTCGTTTCTTAATGAGATGTGTTGACTCCGTTGGCCGGGTGTTTGCCTTGATTGTCTGGTGTTCCTTGTTGGAGGGGGTCTTTCCCGATGTCTTGAAGGAGACATTGGTGAGACTCCTTCTGAAAAAAAACATTATTGGACCCTAACGTCAAGACAAATTACTGTCCCATCTACAATCTTCCATTTTTGGGTAAGATTGTGGAGAAGGTAGAAACATAGAATTTGACAGCAGATAAGGACCGCTTGGCCCACTGAGGCTACCCATTTTCCTACCTAACAGATAAGCTGCAGATCCTAGTTAACCAACAGCTTGCTTCCTCCTACCCCCCACTAGGACAGCTTTATGTCTGTCCCATGCATTCTTGAATTCCACCACTGTTCTTGACTCCACAACCTCCTCAGGGAGGCTGTTCCATGCATCCACAACCCTCTCTGTGAAAAAATACTTCCTCACATTACCTCTGAGCCGTACCCCCTCTATCTTCAAATTGAACCCCCTTGTTCTTGCACATCTCTTTTTCTGAAAAATGCTACCCTCTTGTACTTTGCTGATTCCCTTGAGGTACTTAAAAGTTTCTATCATGTCTCCTCTCTCCCTCCTTTCCTTAATGGTATACATATTAAGCTCCTTTAGTCGTTCTTTGTATGTCTTCTGGTGCAGACCCTGCACCATTTTGGTTGCCCTCTTCTGGATAGCTTCCATTCTGTCTATGTCTTTGTGGAGATGGGGTCTCCAGAACTGCACACAGTACTCCAGATGGGGTCTCACCAAATGTCTGTACAGAGGGATAACAACTTCCTGTTTTCAACTATTGATGCCTCTCCCTATGCATCCCAGTATCCCCCCCAGCCTTCCTTACTGCCTTCTCACATTGCTTGCCCACCTTTAGATCATCTGATATAATTACCCCCATGTCCATTCCCAATTTTACTGTTGTCAGTATCTCACCCCCCATTGTGTACTCTTCCTCTGGGTTTTTGTTTCCCAGGTGCATTACCTTGCACTTCTTTGCATTGAATCTGAGCTGCCATACATTTGACCATTCCTGCAACCTTGCCAAGTCCCTTCTCAGCCTTTCCACTCCATCTTGGGTATCAACCCTGTTGCAGATCTTTGTGTCGTCTGCAAAGAGACATACTTTTCCTTCCAGTTCCTCTGCAATGTCACTTATAAAGACATTAAAAAGGACTGGTCCCAGTACTGAACCCTGCGGTACCCCACTAGTAACCCTCCTTTCTTCACTGTGGACTCTGTTTACTACTACCCTTTGCATCCTGTTGTCTAGCCAATTTTATCCAGGCTACCACCTTGGGACCCACTCCAAGACTGGCTAACTTGTGTATTAATCTTTTGTGTGGGACTGTATCAAATGCCTTGCTAAAATCTAGGTAGGCCATGTCCACAGCCCCTCCCTGGTCTACTACTTTGGTCACCCAGTCAAAGAAATCTATTAGATTCATCTGACATGACCTTCCCATCATGAATCCATGCTGCCTTAGGTCCTGTGCCCCACTGGCCTCTAGGTACTCAATAGTTCTTTCCTTCAGAAGTGATTCCATCATTTTCCCTACCACTGAGGTCAAACTAACTGGTCAGTAGTTTCCTGCCTCTACCCTGCTCCCACTTTTGTGAAGAGGAATCACATCCACCATCCTCCAGTCCTCAGGTACCACCCCATCCTCCCATAATTTGTTAAAGAGAGTAGTCAGCGGTGTCACTAGTTCTACCCTTAGTTCTTTTAGAATTCTTGGGTGAATCCCATCAGGCCTCATTGCTTTGTCCACCTTCAATTTTATTAGTTCTCTCAGAACCCTTTCTTCTGTAAATGGACTGGTATTGACCCCCATCTTCAGAGTGTTTCTCCAGTTTGGTTAAGGTACCTCTCCCTCCTCTTCCTTTGTAAATTCTGAGAAGAAATATTCGTTCAGTATCCCTGCTTTTTCATTGTCACCCTCTGCCCACATTCTCTCCCCTTTATTAAGCCTCAGTATCCTTCCTTTGGTCTTTCTTCACTCCCTAATGTACCTATAAAAGGTCTTATCCCACTTCTTAACAGAGTTGGCTATCCTTTCCTCGGTTTGGGTCTTTGCTATTCTGACTGCCTTCCCTGCCTCTTTCTGCTTTAACTGATAAAGTTCTCTGTCCTGCTCCTTTTGTGTTTCCTTATATTTCCTGAATGCTATCCTTTTCTCCTTAACCTTCCCTGCCACCTCTTTTGAGAACCATAGCGTTTTGTTCCTTCATTGTGTTTTGTTGATTTGTTTTACACAAAGGCTTGTTGCCTCTGTGATGGCTGTTTTGATTACTCCCCATTGTTCCTCCACCCCTCCTTCTTGCCTGTTTGCTAGTGCTTTTCTGAGGCACTCTCTCATTTTCCCAAAGTCAGCCCTCCTAAAGTCCAATACTCTTGCTTTTGTATGGCTTGATTGTATGGCTGTGTTTATCATGAACCACACTGGTGGTCGCTTGTTCCCAGATGACTACCCACTTCTAAATCTGAGATTCTTTCTCCATCCCCATTTGAGAGTACCAGGTCTAAGACTGCTCCCTCCCGAGTGGGTTCCATTACTAGCTGTCTGAGGCATGCCCCTTGTAGGGCATCAAGAATGACCCTGCTCTTGGATGTGCCTGCAGCAAAGGTGCTCCAGTTAACATCTGGCATATTCAGGTCCACCATCAACAATATCTCCCCTTTTTCTGCCATTCTAAGGATGCCTTCTATCATTTCCTTGTCCATTTACTCCCCCTGAGATGGGGGTCTGTATACAACCTCCATGTGGATTGTGGTGCCATTTCCTGTCTCCAGGGTGATCCAGAGTGCCTCATCTGCTCCCTGTTTACTCTTTAGTTCTGTTGCTTTGATCCCTTCCTTTACATAGAGAGCTACTCCTCCTCCTCTTTTACCCTCCCTGTCCCTCCTGTAGATTGTGTATCCTGGTATGTTGACATCCCAGTCATGGTTCTCTGTGTACCATGTTTCTGTGACTGCCACAATATCCAGGCAACCCTCTTCCATCAAGGCCACTAGTTCAGGGAGCTTGTTACACAGACTATGGGCATTGGTACTCATCACCCTCCACTTTTTGATGGCTTTAGCCCTTTTAGCCCCATCCCTGTCCTTTCTGCCTTTGCCTTTTTTTACATTTACCTCTGTCTTGCTCCCTAATGACTTCTCTACCTTGGTGTTTATCTCACTAATTACCGTGTTTTGTGGGGGGAGGCTGGGATTTCCCTGCTTCTTTTCAGTGACTCCCCCCTTGACTAGTTTAAATGCTTGCCAATGAAGCATTTAAATCTCTCACCTAGGATCCTGGTTCCCCCCAGGACAGATGCAGACCATCGCACCAGTATAGGTCTGCATCCCTCCAGGTGGCTCCCCAGTCCCCAGTGAAGCCAAAACCCTGAGCTCCACACCAGTTTTTCAACCATTCATTGAATTCCGTGGTGAGGAGTACCCTAGCATCACCCTTGCCGTAGACAGGCAGCACCTCCGAGAAGGTTACCGATATGCAATTGTCTAAGGCCCTCTCAACTCTACAACCTCTCAATTGCTCTGATCCCATTCCTAGCCAGGTCATTTGTCCCTTAGGTGGGACAATGACATCCAGCACCCTCCCTCGTGCAGCTGCTCCACAATCCTGAGGATTAGCTTCCTGTCCCTCAAGCCGTGGCGCCAGGCAGGCACCCTACCTCTCTCTCCCCTTCCTCCCCTACTTCTGCCCCCCTAATGATTGAGTCCCCCACCAGGAGTTATTTTCTTCCCCTGTGGGGTCACATGCCACCCTCCTGTGGGTCTCCTTTGTGAAGGTTCCCAGCATCATCCTTGGTCTCCACTGCAGGTGCCTCCATAGAGGAACCACTATTCACCAGAAGAGTGTATGAATTGTGAAGAGGTACAGCTGGAGGGATGCAACTCCATTCCACCACCCTCTCCTTCCCTGAGCCCACCCTGGTCCTGCCTCTCCTCTTTCTTGGCAACCTCTAGGTAGTGGCATTGGCCTGGTGGTCCCTGGGTGGGGAGAGGGTTTCCACGAATCCTAGCCAGGTCAGCCTGGAGCGGGCAACCTCCTCCCTCAGACCAGAGAGGTGCTTGCAAATAGGGCAGCATTGCAGCCTCCAGAATGTCTCCCAGAACACTGCTGCCCCACAGCCATTGCACTGCACCACTCCTATCATGTCTTATTTTGTGTCCCCTCTCCTGTTTCTCTGTATGCTTACTCTCTCCTATCCTTACAACTCTCACCCTTCCTGTTCTGGGACAGCAACTTCCTATATTCTTCAGTAGCCTCCTTTTTCCTTGCTCAGTGTCAGACCACCAGCAGCTGGGGGGGGGGAGCGAGCTACTTTTTTCCGTTAGGGTTGACAAAACTAATGTTTCTCTATGATACTTCCCTTCCTACAGCCAAACAGGAAGTTCCTGTTGTCAGTCAAATCCAGTGGCTATAAAAGTAGAACTGGCTTAGGGTGGGATGGAGGGCAATAAGCAAGAAAAAAGTCTAGCAACAGGAAGTTGTAATTGGAGCCAGCTGCTTTTATATTGTCTAAGCCACACCCCCAATTAAGCTCTCTCTGCTCCTACTGATTTAGCAAAGTAAGTTGATACAGTACCCTTCTCAGCACAGAACACACTGATTTCTTCTTTTCTTTTCCTTTTTTAACCCTAAATAAGACCCTTTCTACTTCTAATAAAATATCTGTCTGCTTAATCTCAACAGACACTGATTCCTGCTGAGATAGAAGTGTTACATTAATAAGAAAATGGTAGCTTTCTTTTAGTTAGCTTCTTTCTGTTCTACAGGCTAGCAACAGGAAGTTGCAATTGGAGTCACCTGCTTTTATATTGTCTAAGCCACACACCCAATTAAGCTCTCTCTCCTCCTACTGATTTAGCAAAGTAAGTTGATACAGTACCCTTCTCAGCACAGAACACACACTGACTTTTTCTTTTCTTTTCTTTTTTTAACCCTAAATAAGACCCCTTCTACTTCTAATAAAGTATCTGTCTGCTTAACCTCAACAGACACTAATTCCTGCTGAGATAGAAGTGTTAAATTAATAAGAAAATGATAGCTTCTTTTAGTTAGCTGCTTTCTGCTCTACAGGCTAGCAACAGGAAGTTGTAATTGGAGTCACCTGCTTTTATATTGTCTAAGCCACACCCCCAAATAAACTCTTTCTCCTCCTACTGATTTAGCAAAGTAAGTTGATACAGTACCCTTCTCAGCACAGAACACACACTGACTTTTTTCTTTTCTTTCCTTTTTTAACCCTAAATAAGACCCCTTCTACTTCTAATAAAGTATCTGCCTGCTTAATCTCAACAGACA
Organism: Neoceratodus forsteri; assembly: GCA_016271365.2. Taxonomy (NCBI): domain Eukaryota; kingdom Metazoa; phylum Chordata; order Ceratodontiformes; family Ceratodontidae; genus Neoceratodus; species Neoceratodus forsteri. Next base: position 1,017,978,638 of record CM028133.1, on the reverse strand, counting down.
CTGATTCCTGCTGAGATAGAAGTGTTAAATTAATAAGAAAATGGAAGCTTCTTTTAGTTAGCTGCTTTCTGCTCTACAAGCTAGTAACAGGAAGTTGTAATTGGAGTCACCTGCTTTTATATTGTCTAAGCCACATCCCCAATTAAGCTCTCTCTCCTCCTACTGATTTAGCAAAATAAGTTGATACAGTACCCTTCTCAGCACAGAACACACACTGACTTTTTCTTTTCTTTTCTTTTTTTAACCCTAAATAAGACCCCTTCTACTTCTGTAGAAGGTGGTGGTGCTTCAGCTTGAGGAGCATCTCGTGGCCCATGATCTGTACGAGCCACTCCAGTATGGGTTTCATGCAAGGCATAGCACAGAAACTGCACTAGTTTGGGTGCATAATGACCTCCTTAGGTCTAAAGATCGAGGGAAGGGGACAATTCTTGTTTCTCCTTGATCTCTCTTCAGCGTTTGACATGATGTACCATCGAGTGCTACTTGACCGCCTAAGGTAATTCTGCGGACTCACTGGCACTGTTATCTGCTGGTTTGAGTCTTTTTTATCTAACAGGAGGCAGAGGGTAGTGATGGGGAATTTCTCCTCCTCCCCTGGCCACCTGTCATGCAGAGATCCCCATTTTTTGGTCTTGTTGCCAATGTTGTTTGCCATGTATATGCTGCCCTTGGGAGAGCTCATTAGGAAGCACAGTCTGGGTTTTCATTGCTATACTGATGATACCTAGCTGCATCTTTCCTTTGCCCCTGGAACATCTTGCACAGTGGAAGTGCTCAACAGCTGCCTTGCTGAGATCAACAACTGGATGGTCTCCAGCTGGTTGTGACTGAACACCGATAAGACAGAGGTACTGGTGGTGGAGTTGAACAGAGGGCATGATAGGCTGGCCTCTGGTGCAGAGACAGGGCTTTTTCTTGGCTTTGTACCATTGAAGGCCTCCCCTAGGGTGCATGATTTGGGCATTATTCTTAACAGTGGATTGACACTTGAGTTTCAGGTGGTGTTTGTTGTCTGTACCAGTTTTTATCATCTGAGGAATATCACCAGGATAAAGCCCCTAGTTCCTCCGCTGGACCTCCCCACCTTGGTGCATGCCTTTGTGACATCTAGGCTTGACTACTGTAATGCACTCTATCTCGGAGTCTCCAGGATTACCCTACGCTGACTGCAGCTGGTGCAGAACATGGCAGCAAGGCTGTTGACAGGACAGCCTAAGTATTGTCACATCACTCTGGTGCCGCATCAACTGCACTGGTTGCCGGTTAGGTGGAGGATCCTCTTCAAGGTGGGTTTGCTCACCTCTAAGGCCCTACATGGCCTGGGCCCTGGTTACCTGAAGGACCTTCTTACACTGGCTGTCTCAGTCCGCTCGCTCTGCTCCTCCTCTAGGGGCCTTCTCGTGATTCCCAGGACGTGGTTAAAAACAGCTGGAGACAGAGCACTTAGTGTCGCCGCCCCTGTCTTGTGGAATTTGCTTTCTTCAGCTGTTAGGGAGGACCCCTTCTGTGGAGGTATTTAAAGCCCACCTCAAGGCCTTCCTGTATAATCAGGCCTTCCCAGACTGTGTTTTATAGCCCTTACCTGTTTTCAGAATTCTATGCTTAAGTTAGCCTTTGGCTATTTTGAGTAGTAGTTGCTGCTGCTGAGGGTAGTATTTATATAAAATGTTGTTTTAATGTTGGATATTGTAGATTTATGTTCAATAGTATGTTGTTTTTGTATTTATTATGATTTGCAGTATGAAATTTTAATATGTTCAGCACCCAGAGCCTCCAGGATGGGCATTTCTTAAATAAAATTTGCCTTGCCTTACTTTATTTTGTAGAACCCTTTGACATATTATCTGCCATATTCCCCACTTTACTAATGCTAGAATTACATATATTGTTCCATAATCAGAGATTTTCCATTCTTTTGATAGTTGCCTGTATACTAATGTCATACGGCATTTCCTTAAATATGTTAAGTCCCCAAAAATTTGCTAATTTTCCAAAAAATTCTTAATAAAAGAGCAGTCAAAAAATAAGTGATACATGCTTTCCTCAGCCATGCCACATAAAACCTCAGAACATATTCTCTCCTCTTTTGCTTTGTGTTTCTGATTTCCTTTTTGTTAAGTTTACCATGGCTACACATCCACACCACTTCTTTCATTTTTAATGGGATTCTTTTCTCCAGAGTCATATTTAGTATTTTTTCTGTACTTATACCTTCTTCAACATTAAAGACAGGATCTTCATAATATTTTGTTTCTAATACGTTGTTATACATTTGTTTCCTATCTACTCTAGTTACCAGTTCTAATGATATTCCACATTGAGTCATATATTTTCTACATTCCTCCATGTAGACTGGTATTTCTTTCTTTTGTTTAATATTTCCTTTTTTTCCAATATTTGGAAACATGCTATTACTCCACTTTTGTGCAACAGGACTCCATAATTTCTTTTCCCCTTGCAAAATAGGCAATATGTTTGCATAAATAAATATGCTTTAAAGAAAACTATTGGGTGAACCATGTTTAGCCCGCGTTCTTTCACTGGTTTATATGTATGAGCTCTCTTTACTGGGTTCAACCTTGAACCCCATAACAGTTGAAAGAATAACCCCAATATCTTCATTTGTAAATTGGGTGGAACTGGGAATATATATGCTATGTATAGAAAAATAGGAATAATAAAAGTCTTCATCAGATATATCCTTTTTTCTTTTGTCATTTCCCATTCTTTCCATCTTATTATTTTTCCTTGTGCTATATTATATTTCTCCTCCTAGTTTTTCCTCCCTGCATCAAGCCCCCCATACATGATTCCTAAGATCATTATATCTCCTTGGACTATTTCTACTTCTCCTACTTCCACTTTCTCATATTTACCTAAAGGAAGTATCTTACTTTTAGCTTTATTTATTCCAATCCCAGTGTAACCCTTATATTCCTCAATAATGTTTAAAGTTATTTCTCTTGCTTTATAGTTTTTAACTAAAATGACGCAATCGTCTGCATATGCACAAGTTTTAGCTAAGTCATTATCTCCCCATGTTATACTTTTCACCTATTTTTCTTTCTCTATATTTCTTAATAGTGGGTCTAAACAAAGGACATACAAGATCGGGCTTAGCGGGCAGCCCTGTCGTACCCCATTCTTAATGTAAATTGGTAATCCCAAGTGCCCGTTGATCATTGGGCACACTTGGGCTTCAACATATAATGTTTTTATTAATTTAAAAAAATGTGCTGGTACGTTGTAATTTTTCTAGTACATCCCATATATATATTCATATTTTGTGGCATCAAATGCCGTTTCTTGATCGAAAGTATACAAAAGACCTTTTAATCTTTCTTCTTTTGCTACATTTATTATTTCTCTTATATATATCAGGTTTTGTCTGATATTTCTCCCAGGTACTACACAAGTCTGCGTATGTAACACTAATTGCTCTGCAAAGGAACTTATTCTTTTATTTATTATTTTGGCTAATAATTTGTAGTCTGATGTCAACAGACTTATTGGCCTCCAGTTTTTGATGTCTGGTTTGTCCCCTTTTCATGTAAGAAAATCATAGCTCCTAATTTCATACTATCAGTCATAATCCCTCTTTGAAATATTTCATTAAAAACTTTAGTCAGCATATTTGTCATATCCTCGTCATATTTTTTATAAAAGGCATTAGAAATTCTGCTAATACCAGACTCTGTATTGATTGTTAAGGACCTTATTGCTTCTTTCACTTCACTAGGTTTTATTTCTTCATTCAAAGCCCTGGCCTGTAGTTCCTCTATTTGAGGTAATATAGCTTTTTCTAAGAATTCTGTTCTTCTTTCCCCCTTTTGTTTCTGAAATGTATCTCTTATATGTAACTGTACAATTTGTTTATCTAATTAATATTCATTTGCATACTCCCTCTGCTATCTATTAAACCATACATAACTCTATTTTTAACTCTTTCTGTGCTACTCTCAAAAGAATTTGTCTGGAATTTTGTACCATGAGTCCCACTTTTTTGAGCCATTATTAATGATTTAACTCTATTATACTGAAAAACTTCAATTTGTGCTTTAATCTCTGCTATCATTTCTGATTCATCTTAGTTTGAACCTATGATGTATATAGTTTGTACAACCTTGTTCTTAGCCCCAAATATTTTTTATAATTAGTCATCTCACATTTCTGTGATATTTCTAACATCAGATTTGTTATGTCTTTTTTAGAATCTTCCCACCATTCAGCTACATTATCATATAAATCCTGAACTGACTCCCTAGCTCTAAATAGAGCTTTCATATTTTCCTCACACTCTTTTTCTTGCAATCTCTCTACATTCATTCTCCAATAACCCTTTCCAAATTTAAACTGATTACCCATATCTAATACCATTCTAACTCCTAAATGATCTGAAGTTTCCATCAGAACTACTTTTATTTCTTCAATCTTTGTCACTGTCTTTACCAACCAAAAATCTATCCTAGATGAGACTTTTCCCTTGAAATACGTATTTTCTGGCTTTTTCTTTGTTATTTTATAAGCAACTATCAAATTCCCTTTCTTTAAAATATTATTTAAACATTGTGTATCAAAGTAAACTATATTTATTCTTCTCTCCCAGTTTTCTTTACTTAAACCACAATTAAAGTCACCACCCCACAAAACTATTTTAGATGTGTGTATGTAAGGTTCTATTAGATTCATTATTTTCTTCCTATCCAATTTCGTTTTCGGGTTATATATATTTATTACTCTCACTGCCCTATTCCTAATGTACAGGTCTACTATGAACACTTTTCCTGGTACTAAATCTATTATTTTGTTTACTTTCACCTCCTGTATACCAAAAGCTATCTCTACCCTGTACACCACTCTTCCCCTATGGACCACAATGAGGGCCCCCATCTTCAATCCTTTTGGGCCTGCTTTATCTCTTCTATAGTATTAAACAAGTATCTTGGAATATTATTTCATTTTCCAATTCACTTAAAATTGAGAAAGTAACTGCTCTTTTATGTTTATTTTTTATACTGTTCACATTAATTGTTAAACATGCTAGTGTTTCCATTTAAAGTTCTCAGTAAAAAATAATTTTCCCTTTTCTCCTTCAACCATCCTTTGCTTTTTTCACCTTTTTGAGGCCTGTGTATCTGTAGTGTCCCCATCTGTTATTTCTTCTGCTTTTGAAAAATCCACACAAGATGACAAAGATCCTTCTTCTATTGTGTCCCAGTCTTTCTTTTGTATCAGCGAATATCTGTTGGAGAATTCAATTCCCTCTCTATCTTTTTCTTTCCTTGACACTTTATTTGTTCCTGGTTTTTCTCGGAGTTAAGATTTCCTTCTGCACCTTGTTACCATTGTGAAACCGGTTTCCACTTTTCCCGTTTGTTTGTTTTCTTTCATATTTTCTTTATTTATTTCTTTATTTCCAGCTTCTGACTCTTTTCTTTTTTTAGGGTATGAGATTCCTCCTTATTCCTTGCTTCATATACCATCTTGTCTTCTTGGCCTTCCATCTTTTGTGCTTTAGCCAGATAAACATCTTAGTCAGCCATTTCCCCCGGGCCTGGACTATTATGAGAAGCCCAGGGACAATGTTGAAAAAATGTCCTTCCTCCTCACACAGGCTACATTTGATTTTATTCTTGCAGTCTGCTCCCCAGTACCCAATCAATCCACATAATCCACATTTTATTTGCTCACATGAGCTGTTTAAATGGCTTTTATCTCTGCACCTATAGCAGGCCCTGGGCTGGCCTGCATAGAATACTACCCCCCCCATCTCTCCCCAAAAAGAAACAATTTGCCAAGTGCTGAATTTCACCATTTAGTGATTTTAATGTAACTTTGTATTTCCAACTCCCAGTCCACAGGCACTCTTCATCTAATATGGGATCTGGGGGGCCATGCACTATACATCTTTGGTTTAATCAAAAGGAGACATCAGCCATGTTTACTCCTTCATTTCTGAATAACACTGTCACAATTTTGAAAGCAGGTTTAGTCAAAGGTATTGCTATAAATTGGTTCCATTGTGATCTGGTCTTTAATTGATGAAATAGTTTCCAGAATCTGTTCAACCCCCCTGAATTTTTAAAACTAATATCATATTCTCCACTTCCAGAAACATGTATGAGTGCATAAATTTCATAGGGGTAGAATTTCATGTCTTCTTTTAGTAAGTTTCTCCCTATGTGCAACTGGTCTGGGGCATCTGCAGCTGCCCCCCTAAATTTAAAGTGGACTGTATTTCTCCTTTTGGTTTGTTTTATTTGTTCTTCTGAAAATAACTTTTCTTCTGTGTTTCCTTCCCCTGCTTTTTGTTTTTCTTTCTCCTCTTTTTCGCTTTGTTCTTTATCGTACTGAATTGTGTTTAATTCTATTTTCATAGAATTTCCTTCATCTCCTGTTTGCTCTAATTCTTTCGTATCATCAGCATTTTCTGTTTCAACATTTATGTCCTCTTTCATTTCTACATTTTGTACATTTTCATTTTCAGTAGCTGTTGAACAGCAGGGCCTATTCGGGTCCCATCCATTTCCATAAGCAGTTCTTTTCCATCCAGCATCTATCAAAGCTTTTGTAACCCATTCTAGGGTATCTTTGTAATTTCCAAGCTTTTCTTCTTCTATTTCTTCTTTTTTCTTCCACTTCAAGGGGGCACCCTGCTTTTTCCTCCAATTTATCAACATTTCTTTGTTTGGTATTAATTTTACTTTTCCCTTTAACACTTTCTGCCCATCTTAGGCATAGCGACTTTTTGTGGCCATTCCCTTCAGGGCTTTTTCACTAGGGTTTTCTGTTTCAGTAGGAGTGGCCTGCTCTATCACTGCCACATCAGCACTTTTCAATTGTTTTTGACAGGCCTCAGGTTTGTCACATTCCTCTTTGCCTACTTTAGTTTCTTTTAATAACAATTTTTCCTCTGCTTAATCTCTTCTGCTTTTTCCAGTGCTTTTAGTAAAACAGTTCTTGACTTACTGAGCTCCGTGGAGTTTTCTTCTTCATCCGTATGTTTTTTCATCACCTTTTTTCCCATTCCATTTTCTTTCTCAAGCTGCAGTTTCTGCACATTGCTTTTACTCCTTCCTTTTACAGAGATCTATTTTTCCTTAGCTTCAGTCACACCTGTCTCCCTTGGTATCAAGGCAGGGTTGAAGACCTGTTCCCCTGCCTCCCACACATGTGAAGAGAATGTAGGCCTTGAAATCGAGCCTCCGCTCCTCTTTGCAGCACAACCCGCTCCCCTGCCACCTTGGCACTTCCTCCTCCTCCTCCTGTGTCCGGCTTCAAACTGGGTCCCTCCATCCTGTCCACAGGAAATGACAGCACCCCTGCAGGCAGGGTAGGGGAATTTCCCCTGTGTCCTGGCCAATTTTCCCCCATTCATTAAAAATACCACCAACAGCTTAATCTGGTTCAAGGTCAGTTGGCATTCATCTGTATCCCCCTCCCCCAGGTCATGCCTGAAAATAGTCAGAATCTATCTAGTGCACTTACCCAGTCAACAAAAACTAAATAAATAAATAAATTACTTTGCACTTTTTTGCATTAAAACCCAGCTGCCATACCCTTGACCACCCCTCCAGTCTTTTTGGATCCCTAGCCATCCTTTCCACCCCCCTGAAGTATCCACTTTGTTGCAGATCTTTTTGCCATTGGAAAAGAGGCAGACCTTTCCTTCCAGTTCCTCTGCTATGTCACTTATGGAGACATTGAAGAGGACTGATCCCAGCACTGATCCCTGAGGTACCCCACTGGTCACCCTCTCTTCCATGGAGTGAACTCTGTTTACTACTACCCTCTGTGTCCTGTCTGCCAACCAGATTTTTTTTACCCATGTCACTATCTTGGATCCGGGCTCTGCTCACCTTTTATTAGGCTATATTGATATCATTGGCCTGGTCCTTGTGGAGTTAGTCTGGTGTTCACTGGAGACAGGTGAGTTTCCTTGCTCCCTGAAGGAAGCAGTGGTGACTCCCCTTCTCAAGAAATCTTCACTTGACCCAAGAAATCTTCACTTGACCCAGACTGTCCTGCCAACTACTGACCAATCTCTAATCTTCCCTTTATGGAGAAGGTTATTGAGAAGGTTGTGGTGCTACAATTATTAAACCATCTTACCATCTATGATATCTATAATCCTCTCCAGTCTGAATTTTGTAAAAGGCATAGTACTGAGACTGCTCTGGTTCGGGTGCTCAATGATCTCCTAATTGTGAGAGACCAGAGATCCTGTACCATCTTGATATTTCTTGATCTCTCTTTAGCTTTTGACACTGTGGACCATGGGGTGCTGCTGGATCACCTGCATACCATCTGTGGCCTGTCTGGTACAGTCCTCAGATAGTTTCATTCATTCCTCACTGGTAGATTACAGAGGGTAGTCTCGGGGGATTATTCCTCTGAGGCTTTCTCTCTGCCTTGTGGGGTGCCACAGGGTCCTGTGCTGTCCCCCATGTTGTTCGTGGTGTATATGCTGCCATTAGGAGACACTGTGAGATGGTATGGGCTGAGGTTTCACTGTTATGCAGATGATACACAGCTCTACCTGTCTTTTGTGCCCGACCAGGATAGTGCACTCTCGATCTTTAATAACTGCCTTGTAGAAATTCAGGACTGGTTAAAGCTCAATTCTGACAAGACTGCGGTGTTGGTGGTGGATCCTGGTTGCCAGATTGAGGGGTCAGGGATGGAGTGCCCCTCAGAACTGTGGCTTGGGGGGTCCCAGTTACTGACCTCTGAATGGGTGCAAAATGTGGGGGTAATTCTTGATGGCAGTTTGACACTTCATTCTCAGGTGTCAGCTGTGGTTAAGTCCATTTTTCTTCCATCTGAGGAATATCACCTGGATTAAGCACCTAGTTCCATCTGGTGACCTACCAACTTTGATCCACGCTTTTGTGACTTAACGCCATGACTACTGTAACTCCCTTTGCCTAGGGCTTCTGGGGGTTGATATCTGCCACCTGCAGCTGGTGCAGAATGCTGCATCCAGGCTGTTGTCTGGTTCATCTTGATCCAGCCATATCACGCCTGTGCTGTGCGAACTGCACTGGCTGCCAGTTCAGTGGAGGATCACCTTCAAGGTCAGCTTGATGACCTATAAAGCCCTAAATGGACTGGGACTGAGCTACCTGTATGATTTTCTGCATTCTTACTGTCCCCTCCGACCACTCCGTGCGACAGATGAGGGATTGCTGGAGATTCCCAGGGTATATTTAAAAACATCTGGATTGAGGGCGTTTTCATTTGTGGCCCCAATCCTGTGGAATTCTTTGGCTCATCGGGTATGGGAGTGCCTGACAGTGGAGAGCTTTAAGGCTGCCTTAAAGACTTATTTATTTCAGCTCGCATTTGGTGTCACTTTGTAATGGATTGTTATTACTGAATTCTGGATTATTGAATTGTATCTTAATATTTTATGGTTTTAAACTGTTGTTTATTGTGCAGTGCTTTGATAAGCCATGAAAAGCGCTATATAAATAAAGTTTATCACTATTATTACCAATCCCTAAGCCCTCCAACTTGCTTATCAGTCTTCTGTGCAGAACAATGCTGAAAGCCTTGCTGAAGTCCAGAAAGTCCACTTTGGGTTCATAATTTGCAACAATTAATGTGTTTTTGAATAATTGGGGTGAGGATAATAGCATTTGTGGGGGTGACTTAACCTGTTTTGTGGATCTGGAGTTAGATAGAGGGAAAAAGGGCAGACTTGATGGGCCAGCGGGGACCTTTTCTGCTGTCAGATTTCTATGATTCTATGAACACCCTCAAAAGGTTAGGACAAATATAAAACAAGAGTTTTGCAAAATTTTGTTTCTAGTAATTTACTTATAGACTCTAGGAAGGAATTGAATCCCACTGAAAAAGATTGTGCTCATATGAACATATGAAAATGCTAGCAGAAACAGTTCTTACGGCCTATCGAGTCTGCTCGATTATGCGGCTAGCCCCTCAACTTGTAGCTACCCCACCCTTTCCTCCCCCCTCACAGTCATCCCCCTTCACTCTGTCCCATCCCCTCTTGAAACAGCCCACCGTCCTACAGGAAATCACCTCCTCAGGTGGAGTGTTCCACTTGCCTACCACCCGGTAAGTGAAAAAATGTCTCCTGATTTCCCTCCTGAATTTCCCCCCTCCAACCTCAGTTGATGCCCTCTTGTATCTCTCCCTCCTCTGATCCGGAATATCTCTTCTGTATTAGTCTTGTTTATCCCCTTCAGGTACTTAATGGTCTCAAACATATCTCCCCTTCACTTCTTTCCTCCAGGGAATACATGTTAAGCATGTTCAACCTTTCCTGGTGGGATTCCCTTCCAAACTCTGGATCATCTTAGTCACTCTGTGCTGCACCCCTTTCAACAATCTGATGTCCTTTTTCAGGAACGGGCACCAGTACTGCATGCAATATTCCAGGTACGGCCTGATCAGTGACTTGTACAGGGGAAGGATAATTTTTCTTTTGCACATACTGTAATACAGTACCTCTGTTGGACTTGATTATTTCCGTGTTTCCAAAAATATTATTGCAAACAGTTATTATGTGTGGTTCATAGCTCCATGCTTGTGCTACGTACTATAGCTGATTAATGTTAGTTATGCTTGGATACAGAGGCCAGACCAGTAGGTAGAACAATGCTTATGAGTATTAGTTGTATGGAATGATTAGTGCTTAGGTACTTGCATAGACATGAACAAGTCAGTGATTATAGTCCGTGTGAACTGGATGGTATATGCAAGGTGCTTAGATGTTTGAATTGATGAGTAACTTGTTTTGACTTGATGTTTTGGCCTTTCTCTGTATCCCACTGTAGAAAGAATGATTAGTCGAGTAGGATGAGACCCCCCCAGTGGGATAAGAGTGCCGGAGAAGGAGGAGGTGTAAGGGGAGGATGGAAGCTGAGTGCGACTCGCTCTAAGTGGAGCTGCAGGTAGCCTGCTAGTTTAAGTAGCATGTGGGGGAGGAGCTCTTCCCTCACATAACTACAGACATGCACCTTTCAATTATGTGTGGTTCATAGCTCCATGCTTGCGCTATGTACTATAGCTAATTAATGTAGGTTGTGCTTGGATACAGAGGTCAGATCAGTAAGTAGAACAATGCTTATGAGGTATTAGTTGTATGGCATGATTAGTGCTTAAGTACTTCAGCATAGACATGAACAAGTCAGTGATTATAATCCATGTGAACTGGATGGTATATGCAAGGTGCTTAGCTGTTCGAATTGATGAGTAACTTGTTATGACTTGATGTTTTGGCCTTTCTCTGTATCCCACTGTAGGAAGGATGGTTAGTCGAGTAGGATGAGACCCCCAAAAGAAATAAAGATTATCGTATGATTATCTCCTCCAACTCCAGAGAGTGTGGCCAGTAGCATGCAGGAAAGGAAAAAAACCCTTGAGGGGAACCTGTGAGGACCCATGGCTACTGACCTGCCCGTCCTTTTGGGCATGCTAAAATAGAGTAATCTTAAATGAATTATATAAATTGTCTGCTAGTCTGAATTCCAGAGTTGTAGATCTCGATTCAGTGAAAGCAGGGAAGCTGAATGGAAATACTGATATTTGAGTGTCGGGTGAAGATGACAGCACATCCTTCTGGTGAATTCTTAGTCCAAGAATTCCATGTCCAGGGCAGAATCTGATAGAAGATTGGAATCCATGGCTGAGCATTCAATTCAAAGCATTGAAAGTTGTATTGGTCAAGTGATCCAGAATGAGAGGAAATCTTCTCCAAAGGGAAGCAGTTTCCAAATGACTACATCTCCAAACCCCAAATATGAAGACGGGTGGTTCATTTTTGGATTGGCAAGCTTTGCAAATGAAGGCCTTAGTGATGAAGCACAGGAGCTAGGCACATGCTGTGCGATCAGGAGAAGGCAGAGCAGTAGGAACCTCCGGTCTGGAGTGGGTGAAGCAGGTAAAGTGAATTTGGAATAGATCTTAATGTGAATAGGTAGACAGAAGTTAGATGGACCTCCAGGCCCCAAGGGGTGAAGCAGGTAGTAGAATAGGCAAGACTGTCTTGATGAACCTCTAGACCCTGATAGGGTGAAGCAGGTTAGTATGAGCAGATAGTGTAATAAGTGGACCTGTACATAGGTCGGTAGTAGTAGTAGTAAATTGAACCTGCATGAAGCAGACGTAGCAGCAGAGGAGTATTATGACTAGTCATACCCCAGGCTCCGATTTGAAGGCAGCGATGGTTATGTAGAAACCAATTCCTGATGATTGAAGATGGCTGAATGTAGGAAGAGATGAAGGCAGATGAGCTGGCAATGTGAACCGCAGTTAATAAGCCAATATGGCACTACAAAGCATTATGTTCGAGGCTTGAGCTATGATGTAGGAAGACACTATAGAATAGCTCTGCTGAGGATCCCAGGAGGAAATGGAGTGGTAGTAGATCTGAATGACTGAAGCAGCGAGGTAAGAAACATCCAAGGGAGCTGAACACAAGCTGGCCCATATGAGGGTAAGCTGTGCGGCTGAACCACATGTAGGTCAGCAGGTAAAGTGAGTAGAGAGTGGCAGCTAAAGCCCATGAAGGCTAGCATGCATGGCTGGACCACACATAGGTCAGCCAGTAAGTGAGTAGAGAGTGGCAGCTAAACCCCACAAAGGCTAGCATGTGCAGCTGGACCACATGTAGGTCAGCCAGTAAAGTGAGTAGAGAGTGGCAGCTAAACCCCACAAAGGCTAGCATGCACAACTGGACCACACGTAGGTCAGCCGGTAAATGAGTAGAGAGTGGCAGCTAAACCCCTTAAAGGCTAGCAGGCTGCAACCCCCCCCATGCAGGGCAATAAAGGAGCAGAAAAGTGTGCCAGGTGAAGTCCCCGCATGGTGGTGGTGCAGCCAGACCCCACGTAGGTAGGCGGAAGGAGAGAGTGAGTCAAGCTAGACCCCATATAGGCTAGCATGATGGGTGCCACCATGGAGGGCTGCCCAGCTGGACAGATATCCCAGGGCTGAAGCTGAATGGAAGTTAGTTGAGTTTGTAGAGTAAGTAGCAAGTAAAGGAAGCCAACTGTGCCACCGAGCACTTCTGTATTAAAACAATGATATGTCTACATATAGTGGACCTCAAAATGTTGGTGAGAAGGAATGGTCCATCACGTTAATGTAGTAAGTTATATAGTTCGTGTGCCCAGAAATAGTTCTAGCATAATTAAGAACATCATGAAACCTATGCAAAGCAAGGGTAAAGATTCTGAATGTGAATTCCTCGCATTATGCGAATTTCATAGTAGGGGAAAGGTATGTTTGGCATGGCAAGCACAAATCAAGCACTGAGCAGCAATAAAGGGTGAGGCTCGAAAATTGATGGCCTGATAGAAGGCATAAACAACCACCGTGCAATCATGTAGTCTTGCGAGGTCCGACAGTCTCTGAGCTAGCAGTGCTGGTACAGGAAATATGGTCAAGATATATGTAGCAAGGCAGCATAAGGGCACTGGCAGCTTAGAAAGGCATGACACAGTAAATAGTAGGTACTCACATGGTCCAGAATAGAAATTAGTCTGGAGCCTGGCAGGCTGCAAGTAAAGTAGTAGCTGTCGCTGTATGTGTCAAGCAGACACAGGAGCTGTGGTCCAATATAGAATGCTGTGAGCAGTCCCAGTATAAGGCACACCATAAGTAAGTGGTGAAGCCGTGCAGGCAGCAGACCTGGGAGAACCCAACTTGAAGCTGCAAAGGGGCGGGGTAAGGTAGCATGGTGGCGGCAATGCTAGCCAAGATTCATCGGGTGTACAAGCATGAAGAGTCCCAGTCCAGGAGAGGCTGTGGAGGAGGGAACAAGGGAACAAGCGATGGCGGCATCAAGCCATGATGGAGAGGACTGGAGCAGGAGGCTGCCAGCCAGAGGAGCTGAATGAAGAGCCAGCGGGTAGACTGTGAGTGGAAAACAGCACGAACTAGTGACACTGCAGTGCGGCGCTGGACAGAGCGAGAAAGCCCCAAAAGGAAAAAAAAAGGCACACACAGCAAAAGGCACAGAATGAGGGGCAGGAAGGAGGGGGGCATAGAACACAAACAAGGAGGACACAAGGCCTGAAAACAGGAGAAAGGCAGGGGGGAGGAACCAGCACCAACACGCAGCACACAGCTAGTGCAGAGAGTGCGGCTCACTCTCAACGGAGCTGTGGGTAGCCTGCTGATTTAAGTAGGATGTGGGGGAGGCGCTTTTCCCCCACATAACTACAGGCATGCACCTTTCAACTATCACCAATCTAAAGTTCACCCTGTTGATATCTCAGACCACAGTCCTGTCTCCCTGTAGTTGGTACTGGATATTAATAAGCCAGAATTTTACATATGGTAATACAATAACAATTTTTCCAAAAATGAACAAAAGGTAAAGGCTGTAGAAGAAGCAATTCACAACTTTTGGGAAGATGACAAACATTATTCAGGTTCTAGTATAGACACGTGGGATGCATTTAAGATAAATATTAGAGGAATTACTAAGGCAACTTGCATGAAAAAAAAACAAAATACTCTTACAAGGAAATAAAAAAAAAAATTAAAAATGTTGGAAGAATCCTTAAGAAAGAGTGGCATTTCAAAGAAAGCAGAATATTAGCAACTTAAACATTGGATTTCAGAGACAGTTTATACAAATTAAAACCAGCTGATGAAAGTTAAAAGAAATTGGAGACTGTATAGTAAATAAGCTGACAAATGTTTAGCAAAAAGATTCAGAAAAACAACAGCATGCAAATGAAATACTGTAATAACAATAATAGACAGAAATAACATGGCTATAGGTGGGAAACAGGAGACTGAGAATTTTTTTAGACTTTTTCTCTGATTTGTACAAATCAGTGTTCAACTTCATCACAAGAATTACAATATTACAAGCAGTATATAAAAAGAACATGGGATAACCCCCAGGATCATCAAATAGTTCTTTCCCCTATTTCAAAAAAAGAAATAATTACAACAATAAAATCTATGACAAGGGGCAAATTATCTGGGTTAGGCAGACTCACAACAGGATATTATTCAGATTTTTTTGGACTCTGTTGTTTCCCACTTACAACTACTTTACACAGCAATCCAAACAGACAAAAGTACAAAACTCATGTGAAAAAGCATTTATATCTTTTATATCAAAACTAGAAAAAGATCATAAAAAAGTTGACAATTACAGACCTATATCTATTCTCAACACTGACAAAAAATGTTTGTAAAAATATTAAACAATAGAATTAAAAAATGTTTGCCAGATATGATACACACTGATCAGGGAGGGTTTATACCTGATGGAGCAATACAGTCAGGAATCCACAAAATTCAATTCATCACAGAACATTTAAATACTTCAGCTACAGAGGCAATTTACTTGTCACTAGATGCAAGCAAAGCATTTGATATGTTAGAGTGGCCTTTTCTTTTTTAAGTCTTGAATAGTGGGGCTTTCCAATTCAGGTTTTATTTGGTTATTCTGTTTCTCTGCTCTCTGATGGACCTCATTCTGGACGGTACCCCAGTCCCGTCCACCCAAAATCTACTGGGCTTTGCCAACCGTCTTTCCCCAGGGCTTGCCCCTGGTGGGTCTGGCGGAGGGTCCCTAGACCCTCACTGAAGCTTGGATCCAGTTCTGATCAGCACACAGCTGGTCAGGGAGCAGGACCTGTAAGCTCCTCTTTCATACAGCTGTCAGAGATGTTTCTCCTTGCTTTTTCCACTTACAGAAAGGCCATGCAATGACACCAGTGGTAAGGCAGGATGCCTCAGCCCTTCATGCCACTGGGCCGGCCTCAGTTCAGTTTACTGAAGTAATAAAAAGCTTATAAAATTCACCCAAATCATCTTTAAAAATAAATAACACTCTTACAGAAGAATTTATGATTCACAGTGGGGTACAGCAAGGTTGTCCTCTCTCCCCTACTTTATTTGTTTTGGAATTAGAGGCCTTACTAAAAGAAATTTGTCAGACTAAGAATATAAAATGGGTCAGCATTGGTAATATTAAAATTAAATTGAGGGCCTATGCAGATTATATTTTTTTTATTTTTGACCACTCCAGAAAATAGTATTGCCGATCTTAAACAGGTTAGATCTCATTTTTCTAAAGTGGTTGGCTATGGAATCAATTAGCAAAAATCAAAAATGTTTACATTTGATATGACCAACGTAATCCCTGTTTCAAGAATAAGTAGTGCCATAATCCAAAGAGAATGCATAGAATACTTAAAAATAAAACTAACCAACAAGACAAAAATTTATTGAAATAGAACTATGGGCCATTGTTAGACAGTATAAAACTAAAACAACATGCTTGGAGTAAAATACCGCTATCCTTATGGGGGAAGTTCAGATTTAAAACAAGTTGGCTATTCCTTTCATCTCATATCTACTACAGACAACAATGAATAAT
Source organism: Neoceratodus forsteri (assembly GCA_016271365.2). Classification (NCBI taxonomy): domain Eukaryota; kingdom Metazoa; phylum Chordata; order Ceratodontiformes; family Ceratodontidae; genus Neoceratodus; species Neoceratodus forsteri. The sequence goes on along the minus strand of CM028133.1, from coordinate 1,017,962,257 downwards.
CCAACAAAATAAATAACTTGTTTATAAATTATATTTGGAACTGTAAAAAACAGATAGGATTTCATGGGATTAAATGTGTCTGTCAAAAGAAGAAGGGGTTCTATCTTGCCCAAATGTATCCTACTGTGAAGTAGTATACAAAATAACAAGCATTTGTCAATGCCGAATGTTGCTTGCTTCTATGTGTTGTTTAGGTATTTGGAAGTCATTGGAGTGCAAATATTGAAAATTTGCGAACTTACGAGTGTGCGTAGGAACTGCGCGAACGACTTCAGAAACAGTCATTTTAGAATTTTTTCACCAAATTTTCAATAGTAGCCATTTTAAGACCTCTGCTCATGAACAGTGTCACTGTGATTTTGTTAATGTGTCCCATACATTGAGTTTGCACACCGACTGCGCCATTGTGCGCTACATGGGTGGAAACACATTTTGGGCAGGATGTGAAAAATGACAGCTGTACTGCTCATAAGGAGGTGTGGTAAAATGACAATGTTGAAAATCTGGAGTGAAAATATTGAAACTTTGCGAACTTACGAGCCTGCATAGGAACTGCGCAATGCACGCGCTCGTAAAACAGTCATTTTTAGGAATTTTTTCACCAAATTTTCAACATAGCCATTTTAAGACCTCTGCTCATGAACAGTGTTACTGTGATTTTCTTGATTTGTCCTGTACATTGATTTCGCACACCGACTGCGCCATTCTGCGCTACATGGGTGGAAACACATTTTGGGTAAGATGTGAAAAATGACAGCTATACTACTCATAAGAAGGTGTGGTAAAATGGCAATGTTGAAAATCTGGAGTGAAAATATTGAAATTTGCGAACTTACGAGCCTGCGTAGGAACTGCTATGCGCGCTCGTAAAACAGTCATTTTGGAAGTTTGCAATAATTTCAACATGGGTTTTGGGACCCCTTCCATGAAGATGTCACTGTCATGGTGGTTCAGGTCGGAAGTGATTTCGCAGTCACTGCACGGTCACTGCGCCAATCACCCTTCAGGCCCGAATAACGCCATGACAGTGATGTCATTCATGAGAAGGGTCCCAAACCCATGTCAAAAATTTGCGCAAAAATTCCCCAAAATGCCTGAGATATGCAACAAAGTTGAAACCCCTATCTAGGCCATTATACAGCTTACCAGCATTTCCTCAGTTCAGCGGTCGGCTTTCAAGAGTGCAGACGTGTTCCCGGTCCACCAAAGATCATCGCGCCAGAGTCCAGAGGTAAGTATGGGGTGGGGGCGTGGGGAGCTCTGGGTGCACAGTGGGTGGGTGCAGGTTGTGGGGGGTCAGGAGACGCTCCGCAGGACCGTTCGTTTCAAGTTAAAAAAAAAAAAGCGCCATGGGACCATTTGCCACGCTGGGGTGGCCTCAGCATGGCACAAGGAAGTTGGGACGCTCAGCCGACGGGGGACTGGGCACCCCTGGCCGGCCAAAGGACCTACTGCCACGCCTGGGGTGGGCTCCAGAGTGGCACCTACAACTGGGAGAGAGACACAGCTCAGCTGATGGGGATTGGGCACCCATCGGCTATGCAGTAGGTGCGGGCGTGCGCCTGCATGTGGGGGGCTACGCCTGGTGGGTTTCTTATCTCTGCTCACTGAAGCGTAGTTCCCCTTTTCACGCAGCATTGCATTTTGGAGCGTGGTCATAGACAGCTCCAAAATGCATTGGCTTACAGGGGCCGTGCCTGCCAGCTCACTGACTGAATTGGAGGAGGAGGTGACACACCTCCGAAATCTCCAATGATGGCACTATGTTTCTTGCACATGCATGCAAGCAACATAAAAGTGGCCCTTAATTAGGCTTATGATAATCATTTGGATTTAAAAATAGAAAATAACTGTTCCTATTTCAACCAAAAACATTTACGTTCAATTTCTAATATATGGTTTAAACCAGACTTCTTCATCAAAAGTGAACATTTTATTATTCGGTAGGGCAGTAAAATCTTACCTTAATAAGGTCAGTTGGTGTTCTGAAGTTTTTCTTTGTAATTGTTTATGGGATAATCCCAATATGAAGATTAATGGAAAGATGATACATTTTAGACAGGGGGAGCAGAAAGAAATTTACAGATGGAGTGACATTATGGATGGATTTGTTTGTTTGTAAAAGTTTATTCCTTAAGAACATTCTAAGGAAAAGGATAGCCCTTTTGGGCATTAACTCATTTTCAGTGGGGTCCACATTCGTACATAACAAGTTATTCAATAAATATACAGCATAAAAAATACACATATTACATACACTTACAAAAAGACTTATACAGTCGCATACATTCACAGGAATGGATAAAACCATAAAAAACAGAACATGTCAACAATAGCAGCAGTTTTTTTTTGTGGTTAATAAGTTTTATTGATTTGACTTATCAAGACGATACAAACATTAAAACATAAAACAATCAGATACATTGCAAAGGTCTTACAGACTGTTACATATGTCTGTAGAAGCAGAGAACAGAACATGCTGGCCAAATAGTAATGAATTAAATATACTAGCCAGGTAAGCAGTAGGATAATACTCTGTGCCTGGATGTAGAACACCTATCCAGCAGGAGATTAACTTTGAAAGTATTAGCAGTTGGTGCTTTGCATTATGGCTAACTCACACAGCAGCAGTTTTTTTGATTGCACAAACTCTTGAAACAGCCATCGTTTGAACCTATTCCATGGGACAACTACCTTTGGTCTCAAATAGTCTGGCAACCTATTCCAAATTCTTGGTCCATGGGCAACTACAGTGGAGTTTCTTTTTACTGTTCTCATTTTGGGAATCACCAATTCTAGATTTTGTGCTGTTCGCAAGTCTGCCCTAGAAGTACATATCTCAAATAAATTATCTGGTTAGGGTGGTGTCTTTTTTCTTTAAATGCTGATAAATCAAATGCATTGTATGCAAATGTCTATGCTCCCTTTAATTAATCCAGTTTAGGGACCTGTACAGCGATGTGTCAACCGGGGGGTGTCCAGGGCAAACTTAGCAAATCCATTCAGGGCTATGTCCGGCTGATCCAGTTCAGCCCTGGACGTCCCCGCATAGATTACATCACTGTAACCAAACAGTGCGATTATTGTGGTGTTGACTATATGTTTTCTAGCATGAAGTGGTACACAGTGTCTCAATCTGTAAAATGCCCCAGCCTAGAATGTAGTCTTTTAATCAAACTAAGTGCACATCCCATTTTAACTGCACGTTTAACCATACACCTAAGTACTTGTAAGAATTCACTTGTGTTAATAATTGATGTGTATATGTTTTAATTTGAAGTGACAACCTGTTTATTCCCAAAAAGCATGACTTTAGACCATACGCATGGCAAATCATTCAAACCAAATATAATCTGCTAGTTTCAGACAATTACAGTACAAACATCAACAATAACTGAGTATCTTTGATGACATACAGAAATAGATTAGTTGCCATACTAGTCCTTGTAAGGACAGATCCAAAAGCAAATGATTTGATACCTTTTATTGGACCAACATAGGTGTTACAAAAAGAAAACAACGTCTAAGCTTTTGGACCGACCGAGTCCTTCTTCTGAGACTTATGACAATTCATAAGTCTCCGAGGAAGGATTTGGGGGGTCCCAAAACTTAGACATTGTTTTCTTTTTGTAATATCTACTGTATGTTGGTCCAATAAAAGGTATCAAACCATTTGTTTCTGGATCTGTGAGTATCTTTGAGAAAGATAGAGGCACTTCATAGAGGCAGTATAGCGCAGTGGTCTAAGGCTCTGAGCTGCAAATCTGGTGACATCTAGCAGACCAGACCTGGGTTTGAATCCCACAGCTTCCACTTACATATTGTGTGACCCTAAGCAAGTCACTTAACCTCCTTGTGCTCCCAGGTTGCTCCTGTAAAAAAGCTTTCAGCTTAGTGTGCTATACCTGGTTAAACAACAACTTAAAAAAAAAGATTCCAAGCATTGGAAAAGAGCACCAGAACAGGAACATAAATTAGAGAAAGAGTTAATAAAAAAGGTCCAGAATAAAGAAACAAGGCTATTTGCCTGGCTTTATGCTTTTTTTCTAATCAACAGACTCTTAAAGGTATACAAAAAACTTGAGAAGTGGGAAACAGATGCTCAGATATCACTTTCAGAGCACCAATGTACTGCTGTGCTTTCTTCAATTTCTCATTACAAGGCATAAACAGACAAAACTATTCAATATAAAAAAATTAACAAGGCTCATTATACCCAATATAGGCTGTTTAAAGCCAAAAAAAATACACAGTCAAACTGTTGGCATTGTAATAAAGAACTAGCAGATAGATTTCATCTGCTTTGGGATTATGATATGATCAGGTGGTGGTGGGAAAAGGCTCTAACAGTCCTAGAGAAGTTGGGAAATCGTTTTGACAAAAAATGTTTCTCAAGTATTGTATTAGAAATACACACACAAAAAATATTATTTCTTAGGTTCGTATAACAATAATATTGGCTGCTTTAGTGGCAACAAAATGAATAATATTAAAATATTGGAAAGAAAATAGTAAAAATACCACATTTCCTGAGAAAGAATAGATAGGTTTAATAACCTAATTTCTCTTTGATCAGTACTTTTTTCCCTACAATAGCCAATTACTGAACACTTTATAATACCCAAGTATTCAACTGGAATTCTGAATTGTTTTTTTCCAGAGTCATAAAAAAATACTCATAAATCTGTTCGAAATGAACTGTAATACTATAATCAACTACTTTTGCTGTATACTTTTTGTACCAATGTAGCTATGCAATCAGTGTACATTTTGCCCTTTATAACTTCCCAGTAAAAACTATTTAATGGCAAAAAATCCTTGGTAATCCAACAGATGTGGGCTTAATTCCCACAACCTCCACTTGCATGCTGTCTGACCCTGAGCAAGTCACGTAACCTCTCTGTGATCCTGGCTCACCCCTATAAATGGCCCATGTACCCCATGGGCCTTCCTTACCAGGATACCAAATAAAATTAAAAAAAGCATTGTTTTAACTTAAGATAGTCATTACACTTTTCTTGCATAATCGTTTTGACAGCATATAGTGGTATTCGCCAGGACTGGACATGTTACTACAATATTAAAGAATGATAATAACTGGGCTCCATTTTCTTCCCACAGGGAAACCTGGTTATAACTTGCCTTTATAACCAATTGGTTATAATGGCATTCATGTGTTGGGTTTTTCTAAGAGCCCATGTGCACACTCACTGCTATAATGTGTGTGGTTGGAAAATAAAAGTGCCATCTGCCACTTTCAACTCCCAGCCCATAGAGAGCTCAGGCTGTGACCTTCTCTGTACTGGCAAGAAATGGGTCTTGTGGTGAAAAAATAGAGCCCAGTAATTATATAAAACAAAGCCTGGGGGACTGTGTAAAATGCAAAGTTTATACACATCATCAGTGTGGGATGTTTTTATAAACCCCTTGAGCCTCACTCTTGGGGGTTTACATAGCATCCCACACCTTGGGTGTCTATAACAGTCTCATTATTCATAGTTCCCCAGGCATTATTCTATATAATTGGTGAATACTGCCTATAGTATCAGTGTAGTTACAATGATTATAACCATATAACTGCAAAATGACTGTTACTGTGTTTCATCTTGAACATATGCAGTACATTCAGTATTTGTGTACCTTTTCTCTCTAATTTCTGTACATCTACTCCCAAGATTTAAAAAGCATAACATAACATAACACAGCACGGCACAGCACAGCACAGCACAGCACAGCACAGCACAGCACAGCACAACACAATACAACACAACACAACTGAAGGAAGTGAGCTCATCGAGTCTTTGCCCTGCCGTTCAGCAGTTGCAACAAGCAATATTCTTTTCAGTCAAAATTTTTTCAGATCAACCTTAAATTCACTTACTGTGGCCACATCTATCTAAACACAAGGCAAAGAAATCCATAACCTCACCACCTGCTCTCAAAAGAAGTGCTTCCATGAGTCAAGCCTAAATCCCTTGGTTTCAGTTTTAGTGCTTTTGTTTTCTGGATTGCTTCCAAGATACTGATGTCCCCCTTAAGTGTGGTGACTAGGCCCACGCACAATACTCTAAGTGTCATTTTACATACATGGCATACTGTAGAGTTACAACACAACCTCTTTCCTCCTACTCGTGAAGCACTTTTTAATGTAACCCAAGACTGTGTTTGCTGTCATTTGCTACATAGATGCACTGTTCGGTATTTAAGATTTTTTGTAAATATAAGACCTAAATCTGAAATTTCATCCACCACTGCAATATCTTGTCCCGCTAATATATATATATATATATATATATATATATATGCATAGATATATATATATCTTTGAAAATACAGGGTTTTTGCAACCAAAAACCTTGTATTTCAATGTGTTAACGGCATGAATTTGTTGTGAGCCTAGATACCGATATGGTTGAGATCATCCTGTAATGTGATAGTATCTCGATTGGGTCATACTGCCTTTCTCACCTTAGTGTCACTGGCAAATTTGAAGACCCACCTGGCACCTCATTTCCACCTCACCAACATAAACATTAAATAAGACCCAATACCGATCCTAGGAGGACACCACTAATCACACTGGGATCTACAATGGCAGCTCAACAAAAATTTTGTCGACCACTGTTACAACAACACCTTTATGTCGACCATATTTGCGGTCGGCATAAAAGTGGTCACTGCATCTCATGTTTTCTTGGGGCAATAATCAACTCTGAGTCAGAACTGATTAGGGGAGGGTGTGCAAAACCCCCAGAAAACAGTGCAGGGGTCCAGCTCCGACACTACAGTGACCTGGCCCTGCTGTTGCTGTAGTGTCAGTTGCTGTCAACTTGTTGCTGTGGGGGGGGGTGTATACCACCACACTGCATCAGTCCACATGCAGTGAGATCTTCTTTGTTGACTTTTTCTGTGGATCTGAATTTCATAGACTAGCCTTGATGTTTTTTGGGGTAACAAAAGTCTGACTGTGATCAAGTCAGCTGAGTAACCAGTTCCAGACCCACATACAGTATGGCAACATGTCCATAGATGATTAAACCCAAACCTGTTTTATTAATACAGGCCATGTTGGCCTGGGCACCAGGGTTATCACTTTACCCCTCCTCTTTTCAAATACTGCTGTGTGATCTTTAAAAGGACACTGACAACCCCACTTTATACCTGATCTTTTCTCTAATTTACAGAATACATTTCGTGATTGCTCAACTTCAATGAAATTTGCTGATGTAGTTTACAGTTTTGAATCTGCTTATATTAGTATTCATGCTAGGATTTTAGGGACAGAAGAAGGCTATAAGCCCATCTCGTCCTTCCTATGTCCTCACAGTTAGTACTTAACTAATATACCTTGGAGATTGTACTTATCATTACTCTTTAACTCTTTTGTTTTACATTATCAATTTGTTGTGGAAGGACATTACATACAGTACTCTACCACCCTCTGTGTGTAAAAGTAATTTTTTCTCTTTTCACCTTTACACTACTTGTACTGTAGTTGCTTCCTGTGCCCTTTGATATAGAGTGTGTCCTCATTAAGATTTAGATCAAAGTAAATTCTTTGCTGCTTATCTTCAGTAACATCATTCAATAGAAGCAGGTCTCCACTAATCTTCTCAAGGCTAGGACGTTTTAGTTTTCTCAGTCTCTCTCTCTCTTTAGCTCATCTGGTTCAGCCTTCTAATCATCTTCCTCACCCTCCTCTGCACCCCTCCACCCTGTGCAAAATCATGCACCTAGGCCATAGAAACCCAGGCAGTGAGTATAAGATGGGTGGAGGTACTGAAAGTCACTAAACATGAGAAGGACCTTGGGGTTATCGTATCCGATGCTCTCAAGGTGACAGGGCAGAGTGAAAAATCAGTGAGTAGGGCTAGTTGGATGCTGGGGTGCATAGGAAGGGGTATATCCAGCAGGAGGAGGGAGGTGGTGTTGCTACTGTTTCACTCACTGGTGAGACTCCACCTAGAATATAGTACTGTGTCCAATTTTGGAGGCAGCACCTCAGAAAGGGCATAGGCAGGGCAGAGGCATCCTAGTGGTGAGCAACTAAAATGGTGCTAGTGTTGCATAAGAAATCCTATGAGGAGAGACTGGGGTTCTGAACATTTACACCCTAGAAGACAGAAGAGCAAGAGGTGACATGATAGAGAATGACAGAGACCTATAAGTACCTTGCAAGGTTGAACAGATGCAGGAGGGAAGTCTCTTTCAAAAGAGAAGGAGCACTAGGACTAGGGGTCAGGTGATGAAGCAGGGAAGAGTTTAAGAGAGATGTGTGGAAATATTTCTTCACTGAAAGAGTGGTAGACTTCTGGAACAGACTGCCAGCAAAAGTGGTGGAGGCAGAAACAGTAGAAGGCTTCAAACATGTGTAGGCTAGACATAAGAGCGTTTTAGAAAACAGTCAGGGAGGAGGGAGGGTTGCCAGAGATCAGTTGGGGTCCACAGGGACAAATTAGGCTGAGAACATCTGGGCCAAGAGGTCCTTTTTCGCTGACAAATTCTCCATTTCTGTGTTTCTGTGTTTAGTTACATTCCTCCTCTGAAAGGGTGCTGAAACTGAACAATTGACTAAAAATAGTCACACGTGGAACCAACACAAGGGATGAATGAAGTCTGCTGATCTACAGTACTCACAAAGTTTCTTCTAATGCTTGCTAAAATTTTGTTGGCATTGTTTGTGACCAGTTCACACTGGAGATGTGTTTAATGTCTTTTGTTATTAAAATACTGAGATCCCTTTCTTCTGTTATTTTGACTAGCTTATATGCATTTAAAAAGTAGTCCACAGTCGGTGGGCGTGGTCAACTGCCGAGCATGGTGCAGCAGCATTGCACAGCTCCACTATATAGAAAGTTTACGATCTGAACTTCTAAGAGTTGATTATTGAATTTTAATTTAAGAGGACTGGAACCTGTAAAGGCTTATCAGAAGGAATCGGGTGATAGCTTTCTCAGGCAGGAAAACAATCTGCAAGCACTATGGGGAAATCAAATAAGCAGGAGTGGAGCTGGAGAGGGAGCACTGCTGAAGAAGCTATGCCCAGGTCCAATAAAGAGTTGCAACAACCCCTCTTAGAGATCGACTCTGCCCAGCCTACAAATGCTGCTTTGCTGAAGGCAATACAAGCTTTAGACAAAACATGGAGGATTTTCAAATGCAGATAAAACTGATGGACAGTAAAATCAGAGGACTTGCTACAGAAACCACCATATCCACTGAGTTTACCAAAGAGCAATCCTCTTTCCACAAACTTTTAGAAATCTGAAGAATGCTGCCCAGGCCACACATCTGAGAATCCTGGGGGTCCCTGAAGGCACTGAGGGAGATAATCTCAAGTAATTATTTTGGTAATAGATCACTGAGCAGTACCAACCCACCAATGCTTTCCAGATTTTGAAAGTGAACAGGATTACCCTGAGAGGTGGAAGATCTCACCCCCCAGGCTGTCAGTAATTTACCAAGAACTGTTTTAGTCATTCTAGGATCAATAAATGAAAGAGACGATATATTACTAAAAGTCAAATAGAAGGGCACAGTAGAATGGAAGAAAAATAGTATCCATGTCTTCCCGGACTTACTGTAAGTTATGAAACACGCCAGCGAAGGAAAAGTTTCTATGGAGTCTGGGTCTGACTGCGGCAGCTGGGTGTGCAGCACATTTTACTGATGTCTGCTAGCTTAAAGATCATGTATGTCAGTAAAGTCTACCAGTCCTCAGATCCAGAGGATGCTACAAAACTGCTGGAAAAAAATGGAAAAGGAATTTTGAGCAACATCACTGGAACAAGAGGAAGAAAAGGAAGAAGCCTGAATAAATTCAGAGGGAAGATCTTTTATTAGGAGGCAGGCTCTGTTTCAGGAGGAACTGGACTTATTGATAATGACTGGGCACTTTGATTTCTGATGAAGGGTGGCTTAAGGTTGCTGTTTTGGGACTAGGTAGGCAATGTCCTACTCTTTTTTGTTAGGGAGCACCAATCTAGTGTCCCAGTGAAGCAAGATGATGGTGCCTAATGATGAGCAGAAACATTCAGCAGCAGAGCCTCCTCCTTTCCTTCGTGAGGTGTTTTGACACCATGGGGCCAAATTCAGCATGACACAGCTGCACTGTGGAAACGAAACTCTTCCCTCCTTACCACTGATCGCTGTGAGGTATACACCTCTAGCAAATAGCCTCTGACTCATATTTACATTTATGCTGTTTATATTTTCGTGTACTAATGTTCTTTGCATCTCTTCTCAGGTTCATAGACTTGCATAGTTTTGGTTCTGATTTGTTTACTCTGTAAAATTTAAAGTTATCCTAGGACACCGTGGTAGAGAGAAATCAAATATATATATCTTTTTGGTATGGTTTTCTTTATTTTTTATATACTGTAGAACAGGTAATTATTATTGCTAATTAATTCTCGCTATGTTCGTGGAATCTGGTTTACCGCGAACATTACAATACCACAAAAATTATTTCAAGTATATTAATTAAATGTTTTCTTTTTTAGGCATTAATAACACCACAAAAAACACTGTTTAGGCATATTTTCTTTACAGCTTCAACCCCACCCCACCCCACCTCCCCAATGAGGCACACACAGGCAGCACAAACAGCACAGTTCAGCATCGTAGCGGTGTCAGGACAGGATTAGGATCAGCTCACATTGTTGCAGGCAGAAGAAGCATTGGCTGTAAAAAAATAAATAAATATAATAAGAATTGGTTTTGTTACCTTTTACAGTACTCATATACCCAGCAGTGCAGTAGTTTACTTGCCATATTTAGGGATTTGTCATGCACTTGAGATATCCCAGCCTGGTCGAATCCACGGACGGCATCTTCCTTTCTCCACCTCAATTTCCGAAATGCAGTCACGAGCCACTGTGAGTGTTTCACTTTTAGCGTAGTCATCCTAAGTCCACGGAAATGCTGGGTGATGGGGTTCCTTGGTTAAGCTGGTCTGTGATGAGCATTGCATACCATTCAATGAACAGACATTTCAGCTCATCTTTGTACACATTATTTATGCTTAAATCGAGGGGTAGTAGTTGGTCAGTGCAGGATGCCAGGACAAATATTGGAATAATGTTACATTCCTCTAACCTTTCCAGCACTGGTTGAGTTGTGTAGGCTCTGTAAAATGTCAGCGTAAAATCGCACAGCGTTCATTACACCACGCACAGTGGCATAACGTCCAACTTCAAAGCGAACTTCTGCTGTGTATGTGGTGTATTCCGTGCATCTATGTTTAGCAGGTGGGGTGGCAATTTGAAGTTCATGCACAACACTCTCTGCTACCTTTAGTGACACACCGGCACAATCACATAAATCGTCTGGTGTCACTTTGTTTAGTATAGCCAGGTCCCTTTTCAGCTGCTTTGGATGCTGTAGAGAGGAATAAAGAGACATTATTGCAATGCATCCAATGGCACAGAGCAGAACGCAACTACTCTTACACAGCTTTAAGACAGGGCAACCACAGTGAACCTGTTCTTAAGTGTTCTTAAGTGTTCACCTTAATTGAATTGAATGATTACAGGACCAAACGAGAAGTGTTAGCACAGATGGTGATGTTATTTTTTAAATGAACTGTAATTGCAATCACATTACCTAAACTGGGCAGCCTGAATGGAGTGATTAGAGAACCAGGCAAGAAGTATTTTTTAAAGGAACTGTTATTGCAATCAAATTACCTACATTGGGCTGCTTGAATGGAGTGATTAGAGATCCAGGTGAGAATTAATTTTTTTTTTAACCTGAACAGGAGAAAAAAAGCAGAGGGAGAACCACGATCTTAATTTAACAACAAGCAGTGCGATTGGGAGACATCGCAAAATTAACAAACCACGCAATTAAACAGTTATACAGTATCTGAGCTCTCTTGCACTTGTAAGGAAATCTGGGTAAACACAAAATGTACTGATTGTTTAGATTCTTCTGGTCAAAGGTTAAAATCTAGTTGATAAAAGAAAGTTTTATAGTGGGGGGCTTACAGCTGCTAAAATTGTTAAATCCATTTCAAGGTTCTAGGGATATTTACCCTACAGTTCCTAAACAGGGTGAAAATAGCTGGTTCACTAAAATGGTTAGTAATCCCTGCTCATGGCAGAATGTGGCCTTTCTTACAATAACTATAGGTGCTAAAAATGTATAATACTGGAATTCCCTTATGTGAAGTAACAAATGGAAGGTAATCTCAAATCACTATCTGTACAAATGATGTATTGCAAATATGCACAAATTGCAAATTGTATGGTGATGCAACTACTTACTGGATGTATACTGCACTGTATTCAGTAAAGTTAAAAATAAAGTTTTAAAAAACTAGTCCACACTGTTTTTATTCCCGAGGAGCATAATTTCACAGTTCTCTTCATTGAACTTAATCCTTTAAGTCTGGGTCCACCTGGTGATCCTACTGTAATCTTCGTGTATTTGTTGGGTTTGAGAAAATGGACTCCACTGGTCCGCCCAGGTTTATATCATCTGTGTATTTTACAATCCAGCTGTTAATGCCATTATGTAGGTCTGATGTACCATACAGAAGGAGAACAAGATCGGCCCCAGGACCGATCCCTCTGGAACACCACCATGTAACCAACTGGTAGAAAAACTATCTGACAGACCAGATCCACAAAACTGCAGTCAACAGCTTTCTCTGGCTTTTGTCAAATCTGCTGTGGGATCCCCCAGGGATCTATTCTTGATCCTCTACTTTTCTTTGTTTTTGAATTCACTGTCTAACACCTGTCAAGCAGACAAAACCATCCTTTAGGCTGACGATGCAGTCATCTTAGTATAGGCAAAGGCTTGGCAACCTGCTCTTCCATACCCTAAATAACACCATTCTTGACGAAGTGCCCTCCTTCAGGTATCTAGGGGTTTGGCTTGATTGCCACTTCTCCTTATCCACACCCGTGGATGCCATCATTTCAAAACTGCGCCCAAAACTTGGTGCCCTTTATCGAAACCGCACTAGCCTCCCGCTACCTGTCAGATGTGAATTAGTCCAGGAAATGATCCTACCCTCCTTCGACTACTGCAATGTCATTTACAGCTCCGCTGCCAAGACCACCCTAACCAAACTTGACCCCCTCTTTAATGCTTTCTGCCACTTTGCCCTCGATGCCCCCGCTCTACTCCTGCTCGTGAGCTCTACCATTCACTGGCACTGCCATCCCTGAGCAACCGCGCCAATTCATAAAGCAATTCGCTTCCAACTTCTGGCTCGGCTCCCTCCCTCCTTGCCTCGCATCCTCCCTATCTTCCCCTCCTACCCCCACCCATGCCTTCAGGTCTTCTGATGCCAGGCTATTAGTCATCCCTCACCATAGGACCACCACCAGCCAATCAGCCTTCTCCTACCTCTTCCCTAAACTCTGGAACAGCCTGTCGGTGCAGATCCGCCATTCATCATCCAAACACTCCCTATCCTCTGCCCTCACTAACTTCCTTGCACCAAACTGCAACTGCCCCAACCCCCCCGATAGCTTCTTTTCCCCCATCCCCCCTTAGCGCCTGACCAGCGGCTCGGCCTTCGCCTAATTGTCTGGCTTATACACTGCCCCATGCACTTACACTCTCACTCCCCCCTCTCATATTCCCTCCTAATCGCTCCCTTCCCTTCTCCCTCATTCCTAAATAACCCATGCTCTTCAGCCTTATGCACTGCTAGTGCTCTCCTCTCCTTCCCCCCACCCCACCTATACCACCCCCCATATTCTCCTCCAACTCCTACTGTCAACTTGGTGCATCTCGCTTCAGCTCAAGTCCTGTTACTGGCACTCAAGTCTTGTTATTGGCACTCAAGTAATCATGTGTTACCCTCGATGAGCTCCCATGATATGTGTACCCTGTCCTTGATGTTCATGTTCTGTACTGTTCTCCTATTGGAAAAAGTGCTAATGTAATCCCACCCAACTATGTACATTATCTGTATGCTCTGTACTGTTCACATATTGTAAAAAGTGCTAATGTAATCCCATCCAACTATGTACATTATCTGTATTGCTCTATTTCTAAATTCAACTCTTGTTTGTATACCTGCCTCCATTGTAACCCCTCCCCCCAGGTCGCACTGTGAGACAAGCATCTTTTTGTTCAGTGTGCCTTTCCTGGTGAAACATTTTCAATAAATAAATAATAAATAAATAAATAAATAAAACCTTGAACAAGACCATGCAGCGGGTCTTTGAACTACTCCAGGATTGGTTTGTAAAAAATAGGATGGTCCTCAATAACAAAAAAACTAAATCCATGGTATTCTTAGGGGTGCACAAAAATCTGTGAGTGCCTCCTTCCAACTACTTGATTTGGATGCTGCTGAGATGCAGCATGTCTCAGAAGTTAAATATCTAGTTCTGTACTTGGACAGCTCCCTGGGTTTTGGTACCCATGGTCATATGAGACCAGGTTCACTTTACCAAGTTAAAATGTTCCTAGTTCTGGAGACAGTTAGACTTCATGTTCATAGCCTCCTGTTCCTTCTAAAGGACTATGGTTCCCTTGTTTATACAGCTGCTCCTGCCAGGGTCCTCTCGAAGGTGTGCACTGTCTACAACAATGTTTGTTGTTTGCTGGCTGGAGTGTTATATCACACCCCCAACACCAACTGTATACCGTTGCTTCTAACTCATCCCTTGGGGATCATCTGTCCATAGGTTGGTGGTGTTTCTCCACAAGGTGGCACTCAGGAAAGTTTCTTCACATTTCTCAGCTCTTCCAGTGTTAGACCAACCCACTGGGGACATGATCTTAGTCTAAATTTACATTCTAGCTTCCCTTCAGGAAAACCAGCAACACACAGAAGACTTTAACCTACAGGGCTATTGGTCCTTACAGCCTCCTATACTCTCCCCTCAAAGGTGTAAGTAACATTCCTACCTTCACCTCCAATCTCTTCCAATTTGTGATAGTTCGAACTGCAGTTGTTTCTACTCATCCTAATTTTTGCCTTATCCAACTGTTTCTTTGTCAGCTTTTATACTCTGTACTTATTATTGAATTATGTCTGTTCTGTTCCCTGTACTATTACATATAACTGGTCAATTGAGAAAAATACCCATATAGCTCATCTTGCTCTCAAGTTTAAAAAATGTAAAATGAAAACACTAAAAAATGAAATGGCCCTGCCTTCCATAGACACACCGGTTTATTCAGACTTTCCGTATCCTATCTTTTTCAGCCAGTTTGCTTCCCAAGTGATTATTTTCTATTTATCCCTAACTGCGTTAGCTTCATAATCATTTGTTATCCAAGTGATTCTTTTATTATTTAATCCCTAACTGCATTAGCTTTATAATCATTTGTTACCCAAGTGATTATTTCACTATTTATTCCTAACTGCATTAGCTTTATAATCATTTGTTGCCCAAGTGATTATTTTACTATTTATTTCCACCTGTGTTAGTTTTCTGATTATTCTCATGTGTGCCAGTAACTCAAAAGCTTTGATGAACTCTTGAAAAACAATGTCAACCTCTTTCCACTTTTCAATGGTGTGACCAACTGGTTCATAAAAACTCAATCAACTTGAAAAACACAGTCTACCTCTGACCAACTTGTACTAGTGCTCATCTGTTAATCCTTTCTAGATTAGATACTCTATCAGGTGTTCCTTACCAATTGTCTCCATTTTTTACCCACTGTTAACTGTATGTTAGGCTACGTAGCCTGCATTTTCTGGCAGTGAATTTGTGTCTTTTTTTGTAGCTAGATATTGCTATTGCCAGCCTTCGATCCTCAGGGATTTCCCCATTGCCAGTGTGATATGCTAAAGATTAATTCTAATGGCCCTGCTATAAGTTCAGCTGAATCATAAAACAGTTTTGGGGGCAGGTCAACTGGTCTAGCCACCTTAGTGATGTTGAGAGCTTTTATGCAATCTACTACCCATTACCCCTGCTTGTGAGCCCCACTTAGCATAGTTGTGCAACCTATTTAGAGTGAATGTCTGATACCTCTTGGGGGTAATTTATATCATAAACAGAAAATAAATAGGTATTAAAAGCATTTGCAATGTCATATTCTTGTTTATTATTGGACTATTTTTCCCCATTTAATTCTAGGGGGCCACAGTCATGGTCTTAATCAGGGCCCTAGTTCTCCATGGCACTTCAGACCTAATCTCTATAGCAGGGTTCATAGGCTTCTGCAGCAGTGTTTGTTCATTTCTGCAGCATCAGCTATGTGTTTCTGTGGTTGAATGCGTGCTGTCATTGGCTAATATATATATATATATATATATATATATATACACACATAAACACATACATAAATATTGTTTTAATTAATATTTTATTGACATTTTCAAACATATAACAATCATTACAAACAACTATACCATCTCAAAACTTAGCCGGAGTGTTTATCACTCCTTGCAGTTACAATCTAGATGGGCACATGAGACTCAATACAGAAGAGTACATAAAAGATAGAAAAATGTATAATACCCAACTCCTATTCCAAAACGTATCCTAGGAACACACCTCTAGTAAACCATTGAATTAATAAGCTGCAGAAAGTTAAGCATGAATCAGGTTCCATAGAAGAATCTGACTACAAATCATCCATAGCAATCTACTTACACTTTCAAAAAGAATTTCAGTGCTTAGTTGAACTAGAAGTAATCCTAGCATAGGAAGAAACAAGATAAACTGACTCCAGCAAGACATCAATGATATACAGGTACTACATGGACA
Organism: Neoceratodus forsteri; assembly: GCA_016271365.2. Taxonomy (NCBI): domain Eukaryota; kingdom Metazoa; phylum Chordata; order Ceratodontiformes; family Ceratodontidae; genus Neoceratodus; species Neoceratodus forsteri. The sequence continues at coordinate 1,017,945,563 of CM028133.1, read as the reverse complement.
TATCAAACAAATTAACAAGGAATACAAGAAAACGTGTAAACATTGCTGACAAAAGAGGGAAGGTGGTGGAGGGTGGTGCCTATATGGTGACAGACATTCAAAATCATTACCAACCAGCTAGTCAAATGATCAACGAGTAATACCTTTAACAAAAGATTAGAAGTTATGTGTGTGGGTGTGTGGGGGGATTAAGAGAAGTCTTGGGTTTAGTGAGGTCCCATGATGGAGTAGAAAGGGCTGCCAAATTAGCTGAAAATGCCAAAATTTGCCTGCTATAATATAAGGCAACCTTTCATACCCTGCAAGTTTAAACATTCCATCTCTCCAGTCCTCAAAAGTTGGTATATCAGTTTTGTGCCACCTACATAAAAGAAGTCGTTTTGCTTCCATGATGGCAGCCATAAACCAGTCCTGCTGGGATTTACTCACTGTCGGGAGTTTCATAGTGTTACCCAACACTAATAGAGGCATCCTTTGAAATATTTAATTCAAGTACCGATTACAAGTGGGATAATATCTGATTCCACCAATCTGAGATTTTGGGACATTGCAACAGGAGGTGGAGCAGGGTACCCTTCACTTTATCACATTGCCAACCATTTGGATTTTGCACTAATTGCATTTTATGTAAGGTTGAGTGGGTGTGGTACCACAGGTGTAGGGTCTTCAGTTGCTTGAACTATCCTGTGGTATCTTTGCAGGCACCATAGGCATTGGCCCAAGATCGGTCTCATTCTTCTTCAGAAAGGGTATGGTCTAACATCTTCTTCCCCCACTGAGATTTTAATCGACTCGTATCAGGGGTATAATCTTCCAGTAAAGCTTTATAGATGATACCCAGCTTAAGGGGAAAAAGATAATGACCATCTTTGTTAGCATACCCAAAGATTCCCTCCTGTTTCCCTTTAGTTGGTAGTTTGAGCTGTATGCCAACCACTGAAGGAAAGGAGGCTTCTCTCTAAAGGTCGCTGAAAGATTTTAGGTACTAAGAATTGGGGGAGAAAAGGTCACCAAACCTCCTCAGACCCCCTTGTTGCCACAATGGCCAATGTAGGGTTGCACCCCCTATTTTTAGCTGCGAATTAAATTAAAGGGACCAATATTGTAAAGGAATATCCAACTGGGGGCCTAGAAATGCCTTAGCTGCTTCCATATTTGGGAAGCATATTTCTGAGTTGGTGTAGGCCTAGGTATTTTCTTCAGATCCCAAAAGAAGCTCTCTGGTGGGGAAGAACACCCAGCATGTCCTTTTCCAGGTCTAGCCAGTGAGCTGGGGATCTGGGGTTTTCTGCGTGCCGTCACATCCAGATTTGGTGGATGCTGGAGGCTACATAATAACCCATAAACCAAGGGGATCAAAATCCACCTTTAGTATATGGGGCAATCAACTGCACATATGAAAGACGTGGCTTGCTACCCTCCCATAAAAAGCCCAATATGATGCAGGAAAGTTCCTTCCACATGGTGTCAGGAATTTTAACAGGCATCCACAAAGCTTGTACTATGCCCCAAAGAGACATTCGGAGATGTTTACATCTGGCTACATCATCCTTAAGATTTTGACATATCCAATTAAAGTTCAAAGAGGACCACTCCTGTAAGTTAGGAGAAACATTAATACCCAAATGTAGGATATCAAACTAGAATTAGATATTGTATGTTCAACACAGAAGGCATTCATGGGGAGTACCTCTGTTTTGCCCCAATTGTTTTGAAGGCCAGACAAAGATGAAAAATGGTCCAAAGGCTTAATGAGACTGGGTAGAGAGGATGCAAGGTGTTTCAGAGTCAAAAGGACATCATTGGCAAATAACATGTTTTTTAAAGTGTTCTTTCCTATATCTAGCCTTTGTATGTCAGGAAATTCTCGGATTTTATGGGCAAGGGGTTCAATTGCTAACAAAAAGAGAGCCATCGATAGGGGGAAGCCCTGACGTGTACCCCTGCCTAGGTAAAAGGTAAGGGATACTCTGCTATTTGTGAAAGCCGCTGCACAAGGAGAGGAGTATATGATTTGGACCCAGCATATGAAGTTAGGGCCAAGACGAAATTTTTGGAGGACCACAACTAAGTACTGCCACTCAACTGAGTCAATGGCTTTTTCTGTGTCTAGAGTTGCAGCTGCGGTAGCCTCCAATGACAATGCTGACACCCATATAAGGTGTCAAGGTGTCAGATATGATTTGCTCCATCTCCCCCCCAACACCACCCTCATGAAGCCAGCCTGGTTGGGATGTAATAAGTGCAGTAGAACCTTGATTAACCAACTGGCTAAAATGTTCACCAGGATTTTATAATCCACGTTAAGGAGCGAGATTGGGCAGCAGCTAAAACATCGATATGGATCTTTATACTTTTTGGCTAATACCACGATAATTGCATCATTCATAGTTGACAGGAGCTCACCTTTCTGCCAGGCATCAGTTAACATTTCAGGTAGCAGGTGATACACCAAGTCCCCAATGGTTTTATAAAACTCTACAGGGAACTCATCTAGTCAAGCGGCTTTGCCACCTTGCAGTTGTTTTACCACTATCTGGACCTCCGAGGGGGTGATCTGGTCATCCATGTTTTGCCATTGTTCATCAGTGAGGCAAGGCAAGGGAAGAGATCTAAGAACTCCTGTATATCTCTTTACTGGGCCCCTTTCGGTCTCCTAGATGTATACAACTGAGAGCAATAATCTGAAAGCAGAGTTAATCCCTTCTGGGTCTGTAATCAGATTGTTACCCCATTTAACCCCAGGAATTTTGCAGTCCACTTACATTTTACCCTAGGAATTTTGCTGTCTGCTTCCATCTGTTTAAGTTGATAGGCTATCAGATGGCCAGCTCTTTCTCTTCCCTCCCACCAAGCCTGTCTGATCCTATAAAGGCTGAACTCCGCTTGCTGTGTGTTTAAAGAGTTGATCTGGAACCTAAGGTCCCTAATATGTTGGATAAGGGAGAGGTCCCTCTTACCTGCCTTATGTTTCTGCTGAAGATCATGCAGCTGCATTTCTAATGCCTAGAGTCTATGGTGTCATTCTCTTTTGTGTGCCGAAATATAAGAAATAATTTTGCTGCAGAGGTAGGCCTTGAGATCCTCCCACACCTATCTGTATGCAATTTTCCCTGTCTTATTAACTGAAAGATATTCCCAAACTTCCATGTGTAACCACTCCCTAAGTTGGGGGTCATTTAGTAGACCAGTGGTGCAATGCCATTGCTTTGCCTCAATACCTGCACTCTCCTTTTGGATTGTAAAAGTAATTGGGGAATGGTCTGAAATGATCATGGGCTCAATAGTGGTGGCCAGTGTTCCTTTAATGAGGGCATGTGAGACCAAGATAAAATCAATTCTACTATACATCTGGCGTAATGAGGAAAAATAAGTGTAGTCCCTAGCAACAAGATCATTCATCCTCCACACATCCTGGAGCCCATGGTCATCCCAGAGCCTTCATAAAGCCCTTGAGTCAGGGGTATCAGTCCTGGTAGGGTTGCCACTACGATCACATACTGGATCCAAAACTTCATTAATATCACCAGCGAGTATTACTTTCCCCTGCCCTATATCATGAAGAGTCTGAGAGAGCTTATGAGAGAAAGGGGAACTGTCATTATTTGGCCCATAAACTGAAGCTAGGGTATACAGTGAACCATCTAGGGTGCCAACTGCCAGGACCCACCTTCCCTGAGGGTCTCTAGCTACATGGCTAGTGACCCAATTGACATCCTCAGTTAATAATATCATAACCCTCCACTTTTTAGATGTATATGAGGCTTCAAATAGCTGCCCTTTCCATCCAGCTCTAATTCTGTCAGCTTCCTTTTTGAGCAAATCAGTTTCTTGTAGAAACACTATGTGCCCATTTAACTTTTTCACATGAGAGAACACTCTTGTGTATTTGAAAGGGCCATTTGTCCCCCGCACATTCCATGAGACAACCTTATATGTCATATCTACCCATCAGGTGGACCCCTAGGCCTGTGCCGTGCCCCCCACTATTCCCTCAGCAGCAGGTTAGATATAACAAACATCTGAAACTTAGACAAACAATCAAAATAACAACTAGAAAAAATGAGCCTGGCAACAGTAACTAATCAAATTGACAGTATTAAATCATGGAGTATAGCTCTGAGCGAGTCTCATGGCATGTGTGTGTGGGTATGCACAGGACCACTGTGCCCATCCCATGCTAAAAACATATCTGGGCTGAAAGCCCCCATTCCCCCTTCCGGTGGAGCCCTCCACTATGGTAGGAATTGATAGATTCCAAGCCTCACTGTTAGGAATAAAGTCTAATCACAATATTACAGCACACCATTACCAGATGACTGGGGCAGGAAATAAAGATTGGGGTATTCAATCCAATATCTAGCGGGGAAAGTCTCATATAGGAGATACTCCCCACAATACCTGATAAGGATTCCTGAACTAAAGAGGTTCTGAACAAGAACAGACATCGAGATAACCCATAGGAGAGACACCAATAGGTCTCAGCAGGACCCCCACATTATCTAAAACAATACCAACACTAGGCAGCCAGAAGAGTGAAGTCAACAATAGCATTGAAATAGTGACCACTCCCTCTGCATCTGCACCAGTAGAATAGGAGGAGTGGGCACGAATTGTAAATGGCTAAAACATAGAAACATAGACTTTGACAGCAGATAAGGACTGCTTGGCCCACCTACTCTGCCCATTTTCCTACCTACTGGATGAGCTGCAGATCCTAGTTAACCAACAGCCTATTTCTTCCTACCCCCCACAAGAATAGCCTTATGTCTGTCCCATGCATTCTTGAATTCTCCCACAGTTTTAGACCCCACGACCTCCTTAGGAAGGCGGTTCCATCCGTCCACCACCCTCTCTGTGAAAAAAGTACTTACTCACATTGCCCCTGAGCCATCCCTCCTCTATCTTCAAATTGTGCCCCCTTGTTCTTGCACATCTCTTTTTCTGAAAGATTCTACCTTCTTGGAGTTTGTTGATTTCATTGAGGTACTTTCAAGTTTCAATCATGTCCTCCCTCTCCCTCCTTTCCTCAAGGGTATATGTATTAAACTCCTTTAGTCTCTCCTTGTATGGCTTCTCTTGCAGACCCTGCACCATTTTAGTTGCCCTCCTCTGGACAGCCTCCATCCTGTCTATGTCCTTACGGAGATGAGGTCTCCAGAACTGGATGCAGTACTCCAGATGGGGTCTCACCAACTGTACAGAAGGATAACAACTTCCTCTTTTCTGCTGGTGCTGTCTCTCCCTATACATCCCAGTATACCTCCAGCCCTCCCAACTGCCTTCTCACATTGCTTGCTGACCTTAAGATCATCTGATATGATTACCCCCAGGTCCCTTTCCATTTTTGTTGTTGTTACTGGTTCCCCCCCATTCTGTACTCTTCCCCTGGGTTTTTGTTTCCCAGGTGCATTATTTTACACTTCTTTGCATTGAATCCAAGCTGCCATACTTCTGACCATTCCTCTAACCTTGCCAAGTCCCTTCTCATCCTTTCCATCCCCTCTTGTGTATCAACGCTGTTGCAGATCTTTGTGTCATCTGCAAAGAGGCATACTTTTCCTTCCAGTCCCTCTGCAATGTCACTTATAAAGACATTAAAAAGGACTGGACCCAGTACTGAACCCTACGGTACCCCACTAGTAACACCCTTTCTTCAGAGTGGACTTCGTTTGACATTACCTTCTGTGTCCTGTTGTCCAGCCAATGTTTTACCCAGGCTACCACCCTGGGACCCACTCCCAGGCTGGCTAATTTGTTTATTAATCTTTTGTGTGGAACTGTGTCAAATGCCTTGCTAAAGTCTAGGTAGGCCATGTCCACAGCCCCTCCCTGGTTTACTACTTTGGTCACCCAGTCAAAGAAATCGATTAGATTTGTCTGACCTTCCTGCTGTGAATCCATGCTGCCTTGGGTCCTGTGCTCCACTGGCCTCTAGGTACTCAACAATTATTTCCTTCAGAAGTGATTCCATCATTTTCTCTACCACAGAGGTCAAACTGACAGGTCTGTAGTTTTCTGCCTCTATCTTTCTCCCACTTTTGTGAAGAGGAATCACATCTGCCCTCCTCCAGTCCTCAGGTACCACACCATCCTCCCATTTGTTAAAAAGGGTAGTCAGTGGTGTCACTTATTCTCCCCTTAATTATTTTAGAATTCTAGGTGAATCCCGTCAGACCCCATTGCTTTGTCCACCTTCAGTTTTAGGAGTTCTTTCAGAACCCTTTCTTCTGTGAAGGACTGGGATCAACCCCCCATCCAGAGTGCTTCTGTTAATTGGATTAGGTACCTCCCCCTCCTCCTTTTTTATGAATACTGAGCAGAAGTATTCATTCAGTATCCCTGCGTTTTCACTGTCCATCTCTGCCCACCCACTGTCCATTCTATTCAGCCTCACTATCCCTCCTTTTGTCTTTCTAAACTCCCTAATGTACCTATAAAAGGTTTTATCCCCCTTCTTAACTGAGTTGGCTAGCTTTTCCTCAGTTTGGGCCTTTGCTATTCTGACTGCCTTCCCTGCTTCCTTCTGCCTTAACTGGTACAGTTCTCTGTCTTGCTCCTTCTGTGTTTTGTTATACTGCCTAAAAGCTATCTTTTTCTCCCTAACCTTCCCCGCCACCTCTTTTGAGAACCATAGTGGCTTTTTCTTTCATTTTGATTTGTTTACTTGCTTCACACAAAGGCTTGTTGCCTCTGTGACGGCAGTTTTGATGTTTCCCCATTGTTGCTCCACCCCTCCTTCTTGCCTGTTTGCTAGTGTTTTTCTAAGGCACTCTCCCATTTTGACAAAGTCAGCCCTCATGAAGTCCAGTACCCTCACTTTTGTATGGCTTGACTCTGCAGCTGAGTTTTTCATGAACCACACTGTTTGGTGGTCACTTGTTCCCAGATGGCTACCCACTTCTAGATCTGAAATCCTCTCACTGTCCCCATTTGTGAGTATGAAGTCTAAGATTGCTCCCTCCTGAGTGGGTTCCAAAACTAGCTGAGGCATGCCCCCTGTAGGGCATCGAGAATGGCCCTGCTCTTGGATGTGGCTGCAGCAAAGGTACTCCAATTAACAGCTGGCATATTCAGGTCCCCCATCAACAATATCTCCCCTTTCTCTGCCATTCTAAGGATACCTTCTATCATATCCTTGTTCATTCCTTCCCCCTGAGATGGCGGTCTGTATACAACCCCTGTGCGGATTGTGGTGCCATTTCCAGTCTCTAAGGTGATCCACAGTGCCTCATCTCCTCCCCGTTTACTCTTTTGTTCCGTTGCTTTTATTCCTTCCCTTTCATAGAGAGCTACTCCTCCCCCTCTTCTACCCTCCTTGTCTCTCTTGTACTGTAGGTTGTGTACCCTGGTATGTTAACATCCCAGTCATGGTTCTCTGTGTACCATGTGTCTGTGACTGCCACGATATTCAGGCATCCCTCTTCCATCAAGTCCACCAGTTCAGGGAGCTTGTTGCCCAGACTATGGGCATTGGTACTCATTACCCTCCATTTCTTGATGGCCTTACCCCTTTTTGCCCCATCTCTGTCCTTACTGCCTTTGTCGTTTTCTCCATTTACTCCTCCCCTTCTCCCTATCGACGTCTCTATCTTGGTGTTTATCTCACTAACTACCCTGATATTTTTTTGGGGGGCTAAGATTTCCCTGCTCCTTTCCAGTGCCTCCCTTCTTGGCTAGTTAAAATGCTTGCCAATGAAGCATTTAAACTAACCACCTAGGATCCTGGTTCTCCTCCTGGACAGATGCAGACTGTCGCACCAGTATAGGCCTGCATCACTCCAGGTGGATCCCTAGTCCCCAGTGAAGTCAAACCCCTGAGCTCTGCACCACTTTTTCAACCACTGATTGAATCCCATGGTGTGGAGCACCCTAGCCTCACCCATGCCATAGACAAGCAGCACCTCTGAGAAGGTTACCATGCATGCTACTTCTCTAAGGCCCCTCCCCAACTACACAAATTCTTCTTGCACTGTTCTGATCACTTTTCCAGCCAGGTCATTTGTCCCTAGGTGGACAATGACATCCAGCTCCCTCCCCCGTGCAGCTGTTCCCGCAATCCTGAGGATTTGCTCCCTGTCCCTCCAAGCCATGGTGCCTGGCAGGCACCTTACCTCCCTGTCCCCTCCCTCCCCCAGGTCTACCCTCCTAACAATGGAGTCCCCCACCAGGAGTTGTTTCCTTCCCCCGTGGGGTCCCATGCCACCTTCCTGTAGAGGGACCACACTCTGCCAGAGTGGCATACAAATTGTGGAGAGGTACAACTGGAGAGATTTGCCTCTGTTCCACCACCCTCACCCTCCCTGAGCCCACTGTGGTCCAGCCACTCCTCTTTTTGGCAACCTCTGAGGCAGCAGTGGTGGCCCTGGTGCTCTTTGGGTGAGAGAGGAGGTTCCCCAAATCCTGGCCAACTCAGCCTGGAGATGAGCAACCTCCTCCCTCAGCCCAGAGAGGTGCCTGCAGATGGGACAACACCGCATCCTCCAGAATGTCTCCCCGAAGACTGCTGCTCCACAGCATCACTCCCATCATGTCTTATTTCTGGCCTGGAGACCCATCCCCCTTTCCCATCCATAGCATGCCAAAACCCAGTTTGCCTAGAGTCCATCCCCCAGCAGCATATCAGTTATCTTGGGATACATGGGCAAACAATAGTAACATAAATCAGACCCACAAGGCACAACATGTATGAAGAGTCTCAGCTTGTAGGGGGCTGACCAGTGGTCTCTCATGTATAAGAAGTAAGGTGAATTATATGCCTAAAACTGCACCTGCTGTCCATGCTGTATACAGCACAGACAGATAATACATAAGAAGGCAACCAGCTTCGGGGGAGACCCACTAAGCATCCAGCACTGAGCAGCGCTACCAGATGTACCTATCCACCTATAAAATCTAAGGAGGGGAGTGGAAGAATATGGGGATAGGATCAGCACAGACAGTGCTAAGTTACAGACCATGACTAACAGCCCTACGGTCTGCACTGAACTCGTTGGGAGCCCACAGAAGCAAATGGAGCAGGTTTTAATATGCCAGACAAGGAGACAGAAGCCGCGTGGTTCAGCTGGGTTGCAACAGGTGCCCCCTATATGCATGCCTAAAGGGCAGCCTGATTCCACCCCAAAAGGAGCTAAAAAGAAGACAGATACATACCTCTAGCAGTGGCCAAGTTTACAATAAATATTACACCGGTATAGAAGAGGCTGGCAGTACAAGAGTAACCAAAATACACTTCAAAAAAAATGTTTTACCATGGGCAGTAAGAACTAAAACAATTCATATGAGGTGTTTCATAGACAGGAGAAAGATCTGTCCCATGCCACTGAATCGAAGCATCAATGCATGGAATCTTCTTCCCCGACAGGTGATAGGGACGGTGATTGGTGATCATCTTTGTTTCCTACTGAAAGCTGAGAGTTCAAGACTGGCTGCGCCTATTACAGTTTAGGGTCTGAGAGGTGCCGACTACCTTTATTTTTGTCTTTCTTGTCCTGGTGAGAGATGTGTAGTATATATTGACAAGCGTCCTTAGGGCATGTAAAGGATTCCACCCGGTGGTCCACAAAAACCTGCAGTGTGGCTGGAGGAGCCAGAAAGCATTTGATACCACAGTCCTTCACCAAGTCCCTGGCTCGGTCGAATGCCTTTCACTTGTCGATGACCCTGTTGGGAATATCCAGGTGGAAAGACAACTTAGCCCCCTGCCACCTAATCTCTTTAGTTGTCCTTGCACCCTTCAGAATTCACTCCCGATCTTGGTATCAGAGAAGTTTCAGCACAACTGGATGAGGTCTGGCAGTGGGATCTGCTGGGTGAGGGGCCTGTGGGAACCCGATGTGCCCTTTCTATCTCAATCAGGGAGTCAGTCTTCAAGTTAATCCACCTTGGCAGCATTTGTTGTAGGAATATAATAATACCGCTGCCCTCTGACCCCTCAGGCAAACCAAAAATCCGAACATTGCTCCAGCGACTCCGGTCTCTTGATCATCGAGCTGCTCCCACAGTACTCAAATCTCTTTCTTGACTAAGCCGAGGGCCCTCTCTGTTGGGTGGGCCCAATCCTTGAGGTGTCCAATTCTGGATTCCACCTGCTCTACGCTATGCCCCAGTGCTTCTACAGAAATTTTCACCACAGCCAAAGTGACAGTAATATTATTCAGGTCTGCTCTAATGCTAGTAATAAAAGTTTTAATTTTATTCAGTTCCTGGGCCACTAGGCCCGCCTCGGTTTCTTGCTTTACCTGTGACTCAGCCATTCTGCTAGGCCCTTCAGCAGAGTTCGGCAGAGAGGCTGAATGTTCATGTTTTTCTTCACCTATGAGCCAGTTTTCTCACTTTCTGGCATTCCTGCATCATCGTGGCAATAGTCTCACCACCAGCTGCAGAAAAAATACTGATCGGGAGCGGGAGAAGTATAAAAAGTATAATCCGTGGGACGGAGCTCCATTTAGGTCGACTGCATCATGTGACTCCCTGACTAAAATATGTTGTGATTGCATTGATAACATCAGATGCTGAGCTTAGAGGAAGGGGCTTCAGGGTAAACAAAGAAGGAAAGAGAGTCAGACACTATGAAATAACTGCATTTTTGAATGAAAATTTACCAAGACCAATGAATTCCATGGCACTGCATATATTCTGCAGCACAATGCAAGCTCTGCAGAAAATTCCTCAGCTGCAGAATTAAAAAATTCCAGGGGCCTTTGTCTTCATACTTTGGTCTTCATAAAAGTGAAAAACTGGCAATCAGCCGTATTAGTGTTTCACCTCAAAAAACGTGTTTGTCATGAGTCCTTGGTCTGCTCCCACTGCATCCTTTCATTAACTTGGGACACCCCATTACAGTTTAGCCATGATCACTCAAGATGCAATGGGTAGAGACTACAGCAGCATGAGTGGCTGGGCAGTCTAGAAACATTTTTAAGTTGCAGAAAGGATACAGACGCATAAGATTAAGGATGTGAAACTACATACATTTCAACAGGACTGTGCTGATAGCCATTTTTCACTTTTACTAAGAAAAAGGAAGCACATAAAATACAACTGTCTACGTCAACAATAGCGTAGGGTAGAGGCAGCCCAGAGGAGGGCAACTACTATGGTGTAGTGGTTGCATGAAAAACCATACAAGGAGAGATTGAGGGATCCCAACTTGTATTGTACATCCTTGAGGAGAGGATGGAGAGACGGGGACATGATAGAATCCTACAAGTATCTCATGGGGGTGAACAGGGTGCAGGCGGGGAGCCTTTTCCAAATGAGGAAGTACTCTACAGAACAAAAGGGCATGCAACGAAGCTACAGCAGAAGGGGGAGATTTAGGAGGGATGTGAGGAACTACTACAAAAGTGTGGTGGACACCTGAAACAGCCTGCCACCAGAGGTAGTAGGGGCAAAACAATGGAGGGTTTCAAACATGCATGGGAGACTACCGTTAAACAAGTGGGGGTGCCAGAGACCAGTTAGGGTCTGCAGAGATAGACTAGCTAGGGGACATTTAGGCAGGCTGGGTGGGCCAAGCAGTCCTTTTCTGCTGTCAAATTCTGTTTCTATGTAACAAATTCTACCTCAAGTGAGGCATCATAAATGTCTTTTTTAATTGATAACAATAGAAGGCCTAAAGGGTTGATACTGTCCTTTTAACTTCCAAGTTGGCAATGAAAAGAAATGGTCAGAACAAACATCTGTTTTACCATTGCAGCTGAATGATAATGCCGCCTTCAGGTCAGTGATAGCCAGTAGCACAATAACTGCAGTGTCACCAGATTTAAAATTACAAATCAGATTGAATGCAATACCTGTGGGCTGCAAGTTCCTGGGCAGTGCTGCCGTGCAATCTAATTTGCAGCACCTCAACTTTCTGCCACTGTTGTGGTAGTTTAGTGGTTGCAACTAGATGCAAAGGATACATGAATAAACAGATAAATCCTTTCCCTTCAGTGGCCGTAAAATGTTCTTGGTTGCAACAAGTCACAGCATTTTTGGAAAAATAACTCAGGATTCTGTCATATGCTATCACTGCAACTCATTTGGAATTTGCAGAAAAATCCCAAGCCAGAGCATTACTTTTGGAAAATCATCCCTTGCTTTAAATCAGTGGCCCAGATGTTAGTAAACACAGAGTGTACACCAGCTAACACCACAGTGTAAGACTGTGGCTTAGTAGAGACATTGACCTGTGCCAATGTCATATCACCATGTCTAATGCTGTCTGTTGTGGCAGCACTGGGCAAACTGGTGCCCCCCAACCCCCACACATTTTATAAACAATGATGGTCCAGTGCCCCCCAGGTCCAATTCCAAGACTCCCTGATGGACCACAGGTCCTTTGTACTGCTGCCCCAAGTCTATATATCTCAGGTAGCTCATTGGTACACTATCCCTAACCCCCTGTCATGGTCCATTTTTTATCAGTTTGTTCCCCTTTCCTATATTCATCCCCACTCCTTCTAAACAGCCACCTCTTGCACCTGCACACCCCAATACCACCTGATTATAGACAGCTGTGTTATTTCGCCACCCTGTAAGTGCTGCCATCTTGCTACAACTGGCCCTTTAGTTGGCACTACCTCTTTGCCTGACCACCTGCAATGATCATCAGGGGAGACTTGTAAGGGACAGAGACACCTGTTACTTTTGGTGGATAACTGATCTTTCAAACCCTTTTAAGCCAGCCAGAGCATTTGAGAATTGGACTCCATAACTGAAAGAATCAGTCTTCATTCATATTTTTTACTGCTGTTTGCACACATCAGTCATACAATAACAACCAATGAAAAGAGCCACTGGGATGCCCAACACTAAAGGCAGCTTGAAAAAGAGCCATGCAAGCATGCATACAAACAGAGAGCATTTGTAGTGACTTGGGAGAGGTGGGACTGTCTGGGCCAGGCATTTTATTTGACCAGGGAGATGCATTTCTCAAATTCCAGGCACTGGTATAAGGACAAAAATCTTCTTCGACAGCAGAACCTTGTGTGTCATTTTTTTTTTTGGAGACTGGTTCACTAGCTGTCTTCTTCAATTTTGGAGCATGATGAGTTCCAGTAATCCATAAAAACCCAGAGAACCTGGTTTGTGTATCTGACAACTGAAAATCTGCCGTTGTGTGTTGCAAACCCCTGGACATTTTTGCTAAAGGGTTTTTGACAGACTTCTAATTACTTCTGATACAGAGCAGTCATTGTGGGAGTGCACAGCTTTCCTCTTGTTCTTCTGTTTTGCAGGTTGTACATATGACACACGCAGTCCCCTCACATCCACACCCATTCTGGAAAGGATTCTCTAGACACAAGCACAAGAAGTCAGTTGAAACTCTAACATAAATAAACAGTAAGTCAGCAATAAAGCAGGCACATATATAGTTTGGATATCAAAGTGGTTTTCTGGTTTGTCAGGGAGGCGGGGTAGGTGCCATCTCTAATTATCTTTCTTTCAAAAGCGAGACTTTCCATGGTTCCATCTTTATCAATGAAGCTTATGAAGGGTGTCTGAGCACCCTGTCAGGGCTTGGGTCTGGCTGGATTGTAAAAGCTTTCAGCCAAAATCAAGTCGATGAAAAGAGTTTCCACGTGTATTTCTTTATTTTTGTTTATGAGGTAAGTACACTAGAATACAGCTGCATATTTTCAGGCATGACCTGGGAGCATTACAGAAACAACAGAAATGGCATCAGGTACAAAAACAATACAACAATAGCAACAAGACCTTAGTAGAAAAAATAGTGGTGAATATGACAATTATAAAGCCAGGAAACCAGGGAAGTGGGAGTGGAAACACAGATAAGGAAAAGGGTAATAGGGTAATCGAAGACAACGCAGAGACCTGATCAAGGGGTATGCCAGGTTAGTACGGGCAGACTGAATGGATCATCTGTCTTTTTCTGTCATTATTGTTTATGTTTCTATTTCTATACACAGCCAACAATAACATGATTACAAGAAAACAATCAGTTAACATTAATCAACATTTATCAACACTAGGGATACGGGAGCAGGCTAACTGTGCGGCAAGGAACTGATGGGCCTCACAGAAGTTAGAACAATACTAGTGCCAGCTAATGACTACTAATGGTACAATGAAAGGGCAGTTAGTCAGCTCTTCTTTTCTCTCACATCACCACCCCTTGCTTACTACCACCCTTCTCCTAATCCTTACCTTTTCTTATAATTTAACCTTAAAGAAGGCTTCAACAGAATCAGTGCCATTTTTGTACTCATCTGTATGTTTTCAGTGTAAGTGTGCTTATTTTATTGTAACCAGTTTTGTTTCCTTTGAAGCATGCAGCTATGGCACTTTGCTTAATGGGCTCTATTTTTGGAAGGGTTTTCCCTATTTTGTGCCTATAGCATAATTTCTTTGAAAATAAGTCCTGTAATACATATCTTTTTAAAGTTCTGGCAATAAGTGCTCAAAAGGACAGTAAGTCTTGGTTCAAACTTTATCAACAGGAAAATCCTTTTTATGTTGCTTGCACGCATGTGCAAGATTTTATGTTGCTTGCACGCATGTGCAAGAAACATAGTGCCATCATCCGAGTTTTCGGAGGTGTGGCACCCGTCTTCCATTTCAGTCAGTGTGTTTGCAGGCTCGGCCCCAGTTCCCCAATCACTGCTGCAACTGTCTATGACAGCAGTTGAAAATGCAGTGGTTGTACAGTTGAAAGGGAGAGCTCCACTTCAGTGAGCAGAGCTCCCCCCTCCACACACACACACACACACACACGCACGCATACTGTGTGCTCATGCGCCTTCCCCCTCCCCCCCACGCACACACTGTACAGCCGACAGGGGTGCCCAATCCCCCGTCGGCTCCAGCCCCCCCAAAGCTTCCAGGTGCCACACTCCAGCATGGCAAAAGCTGTTATGGCCAACAGGGGTGCCCAATCACCCGTCGGCTCCACGACCCACCCCAAAGCATCCAGGTGCCACGCTGGGAGCCCACCCCAGCGTGGCAAAATGTGTTATGGCCGACGGGGTGCCCAATCCCCTGTTGGCTCCAGCCCCCCCAAACAGCCTTTAGCTGCCATGCTGGGAGCCCACCCCAGCGTGGCAAACGCCCCTCGTTGTCTTATTAAAAAATAAACCTGCAAATACAAAACTGTCCCTTGGCACTTCTCCTGCCCTCCCACAACCCGCACCCACCCACTGCACACCCTGCCTCCCCACACACCCACCTCACCCCATACTTACCTCCGGACCTTGGTGCGATGATCTTTGGTGGACCGGGAACATGTCTGCACTCTTCAAAGCCGACCGCAAACTGAGGAAATGCCGGTAAGCTGTATAATGGGATAGATTGGGTTTTTTCAACTTTGCTGCATATCTCAGGCAATTTTTGGAATTTTGGCACCAAATTTTCAACATGGGGTTTTTGGGACCCCTCCTCTTGAATTCTGTCACTGTCATGGCGTTAATTTGGGCCCGAAGGGTGATTTCGCGGTCACTGTGCGAAATCATCTTTCTGGACTGATTAACGAAACGACAGTGCCAGTGTTCATAAGGCAGGCTCTCAAAAAGCCTATGTTGCAAATTTGGTGAAAAAATTCCCCAAAATGACTGTTTTACGAGCCTGCATTGTGCAGTTCCTACGCACGCTCGCAAGTTCGTGAATTTTTAATATTTGCACTCCGGATTTTTAACATTGTCATTTTACCACACCTCCTTATGAGCAGTACAGCTGTCATTTTTCACATGTCACTCAAAATGTGTTTCCATGCATGTAGCGCACAATGCGCATTCAGTGTGAGCAATCAATGTTTGGGACAGATTAAGAGAATCACAGTGACACTGTTCATGAGCAGAGGTCTTAAAATGGCTATGTTGAAAATTTGGTGAAAAAATTCCCCAAAATTACTGTTTTAGGAGCACATGTTACGCAGTTCCTATGCACGCTCGCAAGTTTGCGAATTGTTAATATTTGCACTCCAGATTTTTAACATTGCCATTTTACCACACCTCCTTATGAGCAGTACAGCTGTCATTTTTCACATGTCACCCAAAATGTGTTTCCATGCATGAAGCAAACAATGGCATTCAGTGCGAATCAATGTTTGGGACAGATTAAGAAAATCACAGTGAAACTGTTCATGAGCAGAGGTCTTAAATGGCTATGTTGAAAATTTGGTGAAAAATTCCTTCAGACGTTCTGCAATGTTACTAATGAAGACATTGAACAGGACTGGCCCCAGGACCGATCCCTGCAGCATCCCACTGGTCACCCCCTCTCCCTAGACTGCACACCATTTACCACCACTCTCTGCCTCCTGTCTGCTAGCCAGTTTCTAACCCAGTTTACCACCCTTTCCCCCATGCCCAGCCTACCCAGCTAGTTTATCAGCCTCCTATATGGGATGGTGTCAAAGGCTTTGCTGAAATCAAGGTAAGCCTTGTCCACTGCCCCACCCTGATTCACTTCCTTTGTCACCCAGTCAAAGATATCAACCAGATTTGTCTGACATGATGTCCCCACTGTGAATCCATGTTGTCTATGGTCCTGGGCTCCGATGGCTTCTAGATGCCCCACTATCCTTTCTTTAAGCAATGTCTCCATGATCTTCCCCACTACTGAGGTGAGGCTGAATGGCCTATTGTTCCCTGCCTCCTCCCTGCTGCCGGACTTGTGTAGAGGGACCACATGTGCCCTCTTCCAATTCACTCATATTGAATGACTCAGTGAACAGGGCTGCCAGAGGTACTGCTATCTCCCTTCGCAGTTCTCTTAATATCCTTGGGCGTATGCCATCTGGTTCCATCGCTTTGTCCACCTTCAATTTAGTGAGCTCCTGCAGGACTCTTTTGCCTTTGAATGGACTATTGTCCACCTCTTCACCCCCTTGGCAACTGCTGTACTGCTGTGGCCCTGGCCCCTCCCACTCTTCTGTGAATACTGAACGGAAGGACACAGTGGATGTCTTGGGAGGAAGGCATGGAACTATCACTTCCAAATACCTAAACAGCACATACAAGCAAGCAACATTCGGCATTGACAAATGCTTATTATATTTGTCAGCGCAGCATCCAAGGTGTGTCAGCGCAGCATCCAAGGTGTGTCAGTGCAGTATTCAAGGTGTGTCAGCATAGCATCCAAGGTGTGTCAGCAGAGCATTAAAGGTGTGTCAGCACAGCATGCAAGGTGTGTCAGCACAGCATCCAAGGTGTGTCAGCAGAGCACCCAAGGTGTGTCAGCACAGCATGCAAGGTGTGTCAGCACAGCATCCAGGGTGTGTCAGCACAGCATCCAAGGTGTGTCAGCACAGCATCCAAAGTGTGTCAGTGCAGTGTCAAAGGTGTGTCAGCGCAGCATCCAAGGTGTGTCAGCACAGCATCCAAGGTGTGTAAGCGCAGCATGCTAGGTGTGTCAGCACAGCATCCAAGGTGTGTCAGCACAGTGTCCTAGGTGTCAGCACAGCATCCAGGTGTGTCAGCATAGCATCCAAGGTGCGTCAGCGCAGCATCCTAGGTTTGTCAGCGCAGCATCCTAGGTGTGTCAGCACAGCATCCAAGGTGTGTCAGCACAGCATCCAGGGTGTGTCAGCACAGCATCCAAGGCATGTCAGCACAGCATCCAAGGTGTGTCAGCACAGCATCCAAGGTGTGTCAGCACAGCATCCAAGGTGTGCCAGCACAGCATCCAGTGCAACTTAGGCTGCAGGAGGCTCACCTGTGACAGCTACTGAGAATCAGGCTGACAGTGGCGGTGTTCAGCCTGGCTGATAGGCAGAGATTATGTGTAGTTGAAAGGATGAAGCCACACCTATCATAGTGCAGCTCCATCCTTTCTTTTACTAGATGCTGCTCAGCAGCCAACTGAGTAGCATTCCGATCAGCCTGCTCCTTGTTTCCTCTCCCCCCCACATCCTGTGATGCTGACAAACATTACACAGTCCCTTACCCATCTAGTACAGCTTCATGAAGTTGCTCCCGCTCTTCCTCTCAACAGAAAGATTTCTGCACAAGATGCAGGAACTGGCAATACTAGGGGGAATGAAAACAGTCATACCCTATCTTCCCTGTAGAAACATGAATATCAGAAGTTTGGGGACAACATTCACTTTGGAAATGT